>JAJPUD010002259.1:205635-271580 GCA_023553655.1 Myrmecobius fasciatus
TCTCTCTCTCTCTCTCTCTCTCTCTCTCTCTCTCTCTCTCTCTCTCTTTCTGTGTGTGTGTCTCCTTCTTTCCTTTCTCTCTCTCTACCCACTCTCTCCTTCCTTCCTTCCTTCCTTCCTTTCTTTCCTTCCTTCCTTCCGTCTCTCCTTCTTTCCTTTCTCTCTTTTCCTCTCGCCCTCTCTCTCCCTCTTTCCTTTCTCTCTCTCTTTCTTTTCTCTTCTCTGTCTCTCTGTCTGTCCCTGCCTCTCTTTGTTTTCTCTTTTATGAATACATGCATGTTTACATATCTTGGGATTTCCATGATGTGAATCAAGTGGGTCTTTGACTGGGGACAGTCAGGCCTTAGTCATTGTCTTTTCTGCTAGTTTTTCTCACTTCCATCAGTGGACCTTTCTTTCCTACTTTGCCATTTCCCCCCATTGTGGCTGAGCTTTGGGATTCTCCCCCTCCTTCACATGCTCTTCCCCTCTTGTCTCCTAGAGTCAAGCTATGCGGATTGTCCGGACTGTGGGCCAAGCCTTCGAAGTGTGTCATAAGCTGAGCCTTCAGCACACACAGCAGAATGCAGATGGACAAGAGGATGGAGAGAGTGAAAAGCACAGTGACAACTCGGGGGATCCAGGTAGGCTGTTCTCTCCATGAATGCTGGTATAATGCCAGTCTCCAATTAGGCATAGAGTGGACCAATCAATGATGTAGAAACTCACTTCTTGGGGCAGCTAGATGGTGTAATTGATAGAGCATTAGCCCTGGAGTCAGGAGGACCTGAGTTCAAATCCAGCCTCAGACTTAACACTTCTTAGCTATTGACTCTTGATAAGTCACTTAATGCCAATTGCCTCACTAAATAAATAAAAAAGGAAAGTGTTTCAGGGTATAAATTATAAATTTCACTATATTACCAAGAAAACCAAGCATATAAAAAATAGAAAGAAAAACACTTCTTTCATAGTTGAACAACTATAATCCCTTCCAGGGAGCAATTCTTCTTTGAGAATATTCTTGCTACCCTGGCCCATGGTCTTAACTATCCTATGAGTTCTTATAGCTGTATAATCTGACCCTGGAGAAATCTAATTTCATCCATCTGGGTCTCTACCTACTTATCATGAAAATGTGAAGTTAGATGAGATTACCTCCAAGACCACATCTCTTTTTCAATCTTATGACCTTAGCTCAGAGGAGGCCTACCTTTCTGAGGGGGAACACAGCCAGCTGCCATTTAGTTGCTGCCTTGAGGCAGAGGATAGTGAATGATACTCACGATGACCTGAAGGTCAAGATGTTCTACTTCCATCCTCATTTGTTCCTTACGATTTACTATGCTGTAAAGTGACCCCAATGAGTTGTTGAACTTATCCCAACAATTTGTTTTCCCAAGCTATGAAAAAAAAGTTTTATTTCCTTATTCAAAGATAAAACAAATACACATTTGAATGTGGAAATAAATAGCTAGAAAACACTCGGGAATTTACATTTTTCAAATTCAGGGCATTTCAGTCCATAAGTCTTCAAAAAATTTCTTTTGATTTTAAAAAATTTAAAAACTGTAATTTCCAATTATGGCTTCATTGTGCTGAGAGGAATAAATCTTAGAATTTATTGTTTTAAATTGTGGGTAGATAGAAGTCTAGACCTAAAGTCAGGAAGATGTGACCTTAACATTCACCATCAGGCACTTACTAGGTGTATGATTTTGGGCAAGTCACTTAACTGCTTTCTGCCTCAGTTTCCTTAACTATAAAATGGAGATAACAATAGCATCTATCTCTCAGAGTTATTGTGAGGATCAAATGAGAAAATATTTATAAAACTTTTAGCACAGTGACTGACACATAGTAGACACATAATGAATTCTTGCTCCTTCTTTCCTTTATTTGGGGGCAGGGGAGAGGGAAAGAGACTTTAAAATGTATTATTCAAGAGAAGGTTAATGAGAATGGAGAAAAGTAATTGATGAACACAAATTGCTAGTATCCTGGTCACCACCTGGTAAATCAGAGGGAATGCTTAGATATAGTTTATGTAGATTTTAAAATAGCCTTTTAAAAATATCTATTCTTGTGGACAAAATTGAAAAATATAAATTAGGTGATCATAGATTTTATGTGACCACAAAACTGGTTGATAGCCAGGCCACAAGAGTCATCGTTAATAGTATCATGGAATCTTGAAAGATAATTTCTAGTGCTTGGCCCTGATCTCTTTGATATACTTGAATGGGTCTGATTGGATGAAGTATTTCTCAAGTTTATGAGACTAGGTCTAAGTCACATGATCCCTGTTCTCAGAGCTGGGAGATAGGGCCTTAGATTCTGGGTCCAGGAGGGACCCAGATCTCTGGAGGGTCAGGCCCTGGGTTGCAGGAGGTGACATCACCTGTGGGAGCCAGACAACATTGGTGACCATTGGTCAAGAATGGTTACATCCTTTTAGTCTATCCAGTGAAAAAGCTTGGGTCTTTTCCTATTTAATCGGCTGTTCTGCTTCTGGCTGGCCAGGTTCAGGAGCACATAGCAGGAGTAGGGATGGCTCCCAGGTTGTATGTCTGGGTTTCTTCCTGCAGGGATTAAATAAATGCTTTCTCTTTGTATCTGAAGATGTCTCTGATTAGTTAATTTGGGAAAGTTATCTAACACCCATCCCACACATACTGATCTATGATTTTGAATAAAGAAACAGGTTGTAGGCTCATAGATAAAACAAAGCAGGGAGGTATGGCTAGCATAGGGGAGATAAAAGAAATGAGCATTTATATTACACCTACCATATGCTGCACACATTGTGCTCTTATAAATATGATCTCATTTGAATCTCACAGTAACTCAAAGAGGAAGGTGCTGTTCCTGTACCCATTTTACAGTTGGGGAAATTATGGCATATGAATGTTATGGAATATTATTGTTCTGTAAGAAATGATCAACAGGATGATTTCAGAGAGGCTTGGAGAGACTTGCATGAACTGATGCTAAATGAAATGAGCAGAACCAGGAGATCATTATACACCACAGCAAGACTATACGATGATCAATTTTGATAGACATGGTTCTCTTCAACAATGAGGTGATTCAAACCAGTTCCTATTGTACAGTGAAGAAGAAAGTCATATACATCCAGATAGAGACCTGTGGGAACTGAGTATGGACCACAACAGCATTTTCATGCTTTCTGTGGATGTTTGCTTACATTTTGTTTTACTTCTTAGGTTTTTTTTTCTCTTTCTAGATCTGATTTTTCTTGTGCTGCAGGATAACTGTATAGATATATATACATATATTGGATTAATCATATATTTTAACATATTTAACATGTACTGGACTGCCTGCCATCTGGGGGAGGAGGTAGGGAAGGAGAGAAAAATTTGGAACAGAAAGTTTTGCAAAGGTCAACGTAGAAAAATTACTCATATGTTCTGTAAATAAAAAGCTTTAATAAACAAAACCAAAACCAAACAAAAACAGTTGGGGAAATTGAGGCAAAGAGATGTCAAGCCATTAATCCAAGATCATACAGCTAGTAAATGTCCGAGGCAGGATTTGAACTCAGGTCTTCCTCAACTATAGACATGGCACTCTATCTAGTGCCTCATACACCTTGGATAAGAAAGTCAGGATCCACAAAGGACACTGGTTCTATTATCTGTTAAAGGTGAAATTTAAGAGATATGTCATAATTGCTGACATTTATATCAGTATGTACCCTGTCTAGTTATCAGAGTCAAATACGGGCAATTAGATACCCACCCTTACATGATAAAGCTATCTTCAAACTAACAAGTTTCCCCTATTTGGAAATGCTTAATTGGAGGCTGAGCATTTGGGAATATCCTCTTGGTGAGGTTTTTGTGGTAGGAATTGATAGTTACTTGGGTAAAAGTCAGACTAATTTTCCTGAGAGAGACTGTTTAATTCTGTGATTTAGCTTTTCTGTGAAATGAATGCAGGAAGAAGCTAAGCATTGTGAATTGCAAACATAAAACTAAAACAGTCCCCTGTTATCTGGGAGCTTCTATATGAATAAGAGGAGCATTCTCACTTAGGAGAGCATCTTGGCCAGGGAAGGCTATCTGAGATTTAAAAATTAAAGAGATGGTAAGTGGTGCTATCATGAAATTGATAATTGATATACCCATTCTAAGATCAGTGGCAAAATTGATTTAACTAAAATTCAGCACCTGGAAGGAGATGGGCTGGGAGTGGTGCATTGGATCTACATTCAGATCTTTCCAGATCTTATCCCTTATCTTATTCCCTATCCACTTTGCTACCTAGTAATCTTTAGATCAAAGATAATATTTGGCATTCATAAAGAATTTTGTGGGTTATAAAATTATTTATGTATCATCTTATCAGAGCTGCATAACAACTTTGTGAAATACATTTATTATAAGTATTTTTACTCCCATTTTGCAGATGTAAAAACTGAAGCTCTAAGAATCTAACAAGTTTTTTGGTTTTAATTTTATGGAGGGATTTTTTTTTCTGAGACTAGTTATCTATAGGATAAGTGGCAGTATCCATTCACAGGCCTGATCCCAATACTGATTAGTACAGAAAAACCTATGTTGAGTTTCTTACCTGGACTAGTTTGCCCCTCTTTTGGCAGTCTTGCAGCCATCTGTTCTGGGGGGCTCATAAAGGTGACACCAGGCTTGGCTTGGATACCCCGACTGACCTCAAGCCTGAGAGTAAGCAATTTTCCCAAGATCAAAAGTAATTGGCACAACACAGGTTCTCCAACTTCCAGGATGTCTCACTGCCTCTCAAAAATAATAGATGCACACACAGCAAGCTGCTTTATTCAGTTAAGAATGAAAGCTGATTTGCTTCTTTCTAAATCTTAGGGATTGGGTTTCATAATTGCATCCATGTGGAAAAAGATTGATAGTGACTCATTCTTATCCCTGATATTCATGTATCTTCAAGAGTGATACCTTCTCCCTGTGGTGGCCTTGCTGGTAGAGAACTGTAGCCTGGCTCTTCTTGACTCTTGTTTCTACCAATCATCATTGTCAGCTCTGCAGGTTTTATTCCCAGACAAGGAAAAGTACAAACTAGAAAAAAAAAAAAAAGCTAGGAAGTTGTTTTCCCTAAAATGCCATCCCTCAATTTAAAAGTAATGGACCAGTGCCCAGAGGCTGTGTGTTTGATCACTGGACTTCATTAATATTAATACAGAAGATCTGAAAAACTTGATTTTATTCTCCAAGGCTTCACATTGTTCCCAGTAGGTAGGATTGAATGAGTAGAGGAAGAGATAGAGTATCGAGAACAATTAGGAATGGAGAGTAGAAGACAGAACTGGAGAAAATGGGGGGAAGCTAATTTATTATTCTAGTCAAGGAAAAGTATTTATTAAGTGCTTAATGTGAGCCAAGCATTGTGTTAAGTACTTGGGATAAAAAGAATGAACAGCAACAAAAAAAAGTTCCTGCCCTCAAAGAGTTTACAATCTAATGAGAGAACCAACATGCAAACCAACTATATACAAAGAAGGTAGATATACATACATACATATATATATATATATATAAAGAGAGATAGGTAGATAGATAGATATAAAATAGAGATAGATATAGATACAGAGAGATGGTACATATAGAGATAGAGATAGATATATAGAAATAGATATATAAATAAAAGAGATAGAGAGATAGGTAGAGATAGAGATAGAAAGGTAGAGATAGATATATATTACATATATATGTATATCTATAGAGAAAGATAGGTAAATGAATAAATAGAAATAAAGAAATAGAGATAACAGTTCTATCTCTATAGAGATAGAAAGATATAGAGACAAATGAATGGGAGAGGGAGAAGGAAGTGTTTTCTGTCAAAACAACTGAATGCCAGAGATAATCTTTTCACCCAATAAGTAATTTTGAAATCATTTCCTTCCTTCTCTTCCCCCCCCTCCACACACACACACTCACACAAGTGGAAATTAGAATAGAAGTGAAGAGTGTAGCTAGGGAGTCTGAAAACATTCATAGTGTGATATGCTGGAGGCCAGGAAACAGATTAAGGAAAGAGTTCTGGATTTGTAGTTAAAGGACCCAAATTCAAATCTTGACTTCTCTATTTATTCTACCTGCTCAATCCTGGACAAGTTAATTAGGAACCACAGGCACCTCATGTGTAAAATGAGATGTTTGGATATGATGACCTCCAAGGTTCTTTTAGTTCTCACATACTCTGAGCCTAAGGAGGTTTCATCCTTTTCTGAACAAGAGTCCTCTAGAAAGCACAGTGGGTAAGAGCCTGGGCCTTGGAGACAGGAAGATCTGAGTTCAGATCCTGCCTCAGATACTCATTGATTCCTGGATAAGTCATTTTAACCCTATTCAGCCTCAGTTTCTTCATCTATAAAAAGGAAATAATAGCAGCATCTACCTTACAAGATTGTTGTTAAGTATCAGGTAAGATAACATATGTATAGCTCTTTATCAATTTTAAAATTGTATGGAAATGCCAATTATAATTATCATTATATAATTATAGTCTTATATTATTTTATCATTATTATTATTATTATTGCTGTGTGACTTACCTACAGTCACACAGCCAACAAGACCAGATTTGAACTCAGGTCCTCCTGACTTCAGGACTGGTGTTTTATCCACTGCACCAACTAGCTGTCCCCTATCATTATTATTATTGCAATATTAGAGTGGAATATAATAGGATATGAATCAGAACTGAGGAATACTGCTGGTAATATCATGGTTTATCTCCTATAGTCAACAAGCACTAAGTCTCTATGCCAGACATTGTGCTAAGCACATGTGGGGGCATGACACTGAAACCAAGCAGAGCTGATGAAAAATAAAGTTACTTGGAAAGTTCAGATCCCTCTATAAAGGGAGACTCTGGGAGGAGTTTATTGATCTGCTCTCCATCCCTCCAAAGAAGGGAGAAACAACTGAGGATGCTGAGAAGGTGCTGAGTATCAAAAGCTGAGTCATTATGCATGAGAATGAGAATTTGGGTGATGAACTTCTCCAGGGGGAAGCACTGTGTTCTTTCATTAGAAATCAAGTGGAGCCACTGATGGAAAATAAAGAGATATCAGAGGTTCTTGTGCAGATAAGAAGACTGAAGTTAATGCTTATGATATCCCTTCAATAAGACAGAAAAGTATTTGAAGAGATAAGAATGATGAAGAATGAAACTGACTAACAAAATGACATCACCTTTATTTTTGTGAACAAATGAAAAAAAAAAGGAACACAAGATTTTGCAAGAGTGTATGTTGAAAACTATGAAAACTATTTTTTCATGTATTTTGAAAACAAAAAAGCTATTATTAAAAAAATTAAAAAACTAAGACCTTGGAAATTAATTCATATTCTTAGATTGTCATGATGGGGATAGGAACCATTTTCTGTTTTATCTATGTCTTGTAGGTCTTCATGGGTAATAAAGTTCTAAACAGTATTTCATGAAGGCTGTGATGATGATGCTAGCTTAGAAAGACAGGGAGATAATCAATGTCTAACCTCCACCTGTGGAAACATTTGCCTAGACCAGATAGGATTCATGACTCATTTCATAATGCCTAAATAGAAACTGTTTATTTAAGATATAACATCTTTCTACAAGGAAGTCAAAAACGCTGGCCAGACAGTGTTTCAGTGAAGTTAACTGAACTACAGAATAAGATGAGGGTGGAACAAAAGTCACATTAAGTTGAAAGGGAATTACTGAAGGATGTGGGCCTTTTCAACAATGAAATGTTTCAAACAGGTTCCAATTGTTCAGTGATGAAGAAAGCCATATACACCCAGAGAGAGAGATATGAATGTGGACCACAACATAACAGTTTCATGCTCTCTATTGATGTTAACTTGCATTATGTTTCCCTTCTAAGATTTTTTTTCTTGTAGATACGATTTTTCTTGCACAGCAAGATAACTGTAAAAATATGTGTACACATATTCAATTTGTCAAGTATTTTAACAATTAACATGTAGTAGACTTCCTGCCATCTAGGGGAAAGATGGGGGTTAGGGGGGTAAAATTTGTAACAGAAAGCTTTGCAAGGGTCAGTGTTGAAAAATTATCCATACATATGTTTTGCAAATAAAAAGCTGTAATAAAATAATATTTTTTTAAAAAAAAGATGAAAGGGAATTATTGTAGCTGTTGTCTGGAAAGCCCACCATGGTAAAGGAGCCAGGCATCAGTAACTGATCTTCTCCCATTTTGAAATGATTTTTTTAGAACATATTCTGTTGAGTAATAAAACTAAGAAGCAAGTGGCATGATGGGAAGTACACAGAATATGAAGGAAGACGGAAGTCCTGAGTTCTAGGCAAACAAGGCACTGTGTGATGGTAGAAAGGGTGCTGAATTTTGAAGTCAAAAGACATGATCTGGATTTGAATTCTTACTCTACCATCTACTGCCTTTATTTAGGGTGTGTGTGTGTGGTGGTGGGGGGATTAACCTCTCTGGACCTGTTTCTTCATTTGTAAAACAAGCTATCTGAACCAAATTAAGTTTGAGTTGCTTTCTAGCTCTAAATTTGGGATCCCAAGTGTTCTTTCCTTAATTCATCTAGCATATGTTTAAGTGCCTGTATTGGGTAGGTAGACACTGAGAAAGTTGAAAACCTCACATAAGACATGGTGCCTGCTCTCAAGCTATTTATAGTCTAGTAATAGTAAAGAGGAGGAAGAGGAGGAGAGAGAAAGAGGAGGGGGAAGAAGGAAGAGAAGGAAAGGGGAGGAGGAGGAGAAAATGGCAAACCACTTCAGTACTTTGCCAGGAAAGCTCCAAATGGGGTCACAAAGACTCAGACATAATTGAAATGGCTGAACAACAATAACAGCATAAAAACAATAGATAATATTTGTATAGTGCTTTAAGATTTGCAAATTGCTTTACAGATATCTTGTTTAACCTCATGACATTGGGACATGAGTGCTATTATTATCTTTTATAGATGAGGAAACTGAGGCAAGTGGAAGATATCTAACTTGCCCAAGGTCACACAGTTAATGACTGAATCAGGATTTGAATTCAGGTCTTTCTGATTCTAAGACCTGTATTCTTTCCACTACACCACTAATCTGTTCTTCCTCACTCCAAAGTTCAGGCAAATTGACCTCCTGTATTCGTCCATGGCTCCATTTCCTTTTTTCATGCCTTTTACACAATGTCCTCTCTCTTTAGCTATACTTCTTGCTGCTCCAGCTCCATTCAAGATTTAACCCAACTGCTACCTTCAACCAGAGATTTTCCCTAATGTTTCTCATTGTTAGTGCCTTCTAAAATACTTTGTATTTGATTTTTGTGTATGTATCATATGTATGTGATACATACTTGCCTATTTACAACTTGTATCCTTGTAAACAGGGACTTCTTCCTTTTTTAATCTTTTGTATCTATCCCAAGTGCCTCGCACTATGGGACTACTTTTAAATAGATGTTGAATGAAAACTGATTGGATGGAATCCTAGGCCTTGCCTTGCCAGTATGTGACAATTGTTGAGGGAGCCATTTACTCCTTTCCTGTATCAGTTTCCTCATCTCTAAAATGGGAAGTTTGGAGGGTTCTTTTAAATTCTAAGATTATTGCTTAGAAGGCTACCCAGATTTCAAACCTAGAGCAGTTGATGAAGTTACTTAGTGGCCAAGGTGTAATTATAGATTCCCTTCCCCTTCAGGGAGGATGTTTTTGCCCTTCTATCCTAAGTTCCTAACTAGGTTTTTTGCATATAATAAGTTCTTAATAAATGTTTATTGGATGAATAAAATTGAATTGACTTTAATTTCCTCACAGAGGGCACCTTAAGATTCAGGGACCTTACACAATTTTCTAAAAAACTACTGTATCCACACTTGAGATTTTTCCATTTAATGAAGTGTTTCTTTTTTCTTTTTCTTTTCTTTTCTTTTTTTTTGAAAAAGTAAGACTTCACTGCTGAGAACTGGTAGGTCTCTCTGCAGAGAAAGCTCATTTATTGTGAATAATTGCAAACCCTAAGGAGTCTTTGTCTATGGCTTCCTGAATTGCCTATTCTCCATTTCTGTCCTTCTACACTGTCTTTCTCCTATATATTTCTCTCTGTCTTAACCTTTCTCCCTCTTTCGGTCCCTAGAATTGCCCCATGCACTTGAAGAATCTCCCAGTTTGTATCTTTGAGCAGCATTTGCCACATGTCCTTCCAGAGCTCAGGTTTAGGAGCAGTTCACCTTCTACCACCCTGTACTATGCCTGTGGTTCTTATGGGTTAATGGTTCTTTCCTCCTCCACCCCCACCCCCCATCATAAAAACATCATAAAAGTTTAAGGTACTAGCCTATTTCCCCAAGGAGCCCTGTTAGCTCTCATTTAGTAAATACTAGTCTGCAAGGTCCAGATTAGAGAAATTTTGTACAAAAATTTCTAAATCACCTCTTTTCTACTGTCTTTAAAAAAATTAATTCCCCTAATAATGAAATCTGTCAGTGTTTGGAATATGTATATATGGGGCAGGGAGGAGGAGAATGGAGTTTGATAGACCTCAAGCTCTTTAGAAGATAATTTCTTTGAAAATATTTAAATTATTAATATTTAATCAGCCAAGCTGTACAACTCTTTGAATACCACTGTTACTAATGTCTACTCCCCAGCCTGCCTTCCCTTGCTTCAAAGGAGAACAGTTTAACAAAATAAGGTAAAACTTAAACCATATCTGACAACAAATGCCCTCCTCTATTCCACAGAGAAGCAAGGTCACTTCATAGTGGACAGAAACATTATTTGGCAGTCTATTCCACATATCTTAGGCCTTCTTTTCCTTAGCCTGCAAGGGATTTATTATTTACGGTAAGAACGTGCTGTTGAATATGTGCAGAGTCCATATTCTTTCCCATTAGCATTAGGAGATGCTCTCTGAGTTATAGTTCTTTTTTTTTTTTTTTTTTGCTGAGGCAATTGGGGTTAAGTGACTTACCTAGGGTCACACAGATAGGAAGTGTTAAGTGTCTGAGGCCAGATTTGAACTCAGGTCCTCCTGACTTCTGGGCTGGTGCTCTATCCACTTCGCCACCTAGCTGCCCCCTGAGTTATTCTCATTCAACCCTCTCCAAGGAGTTGTTTACCCTGACCCTTTTTTTTGTTGTTGTAGATATCTTGCTCAATCAAGAGAATAGGAGAGGCAGTGCTATGAAACAGCAAGAGGGCTCAATCTGGACTCAGAAGTCCTGGGTTCAGATCCCACTGGGATGCTCATTAGTTGGGTGTGACTTTATAAAAGTCAGCCTCTCTCTAAAATGAGATGTTTGGATTAGATGCCCAATAAGGTCCATTCCAACTCTAAATCTATAGTTACAAGATCAAGTCAAAAAGCAGAGAGAGTATTCTTGGCATTAGGAATCAGGAACTCAGGAACCTGAGTACAAATCTAGCTTCAGACATTTACTGAGTAAATCATTTTAACTCATAATAGTAGCACTTACCTGCCAGAGTTGTTGTAATGATCAAATGAGATAATATTTGTAAAATATTTTGCTTCTCTTAGTAAAAAACTAGTATTACTTGAAAATTATATTATTTAAAAAAATTTCAAGATAGTCTTGCATCTAAGCCCATTTCTCATTTCACAAATGAAGAAACTAAGACCTAGAGAGAGAGTAAATGACTTGCTTTGCAGGTAAAGTCACCCTCATCCTTAAGCAACAATGATAGGTACTTTACTTAGACTTACAATGAAACCATAAAAGTTTAAGGTACTAGCCTATTTTATTCTGGACTTATTATATTATATATTATTAGGCCTATCATGACCTCTGAGGATGAAAAGGAATCATAGAGGTTATCTAAAAGCAGTGAAGGGAGTTTTGCAAAACCTAAGAGACTGGGAGTCTATACTTCTCATAGTAAGAAACTGACAGGCTATAGCCCAAAGGTAACCTAGATTCATGACAGTCATTAGAGAGCAGCCCCTAGCAATGCTTAGGAATTTTTCTCCTAACTTTGGCAGCTCCTTTTTTGACATGCATTATTGGAAATGTCAGGCAGACAGGAAGTTTGGGACAGAGTGGGTGGGACACGGAAAACAGCAAAGCAATAACACTGTGATGGATGAGTCTCGATCTCCAGTTCTAGGCTAGGGCCATCTTTGGAGGCTATTGAGATATTTAACCAGCAGCAAGAATTTACTAAATATTTTATGATATCCAAGGCCCTGTGCTAGACCTTTTAAGAGACAGAAACATGATTGATTTCTTAAGGAGCTAATTGGAGAGTGGAGTGAAGAGAGAAGGGAGAGAATATAAATATGGGAACAAGAATGATCTATTGAAAGGAAATGTGTAATTAAGTACCTGAAAAACAAGAAAGACAATCTGATGTAATGAAAACAGTGAACTGAGCATGAGCTGAACTGGCTCATAGTCTGTATATTCCCCCTGTCTTAAGTGAGTTACTTAATTTCTCTGGGGCCAAAGTTTTCTCATCAGTAACAAAACCAGCTCCTGCCCTCAATGAGCTTACATATATTCTCTCTCTGTAGCTAACCTCTGTGAGGCAATTGCATAGTAGTTGTATTTTTATGTCAAAGGTATGCCCAATTTGTTGAATTTTCTATATGACTCCAAATTATTTTTCAAGATGGTTGGATCAATTCACTGCTTTACCAAAGGTATATTAGGGTGCCTAATCTATCTTCCCACAAAATGCATCTTTCCTTCCTATGATTCCTTTGAAATTTCATCTGAGAGGATCTTGAAAGGTTATCAAACCATGCCTAGCTTTCCTATCTACAACTACCTTCTTTAAAAGGAATTTCCCACTTCCTCATCCTTTTCCAATCCTAAACAAAATTCTCATTACTTTCATGCCAGAATCCAGTTTATTCTTGTCAATGAGAATCTGATTCAGAATAAAGTTTCTGCTTGTTGACTTTCTCAAACTTTAAAGGATAATATCCTAAAAGTACATTAAGAAATCATTAGCTTTTTTTTTCATTTTGACAGAAAATGATCTTCAAATAAAACTTGGATAATGTTTCCCAAATTCTTTGTCTATATCCTCTTTCTGTCCACAAGGCATCTGATGAGAATATCACCTTTATTTTTCTCTCTTCTCCCATCTTCATCCATAAATCCATCCTTCCTAAACTTCTTCACATAAGCATTTCTTCTTACATGTCATACTACCCCATTCTTATTTCATTGAATCATCATCCTTTAACTTTTCATTTTTCAGATGATAACTCCCATTTCTTCAACTTTGCTTTCTTTTTTAAAATTAAATTTATTTTATTTGAAAAAAATAGAATAAGAAAAGCAGAAAAATACAAAACAAAATACAGCAAAACAAAAGAGAACATTGACATGTGCCCAGCAGAATTTCAGGGAGGATTCAAAATACATAAAAAATTTTCAGATCAAGAAAGTATATATATATATATATATATTAATAGAAGAAATTATATTCATGATTTTCTACTTTTTCTTCACTTCCTTATAAATTGTTCTTTGGTTCTCTATTGTGCATCTTATTTACTTTATTCTTTTCCCCTGTATTTATCCTCTCCACCTCTAAGCAGTTAAGAAAAGATATATTTATGTATACATATGTAGATATAAACTTGCATAATCACACCCCACATATACACACATATCTTTCATATCCCTGCTGACTCTTTAATTAAATTCTGCTCCCTAATTTGCCTTACTATTATTTAATCTCCCCCCATCCAAGGATCCCTCATGATCTTCTTGCTTTCCCTTTGCTTCCCCATCCACCCATCCCTCTCCCCCTATTTCTTTTTAGATTTTGGAGGGTGCTATACCTTCATGGTATATAGGTAGTGTTGCCTTTTGATCCCATTCCTGATGTGAGTAGGCTTTTAGAACTATGCTGTCTTTCCCATTCCAATGCCTCTGTATCTATTCTTCTTCTGCACCTTATTTGTATTACATGATTAATATTTTTACCTTAATTCTGCCAATCCTTTTTTGACCTATCCTATTGTTAATATGAATCTTAAACATATAATATACATATATAAAAAATTAATTAAAATTTTCAGGTTTAAACAGTTTATTCATGTTGAATTCCTTAAAACTGGTCTTTCATATTGGCTCTTATATGTTAAATTTTCTGTTGTTAGGGTTTGGTTGATAAAAAGTCCTGAAAATCTGCAAGTTTGTTGAATGTCCATTCTTTCTTATTTAAGATTTTTAAAGATTATTTAAGATTATAGATAATTTTGCTGGATATGATATTTTTGGCAACAGGCCTAGCTCTTTTGATTGTCAGTAGATATGATTCCAGGACCTGTGGTCTTTTATTGTAGCTGCTGATAAATTTTGTAAAGTTTTAATTGTAGCTCCAACATAGTTGAATTGTTTTTTTCTTGTTTCTTGCAAAATTTGCTCTTTGATCTGGGGGTTTCGAAATTTGGTAATAATATCCCCATGCTTTTTCTTTTCTTTTTTCTTTTTTCTTTTTTTTTCTTTTTTTTCTTTTTTTTTTTTCTTTTTTTTTTTTTTTTTTTTTTGCTTTTTGCTGAGGCAATTGAGGTTAAGTGACTTGCCCAGGGTCACACAGCTAGGGAATGTTAAGTGTCTGAGACCAGATTTGAACTCAGGTCCTCCCGACTTCAGGGATGGTGTTCTATCCACTGGGACACCTAGCTGCCCCCCCCATGCTTTTTCCATAAAGGATCTTTTTGAGGTGGTGATCAGTGGATTTTTTTCAATTTCTACTTTCTCCTCATGTTCTATCATTCCAGGACAGTTTTCTTGGATTATTTCCTGCATTATTGTGTCGGTTCTCTTATTGGTCAGAAATTGCTGGCAGTCCAATTATTCTTATATTTTTGCTTCTTGATCTGTTGTCCAGATCTCTTGTTTTGCATTCTGTTCTATTTTCTCATTCTTTATAACATTTTGTTATTTCTTGGTCTCTCATAGCTTCACTGGCTTCCCCTTGCTCAATTCTAATTTTCAAAGAATTGTTTCCATCTTTGAGACTCTGTATCTTTTTTCTAATTGTTTAACTTTTTTCATAATTTTCTTATTTTTCTTGGATGGTTTTTTTCTTTTTAGTTTTTCCTCAATGTCTCTCATTTGATTTTTAAATACTTTTTTGAGTTTTTCTATAAATTCTCTCTGGTCAAGGGGGGAACTCTGGGTGAGGTATAAGAGCCTTCAGCCCAGAAGGAACCTGCTGACAGTGTCAGGTTCAGCTCCCCATCTCCCCTAAGGGCTCTCGGCCTTCCTGAGAAGACAGGGGGCAGTGACAACCTGTGTTGTAATTAAAGCAGAGTGGAGTGGGTAATGATGTTGATATGAATCTTAAACATATAATATACATATATAAAAGCTTCCCTTCAGCTCTCTCCTCTGATTAGGAACCCCAAACCAAGAGCAAATCTGCCCCACTGCTTCTGCACTCATGAGGTGCTGGTTCCTTTTCATCCAGGGCCCTCATCTCAGCAGAACAGCTTTGTCTGGTATTCCCAATCAGTCGAGGTCCTCTCAGTCTTCCCAGACTGAGATCCATGTTCTGCCCCAAATCTTCTTGGTTTTTCATCAGTCTATGTTCACCCTGAGGTACAAATTTGTTCTATTTTGTGGGGGAAACTGGGTAACTTAAAATTTGCCAACCTACTTTGCAATCTTGCAGAATCCTCCCAAATTTTTCTTTCAAGAAGCTGGTTTCCATCTTGATTCATTTTTACTTGTATTATTTGGAGTTGCTCATGCTTCTCTTCCAAATCAAAATTTCTTCAGCTGCAGTTTTAATGGCCTCAGATTTTCCTGGACTTGGCATTTCCATAGGGTGATACTTCACTCATATATTCAACTTGTGCTAGCACATCTGATCTCCACTTCTTGTCTTTGACTTAATTCAATTCAATAAATATTTTTTTGTGAACTGGGAACAAAACAATGAATCTCCTTTTCTTTGGACCCTAGGTGTGTCACATTGTATATCTCTCAGAATTAGTTGATAGATTGGTTAGTTGGAATGCATTGTTTGCTCTTTTTTTTTATTTCTCAATATAGGTGGTAGTTCTCTGGTAGAGGGATAGATTTGGAAATTAAGGTGATGGAAAAACAAAAGATAACAATTTTTTTCCCATGCATTCTTTCTCTATAGAGAACATCCCTTTTTAGAGATGTATCTCTCTCAGCATGGGAAGTGGTTGTTGAAGCAGCTACCCACTCCTTCTGGCTGACTCAACTGGCCACAGCTGTTGCCTCTTCCTATAAACTCCCTCCTAAGCCCTAAACAGACCCATCTTTAGAGTTCCCAGGAGCAGCCCAGAGAAAATCCAGACGCACTGTTTAAATACTTTGTAAATATCAGTCATGTTTCCCCCAATGGCCCTTGTGGGTCTGTGGCAGAAGAATTCACAGGACAATTTGTGCTGTGAAGCAGACACTTGTGAAATCTAGTTCTCTAGATGCAGTAACAAGATAGATGCAAGGTTCATAGGATCAAAGATTTAGAATTAGAAAGGGATTCTTAGATTTCATCTAAATAAACCCTCTTATTTAATAAAGATGAAGAACCTGAGGTTTTGAGATGTACACAGCTAGAAAGTGTCAGAATTGGGATTTGAATCCAGATCTTCCTCAATCCAGTGCCAGCATTCTATGCATTGCACCGGTGGTGTCAAACTTCAGTAGTGATGGGGCCCAAGAAGTATTATGTAAGGATCCCTGAGGGCTTCATATCGATTTTGTTTTAAAATGTAACATTGCCTAGGTTTTATCATATTTTTTATTTATTGTTAAATATTTTCCAATTCCATTTTAATCGGGTTCAGACTGCACTAAGGAGTGTTGTGGGCTGCAAGCAGCCTGTGGACTATATGTTTGGTATCTCTGCATTAGACCAATTCTCAAAATTGTTTGTTGCATTGGCTGGGAATTGAGCCTGGCCTCTGCCATGACAGGTGAGAATTCTACCCCTGAGCCATCAGTGGGGGATGACAGTGTTAGCCTTGTTATGAGGAGATTTATCACTTCTGCTCTATTGTCTCTGTAGCCCGACAACTGACTGGAGCTGAGAAAGCCTCCACAGCCACTGCAGAGGAGACTGACATTGATGCCGTGGACATCCCTCTCCCAGGAAGTGACATCCTAGATTTCAGCCGAGGGGTGACTGACCTTGATGCAGTGGGGAAGGAAGGAGACTCCCTTACTGACACCAAGGTAGGCATAAGGTTCTAACTCTTCCAAAATCCCAGAAAGAACCAAGACCTTTTCCCTGCTCCTCCCACAGCCCCAGTCATCCTCAGGGTTTCTGGGACCGCACCACACTGTTGGAACAAAACTCATCTCCCTACAACTCAACTGAGTAATGAAATGGTCAAAAGCTATTATATAATTAGGTTTGTACTTTCTAGAAAAGATTAAAGGGGAGAATTAAAGAGTTCAGCTGGAAGGAAAGATGGAAACTAATTTTAACCAAAGATTTCTTCCTAGTCCACCTTTTACATTTGGGGCCCAAACTCAGGGTACAGATCTACATTGATTCTTATATGAATCTCACTGGGATTGCTGTCCCAGCTCTGAGAGAGCCATCTCAGCATGCTGCAGTTATATGTCAGAGTCAGTAGTTTTACATTGAAGCAAACTCATCTTCTCCTTAACCCTCTCTCCCATTTTCATATGAGTTTCCATAATGGGGGCCATGTCTAATCTCTGCATCTTTTTACTATCATCTCTATAACTCTGTGGCCTGAAATGACTCAGCATTAGAGGGATCAGATGTGGAGAGATTGGATATGAGTCATCTGTCTCCCACTGAGTTAGATTGATTGCCAAAGTGTCAAAATATAATTGTCCAACTGTGTTGTTTATTCCACAAGCTCTACTTACCCAGTCCCTAACCAATTACAGTCAGACAACTCACTGTTTCCTGTTTGGGGCCACTTTGAATATTTATCAGCAGAGAGAATAGCATCCACAGATCTCAGAGCACAACTTGGCTTCTTACCCATACATGCCAATACTTTTTCACCATTTAGCATGTCTGATCTCATTGAAAAGTGTCCTGACTCCAAAAGTCTTTGCTACAATACTTCCATGTCTTCTCAGGCTATGCTATTCTTGTCTAAGACCTCCCATCAGTCATCTACAGAGGAAGTTCACTCAACATGCTGATGAACTTTCTTTTGGTCTCCTAATACTATTTAGGGATAAAGTATAGAATCCATCTATTTTTTTCCCTCACTCACTACGTTACTGGCTTACCTCCATTTCCTACCATATGTCTCTTTGATGCTGCTTTTTGCATGCAATTTATCACTGGTAATATAGGGTATCCCAAAAGTCTTAGTGCTGTTATCAGCTATGAAAGTTTAAAGTATGACTACTATACTTCACTATATTACCTTTGGGTAACCCAAAGTATGGATTCCTTCATGACTCCATTATTCATAGTCCTATAGACAAAAGGCAAAATAACTAGCTATCCCATGAAATGTCGTTCCTTATTACTTTGGGATGAACAGTGAAATCTACTCTTTTATCTGCCTCACCAAGGACAACCTGAGCTTCATCTTTCCTATTTCTTCTGGTTTGATTTAAAATGGGAACTTCAATGAATGTGATTCAGTTTTTCCCATTGTATATTGACTCATTGGACAGTGATCTCACGTTTAGCGCACTAAGGGCTAAGTTAATATTTACAGACATTCCAAAAGCTATGTGATTCTTATTACCTTCTGTTTCCTTTTCTGACACTCTGCTGCAATCACCATAGTAGCAAAAGTGGGATCACATAGGACCAAGGGCTCTTTTGCATTTTTCTTTTTTTGTGAGTTGCAGAGGCTAAAAATTCTCCTTGGTCTTCCTATTGATACTCAGCTTCTTTGTAAAGCAAGGCAATGAGAATTTATCAAGTATCAACTATATGCTAACTACTAACACCTACAGAAAGAAAGACAGTCCCTACCTTTACAGGGTTTACATCTTAATGGAAGAAGGTTAACAGAAACGTTTCAATGTTTGTGTGGGGTCAGGGAGATAACCAGATAGGCATATGGAAGCAAAGTCCTGAAAAGCAGAAGCAGACTTGGAAGAAGAAGAAAAGACTGCTGGCCTGATTCTGCCTTCAAAATGGAAGCTCCAGGAGATGAGATTGTGTGTTTCTTGAGAGCAGGAATTGGCTCCATCCTAACCCCAGTTATACTTAAAACCCCAATGCTGAGTCTAGGTGTCTGGCACATAATGTTTGTTGATTAATTAACTAACTCACTAATGAGAGAAGAGGACTTAAGAGAGAGGTTTGTTGCAGAGCTAGGTGGTGTTGAAGGAAGTTCCAGGGTGAAAAGATGATGTAGCTTATACTTGGAAAACAGACTTGGTCTGTTCCTTGATCTGGTAGAACCTGCTAAAGCTTGCCTTCCATTGGTATTGCCTTTTGTTTCCCAGTCATCCTAGACCATGATGAAGCACCAAGGACCATTGAATGTCCACGGGACTCCACCTCACTGTGTTATGTTTTGGTTCTCTTCCAGGCCTCACTCCATCACCAGGAGAACATTCTGACTGCCTCACCCAAGATGCTGCTACCCTCTTCCTCGCAGCTACCCAGTATCGGGACCCCACTGTCAACCCACCACCAGATGCAGCTCCTCCAACAGCTCCTCCAGCAGCAGCAGCAACAGACTCAAGTGGCCGTGGCCCAGGTTCTCCTCAGCCTGCTCCCTACCTCACAGGCTCCACTCTCATGGGCTTGATTAGCCTTACTCAGGGGGTTCTGGGGACAGGTTCAACATTAAGGGACCCACAAGAGTTTGCTCATTCCATCTTTCATCGCTTGGGGGAGGAACATAATAGGGAGGGGGGCGGGTTGAAATAAGGAGAAATTTTTTATTTGCCATCTACTCCCTGCTCTGAGCTGGGCTTGGCTGACTTGGCTTGATGTCAGATGGTTAGTTAATGTCACTTGAGCTAACCAGGAAAGAAGGAGCATGCAGCTCCTCCCTTCCTTGCCTATCATACCTTATTAATGTGTCTTATAAGGTGGGAAGAAGTAGATGAGGAGTCGGGAAAGGAAGGAACCTTGGAACCTGTCCCCTCTCTTCCAAGAGCTATACCTTAAGAAAAATGTAAACACAGGTCTAACACACCATCAGTTTGGAGATGCTCTTATCTCATGAAAAGATTTCCAGGCTCCTATTAACCACCCATATATTTTAAGAGGCATTTGATAGAACCAAAATATCTGTGCTATCTTTTGTCCACCATGATGAGATTTGCCCTCTAGTAACCATTACCATATAATTTGTTTACATTTTTGACTCATGATAAAAGCAGTGGAAAAAAGGAGAATCTTCAGTAACAAAATTTCCTCCAGACTCTGAATTTGTCCACTGTTACATATATGGAAAGGGCAGGAAGGAAGGTAAATTGCTACAAGTCATCAGAGACATAATCAATAACCATTAGAAGTAGAACTTAAAATTCAGTTCTATTTTAAAGAGTCATATCTTAAAAATTCATCTTCAAGTTAGAGGCAAGGGTGACAAAGAGGACTGATGCCTAAGGAAAGGGAGAGGACAGATAAAGAATACCTAAGTTTTGAAGTATTATTTAAAAGTGACTTTTCATTATAATTATTATCAGGTAGATGTCCTCATTCCTTGTTTCCTCCCAGCTGGGGAGAAGGAAAAGAACTTTTGGAGGCTATTATTGAAACCATTTGCAATTTTTGCTCTCTGTCATTAGGTATAGAATGGTACTTTGACAATAATACTGTCTGACTCAACTCCACATATCTTGAATTTAGTGTTGAAATAATGAGGGACCATGGTTATAACAGCACCAGTCACAGCACAGAGCTCATTATGATTTAGTTTTCTCTTGGGTACCTGTTCAGGTTCCTGAAAGGCCTTGTTATAACACAGTCCCACTTCTAACATGGCCCCATTGGCGCTCTTCATTCAAGTAACGCTACCAACTTTCCAGTGAGTTTGAGCTGGATGACACCCTGCTAAGAGGACTTTGGGGTCCATGTTTTGGTCAGAAGGGCTAGGTCTAATGGCAAGAAGATCCATACTAACAAAAAGAGAGGAGGATTTGCAGGTACTCTCAATACCAGAGAGAGAATTTCATTAAGGAATTCCCAGATTTGTAAAAATAATTTTTTGTCAAATGGATGAAATAGTTGCCCTCCCCTAAAGTTGAGTTTTAGCCTTTGGAGTCTCGTCTTCCTCCTGTGGTCTGTTTGACTACTCCTGCTGCCATTTTAAAGTTTCAAATTTAAAGTGAATCCATTCTCCCCAAGAGCATTTTTTTCCCTTTCAGCATATCAATTGCCAAGTAATTATTATTTATCTAAGAAAGGACTTCATAAATATTCATAGTGAATTATTATGGTACAAGTATTTGAATTTGAATTCACCACTAAATGCCAAAGAGAAATTATCTGCAGAATCTCAGCCAAAATGAGAGAAATATTCCCAGAGTGCTCAACTAGCCTGACAGCATGACTTATAGCTTGTCATGAGCACCAGTAGTCAGGTGTGGGTGGATGCTTTTTTTTTCTGTTTCGTGGATCCAGTTGCATCAAGGAGAGCCTCACAAGATCTTGATCGGATTTAAACTTCTCAGTTTTAGTACGTGGCCCAGAAGAAGGCAGCAGACTTGATGTTTGATAGGTCCCTCCTTGAACTAGCTCCAGATTTTTCCAAAGACCTCCCTCCCCAGAGTTGTGTTGGCTTAGCTTGATTTCTAAGATGTCCTTTCAGCACAAGTCTTGATGAAACACTATTTGAAACTCCAATGGAGGACAGGAATGAACTCCCCACAAAATATCAGGTGTCTCTGCTCCTCTTTCAGGGCATTCAGCCCCCGGGAGGCTAGAATACATTGGGTTTATTTTTTATTTTCTGTCTAAGAATGCCTTGGCAGTTTTTATGCCCATCAAGTTGATGTCAGCTCTGTAGACTCAGGGCTAAGCAGGCTTCCCCTTAAAGATCTCCCATCAGCCTCCTCCATTTCCAATAATAATAGCTAGCATTTACATGGTACTTTAAGGCATGCTAAGTGCTTAACTTGTATCTAATTTACTTTCATTTCCTACTTGAAATAATTGAGTGAAAACTTTCTATTTGTTAGTGTTCATGTCTTGGCTAACTGCCATCCAGGGAAAGGGAAAGAGAGGAGAGAGGAGTGGGAGAAAATTATTTAGTTATTAATTCAAGGCAGCTCAAATCCAGTATGCTTAGGATATCTTCATGAGTGGAACAGATTTCAGTTTTCAGAGCAAGACATTCATACTAAGTTAGTTTTTTAGGTATACTCTATCTGTCAGATTTCAAGGTTTCTGTTTCATTTAGTAAAGGTATAACTTTCCCCAGATTTCTAAAGGCCGAAACTCTGACCTCAACATTTCTAAACGGAGTTCTTTCTCCTTTTTATCATGGGAGGTCCATCACCCTCCCTCGTATCTTATACACAGACCAGTCCTGTGGGATTTGGAGATTAGGACAAGATACAATAAACACAAATCTTAAGAGCAGTGAGTCACACATACTGCCTTATATGCCATAATGCCCAGAGAGGTCTGTCTGGTTCTAGTCTAAGAGTGAGAGATGAACAGAATGGGGAGGGAGAAGAGAAGAAGGGGAGTTTAGAGGGGATTTTTGTCTCCTTGTCCCTGCTCCAGAGTATAGGCTTGAGAATTTCATTTGATCCAAGACCTCCCTATGTTGGCCTAGGGCAGTGTTTGTGGATTAAGGATGTATTCATCCACTTCTTATAGTCATTTTTGGGTTGGCTCACAATGTCAATAAAGAACACTTTCTCTAAATCCTTCTGCCCACTCTTGTGACCCAGCATGAGCATTCCTTGGCTGCCACAGCTTCCTGCTTCTAGTAGTCAGAAATGTGGGGGACAGGGATAAGAACATGGCTAGGCCTTGAGCCAGAGCCACCACCAGCATGACCACAGAGTGACCCCATACTACTTTGGCACCAGTCACACCACAGACTATTGGCCCTGGCTAAGTAAGCCATGTTTGGTCCATAGATTGCCAGTTTCTGATTTAAAACATGAGAAAAAAGCCCCTGAAACTCAGTATTCCTTACTAAAACATTCTCCCATCCTATTGCTTTTTCAGAAACAAGTATACACGTTATTAATGCTTTGTGACAGGCAGTGCCATTGCTAGATTGAAAGTAGCCATGCTCAAGGCTGCATCCTTCCACTCTGCTCTTGCCAGACCCCTTTGATCCATGGTGGGCAGCGGCTTTTCCCAGCAGCCTCATTTCCCACTCCCTTGGCCCTTGCCTTCTGCATGACCTAGTGGTAGTGCACCCCTCGGCTAGCAGCTGATGCCTTTGCTTGCACATCTGCGTGTATATTGGGGGGATGTGGGCTGGTAAATTGCTCTGGTTCCCTCCACTACCATTTCCATGTGCCTATCACTCCCAAACACCAGCCTGGCTCGGCCCCCACTTCTGATGGAGGAGCTGGAGTCAAGGCAAGTAGGCTCAACAGTGAGTGGATTATTTGTCTCTATTTGCTTTTGGGTTGGGGGTTTCTTGGAGGGCAAAGGAAAGGGGGAGGGGTGACTTTGGGTATTATATTCTTATGAAGAGAAAACAACCCAAAGTACAAAAATTACCATTCAACTCCTGACTCATCCAGAAACTTATTCTATTTTTTTGGATGAGTCATAAAATCCCAGAATTTAATGAAATTATATGAAATCTCAGGATGTAAAGGAGCCTCAGAGAGTATCTGGTCTAACCTGAGTAGAGGCAGCATAAATAGATGGTGGATAAAGTATTGTTATGGTGGATAGAGCACCTAACTAGGAGTCAGAAATACTTGGGTTCAATACCTCAGGTACATCCTTGCTGTGTGCCTCAGTTTCCTTATCAGGAGATTGGACTTGATGGCCTTTAGATCTAAATCTATGATCTATAAATAGAAATTCTTTCTTTAATTTCCTTAAGAAATGGTCATGCAGTCTTTGCTTAATGATCTCCATGGAAAGGGCACCTACTTCCTCCAAGGAAACCAATTTTATTTTTGGATAGCTTTAATTATTGGGAAGCTTTTCCCCTATATCCAACCTATACTTGAGAAAAAAGGAAGAGTAAAGGCAGGTTTTTTCCATGCCATGCTGAAGGTTGGATGTTATTCTAGTCATAATTGTGAAGGTGGTTACTTTCCTGAGGTCAGAGGACCCAAGTTTACCCATACGCCTTCTTCATTCTCAAGGACTTAACCTCTGTGTGTCTCAATTCTCTCAATTATTTAAAAGAGAAAGAGTGGGTAGGATTAGAGGGCCTGTGAGGTCCAGATGCATGATTCTCTTAATACCCTCATGAGATAAAGGGAAAAAATAGTGGGATAATGCCCCCATTTTACAGATGAGGAGACTGAAACAAGCAAATTGCCAGAAATGACACAACAGATTATGGAAGAAACTGAATTAAACCAAAGCCTCTTGATTTCCCAGTTTAGTGCTTGATTCCTAGTCTTAAGCAAGCACATCCAGAACATTGTTAAAACTTTCTCAGTGTTTTAAGAAATCTAGATGATTCTGCACCTCAGTTTCTTTCTTCCCTATGGTGTACACCACAATAGTGTCAGGCTGGAGTTCTGTGCCTGATTTTGGCAGCTGCAAAGAGTGCTGAGCTTATTAACTCTGGGTCTTTGGGCTGAGTTTTGACTTCTATACTCATGAAATGTGAAAATGTGATCACTTTTTGCCCTGCCATTCAATTTACCAATCATCCATGATGGCCTTGTTCATCTGCTGGATGAAGGGTCAGCCTCAAGGTCCCAAATACCTAAGTCTTCCTCTGAACCTGCACAAGCCCCCTAACTTATCAGTGCCTCCAGGCCACTCTCTAAAATTATAAATTGTACTGACAAGTTCCAGACATACTTATCTGCCTTACTGGAGGAAGGTTTCAAATCAGGATTTTAAACTGATGAAATCATGAGTCCAAATTCTTCTCTTTCCTCACAAAAAGGAAGGACACCAACTTGCCCACATTGAGATTACAGTTTAATGGAGGAAAGGCCAGGTATACAATTTAATCAACATTTATTAAGCACCTACTATGTTCAAGGCACTGTGCTAAGCCCTGCGGATATAAAAAGAGGCTAAAGTCAGTCCCTTGCCCATAAGGAATTTACAGTCTGGAAAGTTCGATGTAGGTTGGCTGTTGTCCTTCATTCTCAAAGAGGAACGAAATGACAGCTCTGTTGTAGAGTCAAAGTGTAGTATGTCCCACTCTGGCTGATCAGACCAATATGAGTTTGGAAGGCTCTATCTTCCACAGACACAGAGTCTGGTGGCCACATCCCAGGCTGACACAAAATAAGCACCCAATAAATGCTTCTTAACTGACAGCAACATGTCAGACACATTTAGTCCATATGAACATTTGATCTAACAGGGGATAGCAAGAACAAATGAAATAAGAGCAAAGGCAAAGTGCTACAAAAAGTTTGAAGAAGAAAGAAAGAAAGAAGATTTTCACAGAAAAAAATGTCAAAGGAAGAAAGGGAGGGAGAGAGGATTTATTAATTGCTTGCTGTTTGTCAGATCCTTTGCCAAGCACTTTACAAGTATCTCATTTGCTCCTTACAATGAACCTGAGAGGTGGTTGCCTCATTTTACAGTTAAAAGAAACTGAGACAGAGGTTAAGCAACTTATATGTGATTCTTTGTGACCCCATTTGGGCTTTTCTTGGCAAAAGATACCTGAATGGTTTGCCCTTTCCTTCTCCAATTCATTTTATAGATTAGGAAACTGACACAAACAAGGTGAAGTGATTTTTCCAGGGTCACACAATTAATGTGTCTCTGGTCACACAGGCAGTAAGTGATTTGCCCAAACAGTAAGTATCTGAGACTGGATTGAAACTCAGGTTTTTCTGATTCAGGTTCAGGGCTCTATCTACTGTACCACCTAGCTGCCTCTCTAAGGGAGACATTAAAAATCATCTGATCCTGAGAAGTTAAGGTAATTCAGCCAAGACTCTCTGTGTTTCTATAACTTTTCATCCTTTTCTTCCAAATTCCTACCTGACTGGGCTTGTGTGAAGACAGAAAAGTTGTATATCACCTCCATGGTTCTACTCACTTGACATGACTGAACCATGGCCATACCCAGAATTAGAAATTGAATCTATGGAGGGAAAAAATGGCATGGGAGCCACAACTCAGCTTCCTTCCCTTGGGGCAATCTTCCTGTGGAAGAAGCAATCATAAGACTGAGAATTGGCCCAGAGGTGATCTGGTCCAGCCCTTTCACTTTATAGTTGAGCAAACAGATCTGGTTTTGGTAAGGAATCCAAGTAAATCCATTGCTCTTCCCAATGTCCCAGACTCTCCTGTTCCCCAAGATGAATAGATCTCCTAACCTCCTCTTCCATTCCCCATCCCTACTCAATCCTATAGGATTTCACACCACGTTTCAATTTACTGGAAATGCAAAGGCAGGAGGCCAAAGGATCAGTGTTTTTTGCCATAGTTCATCCTACCGCTCACCATCTTTTCCCCTGCACTAATAAGGTTACGGTTGAGCCTTAAAGGTGAAGCAGGTGTCTTAGCTGATATCAATGAAGTTTATTAAAAATGTCAGGAGGGAGGGAGAGAAGGTGAGGGCAGCATCAGATTCTTGCCACTGCCTTCCTGTTGAGTGATGGGGTGGGCCAGGCTCTTTGGAGTTGGAAAGTGGAAACTGAATTACATTAGTGATTCTCATCAGGAGAACTGAGAGCAGGATTAGGACTCTGAATTTGAGCAGGGAAAGAAGGAGCCATACATTGAGTCAGTCAGCTTCTCTGACAACTCAAAGTGGGTACTTAGACCCTATGGAGACCATAGAATGGATGGACTGTGAAAGAGGCAAGCAGGGAAATAACCTAATCACACCATTTGGCCAGCCCTGTAATTTCTTCAGAAACTTAGTGTGGAGACTGGTAGCAGACAGGCAATCTTTAATTTGGGGCAGCTGGTGAGGTGTTTAGACTGTTGGGTCTGGTCAGAAAGACTAGTTTTCTTGAGTTCAAATCCAGCCTCAGACCCTTACTGTGTGGCCCTGGGCAAGTCACTTAACCCTGTTTACCTTAAGTTTCCTCGTCCATAAAATGAGTAGGAAAAGGAAATGGCAAACTACTGTAGTATTTTTGCCAAGAAAACTCCAAAACAGGGTCATGAAGAGTCGAGCGCAAGGGAAACAATGAAATGACTGAATAATCTCTTAAATTAGTTTTAGATCTGCCTGGACCATTGAGAGATTAAGTGACTTCCCTAGAATCACACTAACAAGCATTTATTAAGTACTTATTTTGTGTCAGCCCAGGATTTGGCTATTGGACTCCAGATTCTGTCTTTCCTCTCAGAAAGGCCTGGCACCAATCCCCTTAGTTAGGGATCTCATGGTTTGGTCAGTGGATCCCAACTATGAGTAATTGATAGAGTACTGGATTTGAAATAAGGAAGATCTGGATTTGAATCCCATTGCAAATACTTACTTAGCTATATAATGCTAGGCAAGTGATTTAACCTGTCTGGGCTTTGGTTTCTACAAATATAAAATAAGGCACCTCTAAGTTCCCTCTCAGGTTCTAAATTAGTGACTCTATAACACTACACCAACCTTTCTGAACACCGTGTATGGTTTAAATTATTCCAGAGCAGTTCTGGGCATCTACTTACTAAATTATTGTGTTTCTCTGGGAAGCTGCCATTCCTCTTGTTTCCACCATATTTTCACCTTCCTCTCCAACAAGTTGCCTTTTCTCTTGGTACTCCATTCTCCATTGTCTTTCCTCCACAGGGACAACCCATTCCCTCTATTCAAACTGATTTTTGGACTGCTTTTCTTACATTTCTCCTTCTGTCTACACAAGCCTTCTTCTCCCTTCCCCCTCAACTTTCAGAGGCATCAAGGGGACTCACTCACCTACTTCAGGACCTTCTTGAGATCCTTCCTGCTCTTCCCTGATGAGGAGCAGAAATCTCTCCCCCTCACAAGACCTGCCATGTTTGTTAGCCCCATTTAGCCAGTCACACACCCATAAAGCACCCATACACAATATCCAGGCCCCACCCTCATTCTGTCAGACTGCGTGGCACAAGCTAAGTGCCCTGTAAATGAACCTTGCTGGCTGGGAAAGTACCCAGCTGAAGGTGCTCCTTCTACAACATCCTGGACAAAGAAAGGGTCACCTGGATTCAACTGAAAGATACTCACACCCATGGGAGGGGAATCTCACACACTGCCCCTCCCTCTAAGCTACCCACGCTGTCGTTGGGTGCTTCTAATTGTCAGCTACCTTCCCCTTACTTTTGAACCTAAATCTGCCTCATATTGAAACTCGTCAGTTCTACCTCTAGGCCCAATCAAAATAAATCTAATCCCCCTTTCACAAGACAGTCCTTCAAATACTGGCTCCCTCATTCCCTGCCATTCCTCTTCAGGCTAAACATTAAGAATGTCCTTTTGATGTCTTTTATTATGACATAGTGCCTAGTCCCTGAGATCCTTTGTACTTTATTAGCCCAGTGTAATGGGAAGAGCCCTTTGCCTATAAATCAAGACTTAAATGTTTAATTCTCTAGTGTGTAAGACAGCAGGGTTAAGCACTGTCACTGTCCTTGGTCCTTACCCTAAGGGAGCTTTCTATCTGTTAGAGAGGCAGATCTAACTTTCACTATAAAACAGCTATCTAAGCACTATTTTGGGGAAATAGAAAATAAACCCATGGGAGATGAAAGGAGAATGATTGTTGCATCCTAAGGTAGTTGGGGAAGGTTTCTTCCTTCTGCATCATCTTAGACCTTGACCATGAGGTGCAGACTGGTATATGAGATACTATATAACTCCAGACATTTATAGGTATTCTTGGGGAGGGTGATTCTAATTGCCCTTGGTTTGGGAAGACTTTTCAAATTCAATCAACCAGCAGGTATATCTTGAGTGTCTGCTATGTACCAGGTACTCTACTAGGTTCTGGGGATACAAAGATAAGACGTGAAATACTCCCAGCCTCCTAGAAGCTTACAGTTTAATATAGAGAACAGCCACTTTCTTGGGGAGGAATCCTTGGGTCTGGAATACTGCCTACTGACTGACTTACCAGCCTTCTTCACTCTTTCTCTCTGCCCTCCCTCTCTGTGCCTACCATAGGTTCATTTACTGAAGGATCAGTTGGCTGCGGAGGCTGCGGCTCGACTGGAGGCCCAGGCTCGAGTCCACCAGCTCCTGCTGCAGAACAAAGACATGCTTCAGCACATCTCCCTGCTGGTCAAACAAGTGCAGGAGCTTGAGCTCAAACTGTCAGGACACGATGCCAGTAAGTGACCCTTCTGCCATCCCTCTGTCTACTCCCTGCCTCTACCCCCTAGCCTAGGGTAGGAAGAAAAGTCAAGGGTTACGTTATCAGAGGCACTAAGAACCAAATGTCCTCTCTCCCTGAAGTCCCTCACGGGGAAGGAAAGGAAGGAAGCAGCCCTATGACCAGCCCTGCTTTCCAAATAAATAATAAAAACCTCATGGATCCACCTAGTGCCTCCTGGGGAGGGAGCTGTGGGAGAAATGGAAGATGAGCTAACAGCCCCTTAGCTTGCTTATATCACAAGCAGAGTCTTAGGATTGGTTAAGGGCCATGGGGAGGCAAGGCAAGAGAGTCCTGGGCTTACAGTCAGGAGACATGGCCTCAAATTTCTTATCCCATTTTTATTATTGCCACTTGTCAGTCATTTCAGTCATGTCTGACTCTGTGACACCCTTAAGGATTTTCCTTCACAAAGATATTGGAGTGTTTCATCAAAAGAAATTGGAGTGGTTTGCTATTTTCTTCTCTGGCTCATTTTACAGATGAGGAATTGAGGCAGATTGAGGAAATTAAGTTACTTGCCCAGGGTCATAGTTAGTAAGTATCAGTTTTGAACTCATGAAATTTTCCTGATTCCAAGCCCAGTGCTCTATCCACTGCACCTCCTAGCTTTCCCATTATTAATATTACTGGTATTGATATTTCCATACCTACTTTACAAGTTACTTATGAGAAGAAGCTTTGAATTTACTTGAATTTTCTCTCTTCATTCTTACATTCCCTGTGAAGGGGAGGGAGAGGAGGGTCCATCAGTTAAAGATGGGTAAACTGAGTTTGAGAGAAATCAAGCCACATAGCCAATATTGCACAGTAAATTGATGGCAAAGCAGGGGTTAGAGCCCAGAAGCTTTTTTTATCTAAAATATGACTTAGAGTTAGCAAGCCTTCAAACCTGCCTGAGATACTTGCTAGCTGTGTGACCCTGGGCAGGTCATTTAAAAACCTTTCTTACCCTCAGTTTCCTCATCTGTAAAAATGGGAGTAATAACAGTAATAACTTCACATAGTTGCCACACAATCAAATGAATAATAAATATGAAACCTTTGCAAGTCTTAAAATGCTATGTGAATGCATGGCCATTACTAATTATCGTGATTTCTACCATTTTGCCTCCTAGAGGCAGCTAGATGGCCCAATAGCTAAGAGTGCTAGATGGGGTCAAGAAGATCTGAATTCAAATCCAGCCTCATATATTAAATGTGTGGCTCTAAGCAAGTTACTTAACTTCTACCTGCCTCAGTTTCCTCTCCTGAAAAAATGGGGATAATAATAGCATCTATCTTCCTGACTTGTTGAGGGGATCAAATGAGATATTATTTATAAAGCACTTAGCACAATGCCTGCTGTGTATAAGGCTCTTAATAAATGCTTGTTTCTTGCTCTCCCACTTTCACTCTTCCCAATTGCTCATGGGAGATTGAACATATGAGGGACTTGTCTCCACTTCCTCCATTAGGATTTCATCTCCTTACCTTGCCTGGGTGTGAGCTGGATTAATTTCCCTTAGATCTGCTTGTGTGATATAGAATAGTGATCCAGGATCACTTTTCTAGGTCAACTAAATTTACTTGGTGGAGATTTAACCTATTTTTATTCAGTATCTAACCATGAGTTTGTGCTGGACATTTATGTTTATAATGTAGGTTTTTGGAACCCACTGGTTTTTCTCACCAGAAATCTCATTTCAAGGCATTACATAATGCCCTCCAATCAAAAGAGTCAGGGAGAGAGAGAAAGAAGCTGGGATAGTGCCCAACATAGCACTGCGGGGCTGTTTCTGTCCAGCTATTCATTGCCAAGTGCCCCTGGTGTGCTTGAAGGTATAGAGGACCTTTTCCATTGATTCTCAACTTCAAATTTAAAAGAGATGGTAGTGACACTATAGGCTAGACTATCTTGGTCACTGGCTCACATATAGCCCAGAAATTAGCTCATCGAAGGCCTGATTGAGTGATTCTCAGACAAATTTCCAAATTCTGTTTCCCATCTCCTGTGATGGATTTCCCTATCCCCCAAACTTATTGACTTTCTAACCTGTGATTATTCTCAGCAAAGAGATTTGGGTTGACTGATGACCATGTAATTTTGAGGGATAGCTGTCTCATAGGCCTTTCTGGTGTTGGGATGATAAAGGGACAGCAGAAAGTCACATGCCTTCTGTGTCTGGGACAGTATTCCCCAATCCACAGTCATTGACAGAATTCTGATTTCACTGGAGTAGAGCATGCCCAGTAGAAATTCCCTCCATTGATGGAGAACTGGGCAATAATATTCTAAGGGAGTTAGTTGCAAAGAGCTCTGAGAGTTTGTCACTCTTTCCTGGTCAGTAACAGGAGCTGAGTTCAGGCCATCCTGACACTAAGACTGTCTCTATCCATCATGTCCTGAAGAAGTGGCATATTTCTACTAAAAACTTCTTACTATCCATATTCTTCAGATCTCTATGCTTGAAAAAAACCCCAACTGGGGTAGTTAGGTGGCGCAGTGGATAGAGCACCAGCCCTGAAGTCAGGAGGACCTGAGTTCAAATCTGGTCTCAGACACAACACTTCCTAGCTGTGTGACCCTGGGCAAGTCACTCAACCCCAATTGCCTCAGCAAAAACAAACAAAAGCCCTAACTATTTCTTTTCTTTTCTTTCTCCTTCTTTGTGTTGGGATTCTCTCCTCCTAGATCCCTCTTTTTCTCTGGCTGCCCAGATTCCCCTTCTTGAATCTCTGATGGCTTTGGCACTATGAGTAAAGGCAGAAAAGTGGTCAAAGGTAGAGAATTTGGCACTTTAAAAACATCAGTATAATTTGGATTGGGAAGCACTATTCTAATAGACCTAGTCCATGAATCCTAAGATCCTTCTGGAGCTGGAAGGGACTTTAGGGATTGCAGAATCCAACCCCCACTTTTTTTTTTTTATCATTGTGGAAAGTGAGGCTCAGAGAGGAAAGATGTGACTGGCCCGAGACTGTACAATGTCAGAGGGTAGGTTTTCAGTTCTGGAGCTCTATTCTTGTAGCTTTCTGCCCAGGAGGGTTGTTTTTCCAGGGGATCTTTATAGAACTTATAAAAGCCTCAGGCCTGTAGGACCAGAGGAACGTGTCCATAACTTATTTAACCTCCAATCTCCTCTTGTTCTTCTCTCCTCCTCCAGTGGGTTCTCAAGACAGCTTGCTGGAAATCACCTTTCGCTCTGGCGTCCTCCCTGTTCTCTGCGACCCCACGACTCCCAAGCCCGAGGACCTCCACCTGCCCCCGCTCGGCCCCAGCTCGGCCGACTTCGCCCATTCGGTGGGCAGCCCCTTAGGTAGGCGCGACTGTTTGGTGAAGCTGGAGTGTTTCCGTTTCCTGCCGCCCGGGGACACCCCATCAGGGGGAGAGCCTCTCCTGGGCAGCTTGGAGCTCATCAAGTTCCGGGAGTCCGGCATCGCCTCGGAATACGAGTCTAACACGGATGAGAGCGAGGAACGTGACTCGTGGTCTCAGGAGGAGCCTCCCCGCCTGCTGAATGTCCTGCAGAGGCAGGAGCTGGGCGATAGCCTGGACGATGAGATTGCAGTGTAAGGGCTTGTAGGAGGAGGCAGCGATGGCCAGGCTTCTGGGGATGAAGGAGTCAGACAGTGTTGTCTCCATGGCCTGGGGTAGGAGAGACACTGGGCACACCACCAGCCTGCACTCAGTGGGCCCTAGAGAAGCTTGAGGTTTCCCAAAAGGGCTTTAATTTTGGAGAGTAGGAAAGAAAAGGAGAGGGTATAATTCCCAGGGTCAAACTATTACTCCATTGTCCTGTTGATGTGAAAAATGGCCCTGGCTTTCCGGGTCCCATCCTTTTAGAGGTTTGCCATCTCCAGAATTGCTAGGCCTGTCTAGGAAGGACTTCTGCATCATAAAAATGTGGCTGACAATTCCACGAGGTCCCAACGGCCCCCTTCTTCTCCAGCATTTCCTGTGTCTCCTGTTGAGGATGAAGTATCTTTTTAAGATATCTCCCAGATCAGGCCTGCCACTCAATGCCTAACTTTGTCTTTACTGAAAGTAGAGCAGCTGCTCAGAGTTGAGGGTTCTGGTAAAAGAGAAAGGAGATTGTATTCCTCAGTGTAAACATGGAAGTGACCCGTTCCCCACAGGATCAGCTGCTGTCTTGTAGTTGTCCTTTGAATCCCACAGGGAGCTGAAGGAGTCATGAAAAAATATGAGACTGGTCCTTTCTTTGGATGTGGGATTTCTTTTCTCCTCTCTGTGAAAGGCCATACTCATCAAAATTATAGCTGGAAAGGGATCCATGTCCTTCAGAATTTCAGCCTCTCTTCCTTATCTCCTCCCACCCTCATGCAGCTTTGTGGGGTTTTTGTTTGTTAAATGGATGCCATCTGGTAGCTGGGAAGAGCTTGAGCCAATGGAAATCTCAAATGGGCCCGTTTCCACTTTGAGTCAGGAATTGTTAGCCATATCACCATCTCGATGTGCACATCTGTCTAGAGTAACTGAGGGATGGATCAGAGAGCTAGCTGTATATTGGAACAACATTAAGAAAAAGCTCCCGTTATTCTCTGTGTAGTGAGATGGTAGCTGGTTATTCTTACTGGGAATTTAAAAAAAGCCTAAAGGAAAACTGGGGTTTATTGGATTCCATCAGTTTTTCCTGAAGGAGACATTTCTGTCCTATGTCTTGGACAGCACAGTTACAGGCTTAAAGGTCAGGGATTGTTGAAGGCGTTGGTCACTAGGAAGGATGTTTAAGTCCCAAATCATATATGGCCAACCTAGATTTCCTTTGTAAGTTAGGAAAAAGAAGTTTCTATCTATTCTCGTCCTCCATATAACTATATTTTTAACATGCAGTTTGAAAGAAACCAAGTTTTTGCACATCAGAGAGCTTTGTAAATAGAGGGAAGAAGTCTGGCAATGTCAGTGGTCTGCTGTGGGCCAGCAGGCTAAAGGTGGAGCCAGTGGCAGAACGGACAAGTCTGTGCTGGGATCCAAGAGAAGCTCATGTTGGCAGGCCAGGCCATAGGCAGTCTATTATAGGGCCAAGGTACCTGAAGGTGTACATGTGTGTATATATGTAGATGTGTAGATATGAACATATATACTATAGATATGTATATAGAGAGAATATATCTATGTAGATGGAACGAGAAAGTGCCCAATTATATGGAGAAGACAACTATAGATAGAAATAGGCTGGTTGAGGCAAAACTAAATAGAATGTAGAAAGAAAAAGGTGGGGGAAGGGAAGAGAAATGAACCCAGTAGAGGTGGTACAGGAAGCAGGGAGGACTTGTTCTGAATGCAACACCAATCTCACTCCATGGGAGAGAGCTTTCTGACTCTTGTCAAGATCTTTTCACTCCCCTGTTTCCTCTCTGATTTCTAAATGTTTGCTGATGATGCAATTGAAAGGACTGCAAAGAACCATTGTCCCACTGATTTGAAAACTGGATTGAGTGGCAAATCCAGGATTAGTGTAGTTAGCTGCTGATTATTTGGGATTGGAGTTGGGTTCCAGCTAGCAACTACACCCTTAACACCCCAGTGGGAACACTTGTTTTATCTTGGAAAGGGTGACCTGACTATAAATTTCTTCCTTCTAGTTTAGACCTTTTGCTTCAATGGGAGGAAGAATAAAAAAAGAATAAGGGATTGAGCTTGTTACTAGAAAGAAAATAAACTTTAGATTCTTGCTTTTGGCCCAGGGAGGACTTCCATGCTTTTTGCTCAGTCAATTTTTGCCCTGTTTCCTTCCATCCCCTGGGCTAGGCCCAGATATTCTCTATGGCACCTATTCAGGTATTGGTATCCTACACAGCATGAAATATACGAGTGCCTGCATGTTGAAGAATGGGTGGCCATCACTGTGTGTCCAAATGGGAGCTAGGGAGGGCACAGGCAGAATGCATTAAGATGGCCTCAGCTACTCGAACCTCAGTTGGGGAAGACAGGGAAAGAACTGGAACATCTCACACCTCCTATCCCAGTGGAGTCCCCCCAATCCCTCTCCTTTCCTGCTATTTGCTCTAACTTGTTCTTCCTGTTTCATTCTTTAGTTCTGTGACATCATGGAGGAGATATGGGCTGGGTTTGGGGAGGGGGCTGTATATGGACAATGCACCTGTATCAGTGATGATCAGAGGCTGTGAACTCCTAGACCCCTCAGAAGTGAGTAGCACTTACTGCACAGGGCCAGGGAAGGAAAGGCAGCCTCTGCTCACCTCAACTGTACATTGGAATTGTAAATGTGTAATTATATTCCTGCTAATCTCAGCACTGTCTATAAAACTTCTCTCTGGCCTTACTATCTACTGATCTTGCTTTCCTGAGGGTTGATTTGGTGTTTCCTTTATTCCCTTCCAAATCCTTTTCCCTTTCTTCCCTTTCCTACAACTGTTGTATCATTAACTCTATTGACTCAACTCTCCAGGAAATTATTCTGTCCTTGTAAGTGCACTTACTCCCTGGATGTTGTCACCAGTCTAGTGGCTTTTGCTAAATAAATCTTTCTTATTTCTAAAGTCTCTTTCTGTCGTCCTTTCTTATTTCTTACTCTTCTGCTTTACTTGCCTCCTTTCTTAACCTCCTCCTCACAAGTCAGGCAAATGTGGGATGAGTGACATTTCCTATGGGGATGGTCAACAGAAGCAATAGATTTGCCCAGTGGCACAGGATCAGTCCATGGCAGAGCCAACATTTGAATTCAGATCCTTTTGATTCTGAACTCAGTGCTGTTTCCACAGCATCACAATCCTATCAAATTAGCACAGGATATCATATTTTCAAGTTAAAAGTATACCAGTAGCAACTGGGAATATTAAACTGTTTCTGAGTCCCTAAACCCAATTTAGTAATGAAGCTAATGATGATAACACCTATTCCCATTTGTTTATAAACATAGGAGGAAAAGTCTTAGAATTAGAGGCTTTGTAACCCCTCCTTTGTTTCCTATTGTAGACTTTATGTAAATCACATTTCAGGTTTTTTTTTTTTTTAATCTGTACAATGGAGAGATTGGCTGAAATGACTGAAGATCCCTTCCTTCCTGCTCTAATATATCATCCATATTATATGTTTTGTCAAAGTATTTAGGGTTCGTTTGGGGTTTTTTGATGGGGAGGAAAACTTAGTCCCTATTTTCTATTTAACTAACAGAAGCCTCTTCCAGTGTAGAACCTCCCTTTAATGTTGTTGATACAGTTCTTTTTTAACTACTGTCTTAATGAGTTGCCTTAAGGCAACTGATGATATAGCCAATGATCCCAGAGTTCTGTGAACCATATCCTTCAGGAACTACTGGGCTAGCTCATAGGATCATAGATTTTGAGTCCAGGGAAAAGAGAAGACACTTAGTTAAGTGACTTGCCCAAGATATCATAAGTAGAAGAATTTGGAGCAGGATTTGAATTCATGTCTTCTGACTTATGGACCACATGTCTGAGGCAACTGATGAGTAAGATGACTTGCTCATAGACTCAAGTAGCAGATATATTTAAGAGGCAGGGGCATCAGCCTGAGTCCTCTTGACTCAAGGACAGTCAATGGATCACACTGCCTATCCTTCTTAGGCTAATGGTAGCTCATTTATAATTCAAATTTTGCAGAATTGAGATGTGGGCAATGACTCATTTGGGAAGTATAAGTATCCAGCTGTACAGTTCAGTCCTCTAAACACTGTAGTCATACTTAGCAAAGATCAAACCATTGAATAACACCACAAAAACCCTTAATCTCATGCTGTTCATCACCATCACTGACACAAAGGAGAGAGAGAGAGAAAGAGAGAAAGAGAGAGAGAGAGAGAAAGAGAGAGAGAGAGAAGGAAAAGAGAAAAGGAAGGAAGAAAAGAAAGGAAGAAAAAAGGAAAGGAAGAGAAAGGAAAGAAGAAAACAGAAAAAGAAAGAAAAAGGAAGGAAGGAAGACAAAAGCAAAGAAGGAAAAGAAAAGGAGAGATAAAAGGAAGAAAGAGAAAGGAAGGAAGAAAAGAAAGACAGGAAAAAGGAAGGAAGAAAAGAGGGAAGGAAGGAAAAAAGGAAAAAAGAAAGTAAGGAGAAAGAAAAGGAAAGGAAGAAAAAGGAAGGAAGGAAGAAAAGAAGGAAGAGGGAAGGAAGGAAGGAAAGAAAAAGAAATGAAAGAAGGAAAGGAGAAAAGGAAAGGAGGAAGAAAAGAAAAAGGAAGGAAGGAAAAAATTGCTGTTTTGAAAGAAAATTCTGGAAGATGTTTATAATTGCCACCATGTTTAAAAAAAAAAGCAAAAAAACAAACAAACCAAAACACAACTTTGTTCTATACCTCCGCCATCTACCTTGAAATTGTGATATGTTTTCCCAGAGCAGAGACCTGCTTAATTTCCAAGAGATTTCTTAAGTATCCTCCTAGAAGTGTGGCAAACACCTCAGGCTTAGCTTAGAATATTTCAGATCATTCTAGGAATTCTGCAACTCAATGCATTTGCACAGGACGAAGTCCTGACCTTTGTGAAATCAGCAGAAAACTCTAGATACTGGGTCAATTTTACGTGTGCAGACAGATTGAGCAATGATTATACCTCAACCCAGAAGGGACGATGGTCCCCCTTACCAAAGAGACCCCCAAACGAATGAAAGATGGAGAAAAAATCCCAACCAAGTTACAGTAGCTTTCTTGCTTAAAAGTGTTGTAGTCTAGTTTGGGGAGAAGCGAGTATTTACTGTTTCAGTGAGAAGTTACTGATTATCTTGTAGGATGCAGAAAGTAGGCCAGTGGAATAGGAGACTGTTCTACTTCGCTTCTGAAGGCAGAATAGTAGGGGAGGCCTTATTAACTGCTAGGGTTTCTGCTTCAAAAGCAAGAGGCAGCCAAGGAGGACAGCCTATGTCATCTACTTATTTATATCCTGCTTGCTGCTAAAAAGCCCTATAAGGTGGTTCACATAACCTTATTAAATGAAACAGAGACTCCCCCCTCCAAAAAAATCTGTTTAAAGGAACAGAGCAGACTTTTGAACCAAATCTTATACCTATTACTTATTACCTGTGTGACCTGAAGCAAATCTTTTAACCTGTTTAGGAAATCAGTCTTTGTACCTAAAAATGGGTTTTAATTAGATAACTTCTAAGGTCTCTTTCAATTCTAAATCCCCATAGAGTTAAGGATTAGACTAAATGACCTCTGAAATCCCTCTGACTCTCTGTGATTCTGTACATGACTCAGTGATACTGAAGAGATATCGTACAAGTGGTATTCTCCCCATTTCCTGGATGAGAAAATTGGGACTTCTTGAAACTTACCCTTCTAAAGGGTAAGTGACTAAGTACTACACTAATTTAATACTGTACTAAATAAGGTTACATGAGTAACAAGGGTTAGAGAAAGGAAGCTGCATATGTGAGTAATTATTTTGATTTTAGAGTATGTATAAAAATGAGTTAATGATTTTTTTTTCAGGATCCTATAGCTAGTCCCTGTGGTCAGGAAATGTACTCTTGCTAGAGATCTCATAATCAGTGAGGTCATCTTTCTGGGATGAGCTAGCTAAGGAGTTCTAAAACTTTTTGGTCTGAGGACCCCTTTATACTCTTAAAGATTGAGGATCCTCCACCAAGAATTTTTGTTTATGTAGATTATATCTGCCATATAAGAAATCACATTCATTATTGTGAAAATAATTTTGACTTTTTCTTTCCCCAGAGGTTCCTGGACCACACACTTTAGAACCACTAGGCTAACTCACAGGATCATAAATCTTGAGTCCAAGGGATAAGAAACAGAAACACTTGGCTAGTTAAGTGACTTGCCTGAGGTGTCACAAATGTTTGTAGCAGGATTTGAATTCAGTTCTCTGACTCTTGGAACAGCATTGTACCTCACATGCAAGTTGTAACACTCATGAAATTTGAGGCTGAGCCTTCATCACTGTCACTGCATTTGGCAGCAGCAGGATTTGAGGAACCCCATTTGAATGCCACAAGAAAATAGATAATATATTGAGAAATGAGGATTTTCTAGGTTTTGTCCATCCCCATCTATGAAAGGGGTTTGGTGAGAAAGAATAAGAAATTATGTATTGGTGCATGTTTCTCTGTATGTGTGTATATGCATATACACATATGAAAAGGCTTATCTATAGATCATCATCATAACATCCATATGGCATCTACTATATGCTAAGTACTTTACAATTATCTATTTGATCTTCACAAAACCTTTGGAAATAGATGCTATTATCCCCATTTTATTGATGGGGAAACTTGGGCAAACAGTGGTTGAGTAATTTATTAAGGTTGTGCAACTGGTATGTTTATGGCAAGATTTGAGCTCAACTCATCCAGACTCTAAGCCCAGGTGATCTATTTATTGTTTGTGTATACATATTCATGTAATTACACATATATATGCATATATATATAATACATATTGACTTTCATAATCAGAAAAAAAAACTTGGCTGACATTGATGCAAAGTTCCATGAGGAGTGTGGGATGGGGGAATAATACTGACTCTGGAGTCAGAAAGACTTGGATTCAAATCCTGACACTGACTATATGACCTTGGTCACTTCTCTCCTTGAGTGTCACTTTCCTTATCTACCTGGTTGTAGAGAAAGTGGTTGGTGACATCTTGGCAAGTAAATCAGCAATGGCAACTGGGAAAATGGATGAAAATCAAAGGTCCTTCTGAGGAGAGTTTTATGGTATTTAAAAAGGTGTAAATTCTTCCAGGGAATGGGGAAGTAAATTGTTGGGGTATCGCACAGACTCCCCCTGGCTCTCCCTCTCTCTGTTCCTCTCCTACAGGAACCAAATTGGGTAGATTATTTTGTCTCTTGTGAGGTTCATAAGGGATGAGATAGTACTAACTGATCCCCATAGATTGGCTTTCTCACTTTCCCAGTACAGTGAGCTTATACCCATCTTCACCTCATTTACTTTTCCAAGAAATATTTTCAGATGTGAAGGCCCATCCTAGGGCAGCTAAATGGCACAGCCCTATAGTCAGGGGGACCTGAATTCAAATCTGGCCTCAGACACTTAATACTGGCTGTGTGATCCTGAGCAAGCCACTTAATCCCAATTGCCTCAACACCACCCTCCTCCCCCAAAAATAGGGGGAAAAAGCCCATCCTTACAAAAAACAAGAGTGTCCAACTGATTACTTCTTCCAGGAAGTATCTGAGATTTTGCCCACTTGTAGGGAGATGGCATTCAGTCCTAAGAATATTTACCTCCAGGATCCCCAAACACAAAAATGTCTATTTCCCTTCATGCTGTGACAGTAAGAGGTCACTAGATCACTACAGGGCCTGAGTGAGAAGAGGTCTTCTAATGACTTAAGTTACTAAAAAACATGAAACCTTCAAGAATCCCTATTAGATTAGGTGAATAGTTGGAAAATGGAAACACCAAGAATTGAGTAGAGGAAATGTAATTTGGGAGACGAATTGATCACTTCATTCTGGGCATTAATTAGGTCTCTTACAGCAAATTATGATTACCTTAACTTTTGTGACTTATATAAAACACCCTTGACTCACCTGTAAGTAACCAAAGCCCTCAGCATTCTTTTACAGGACCTATTTCTAGCCTTATCTTCTTTATCTTCCATTTATATAGTTATTTTTAAAATTCATAATAGAAAAATTTCATCTAATTTCATTTGACCCGTTATCCTAAACTGGTGAAGTCACTTTGGGTCTTGATTCTGTCATCTAACACATTAACTAGTGCTTTCTACTTTATGTCTGCCGCAAAAATGATGCATGTGCCATTGCCATCTATGCCCATCTAAATAACTGGTAAAAGTTGGGTCATGGATGAATCCAAGATTCCTGGGGCACTTCATTAAAGACCTCCCCTTCCAATAATGTGACATTGACATATTAATGACTACTTTGGGGATGTTATTCTTTCAACCAGTTCCAAATTGACCCAAATGTATTATTCCCCAGCTACCATCAAGACAGAGAAATTACCATATGGTTAGACTTAATACCAGCTTGTGACTAATACTTTGATTTATTCTCACTTCTTTAGACATAACATAGTTTTTAACCCCCTGTATTTTCCTTTGGTCTGGTCTAACGGATTTGCTGTAAGTCTACTTGAAAGTCTGGCAGCTGCTGGTGGAGACCCTGTCCCCCGGCCGTGCCTTCTGCTCCTTTCCCCAGAGAGTTTTGAGTTTTCGGTAGTACACCTTGCAGCTGAAGCCTTCCTTGAACCCCCCTTTGATGTGACTTTTCAGTGAGTGCAATGTAGGGTACATGCGGCAGCACGCCACACATTTGTAGCCATTCTGCTGGGCGGGGTGCCACTTGGAAGCTGTCAGGATGTCATGGGATGTGATGTAGTCCTTGGAGTCCAGGCCAGGTCTGGGTTTCTTGGTGGTTTCCCGGGGACAGGCGTTCTCCAGGGAGGAGGAGGAAGAGCAGATGCTCTCGGCCATATCCTCAGGCTGTCCAGTGTCCCCCCTGCCCTCCCTGCCCTCATCCCGTTGTACCTCTGGGAAGCTGTAGATGTCCAAGTGACTTTCTTTATCTGTGCACACAAAGTAGCTATAAGGGGAGAACCAGGGCCGGTAGATGGTACAATTCCGCCTTAGCTGTTCAGTGCTTGGTGTGTCCCCCAAAGCATAGTCTATTAAGGGAAGAAAAGAGCTGAACCTAAGCCTCTAGTGCTTGGGGAATCCCTCTGGGCTTGATAAAGTTGGGGACTGGGTGTCCCCAGTAGAGGAAGTGAGTTGGATGTCTGAGAAGCATCGGTGGATTTGGGAGAACAATTTGGGACATTCAACCTGTTTCCTTTTTTTTCTGGTTTGTTTTTAGGTGGGTTAAGTCTTACAGCAGTTCAGTCTCTGGGGCAAAATAGTCATAATCTTGGGCAAATGATCTTGAAAGTTTGGCGTGTGACCTGGCCGAATCTTGCTGCTTCCTGAGATAGTCCTTCCCTGGAGATAACCCTTCCCGGGAAGATACAGACACACCACCCAGAAGGCAGCCCGGAACACAATTCCATGTTCAGCATTTACACTAGCAATGTTTACATTTCGTGACCAATTAATTTTTCCTCCCTCGCTGACCTTTTCCCTTCACCCTGATTCCTGGGATTCAAGGGGTGGTGGGTTAAAGAATAAAAGGATTAGATAGAGAAGTGCAAGCAGAAAACATGGCATGTGGTCACAAAGCTTCTCAACCTCCATGCCTCCGGGAGCAGCCCTCTCACTCCAATTTCATAGACAGAGATGTATACGGATACATGCATCTACATAGCTGTTTCTACACACACACGGTTGGGGAAGACCTCACCTGCTGAGAACACCGTGTTATGTACCCCATGCCGGAGAGCACTGCATTGGTACTGGGGTGGCAGGACCTGAGCAGGGGTGGGCACCTCACCAGGTCCAGGAGTCTTTGAGATGTCTGAGTGACAGAAGGAAATACTCTGGTAAGCTAAGTGGAGAGTCGCCCTTCTGGAACATCCAGTGGGATTTGGGGGAGATTCCTCTTTGGTTCTTTGTTCTCATCTTTGCCAAATGATCTCTTAGGATTGAGATGACACCACGAACATGCAGTGCAATGAGGCAAGGCCATTTCAAATGATGTTCTAGATTTCTGAATGGGAACATTTCATTGAAATACAGGAAAGAGCAGGTGGGGTAAAGGAGACAACTTTGTTCTTCCTCCTGGTCCACCTTCTCTCTCTCATCCCCTTCTTGTATTCTGTATGCGTGTAGCCCTCCATACTGTGGGATTTTAAGTAATCCTGAACTCAGTGTCTCTTGTGGAGGGTTATAAGCACCAGTTCCATACAATGTCATGGAGGACCCCTTCTCTAATGTTAAAGATAAGCCTCTGACCCAGAGACCTCATACATAGTCAAAAAAGATGACCACTGGTCAGGATTAAAGTACTGGGAGTTCTACCTTGTTGGCCCAGTAGAGTTGATTAAGTTTAAGTAGACAGCTTGTTTCCCAGAGAAATAACAGTTTTTGATCTTGGATCACAATCTTGTAGACATTGTGTTTATATAGCCAAGGGGTACATAAGGGAAAAAAACAAAACAAAACAAACAAACAAAAAAAAAACAACAACCATTCATTGGTTTGCCAAAACCATATTCCTCTTTGTCCATATCAATGAGTCTTTTCACATTAGGTGGTGGACTCAAAGGCTAGATTTTTCTATAATTTATCTAACCAAAGCCAGAACATACCATGATGATGAGAGTGGTAAATCATTTTAAGAAAATACATGTTTCATTTTGGAAATCAATACAAATTAAAGGGATCAAAAATCTACAGAAAATTGACAGGATATGTTTTGTTCACCCCTGTTATAGAAACAAAAACAATATTAACCACTTGGTATTTTCCACGATGGCAAGTATCCTTACCCACCACCCATTTAGAAGTATAAATAATTGGACACTTTTGAATTTGAGTTTCTGGTCCCATACGTCAGCCAGTGGGACTAAAAAGGTACTACAAAGAAAGATAAATTCATGGTTCCCAGCTTCACCCATAGTTTACCTGGTAAGCTGGTTGCGCGAGAGGATGTAATATCAGGAAAAGTATTCATGGCAGAGGAAGAGATCCGTGGTCCTGAAATGCTAAGGAGAGAGAAGTTCTCCATGTTCTGACTCTTGGTAAGTTATGGAGATAGCTTTCTCTTCCTCCTTAGATGCTAATTGTGTTGTCCAGGTGATAAACATTCTGAGATCATTTGACATCATAAGAAGGTCACATGATTCCACTTGCCAGCACAGCTGGACCAATTGCTAGCCGAAGAAGGGTTTAAATCCCCACTTTCCTTAGACTAACTCTAAATTCTTATTATTTCACTTGATCCTACCATTCCTAAGTAAGTTTTACACACCTTGGGTCTGTCTTAAGTATCACCCAAGGAAGAATAAGAATCATAGTGATATCTCTGTAGGACCTTCCTTGGTGTCCTTTATCTTTCTCTGCTCTCTTCAATACCTTTCACCCACCTCCCCAAAAAAATCTGTTTTTCCTAATTAATTCCCTTCTTGCCTCATTATCCCCTCCTCCCTGCCCTCAAAAATAAAAATAAAATCAAGCACTTTATTCCAGGCTATCCTTTTATCACCATGGCCATCCATTAGGATGTACGACAGTGTGCTAAAGTTATATTGGGGCAGGGGGAGATATATGGAAAAGCCATGGTCCCTACTGAGAAGGGACCGACAGAGTTGTAAGGGGCATGTGAAAAAGTGTGTGGATTTGAGAGGAGAGGTGAGCAGGAAAGAAAGGGAGAATTAGCCTTTCTGTATTTCTTCAGGGTGTCTAACCAGTGGGGAAGTAATGAGAACTATGATGCTAATATTCCTTCACTGAGACCATAGGAGTGTGTAATATAATAAATACTCCTATTTAATAGAAGCAGCTGTAGTGGAAATAGTTAAAGGCTTACCTTGGAAACTTGGACTGTCTTAGCACTGTCATTCCAGGCATCATTGTATAATGGAAAGAATAACGGAGTGGGGGGTGAGATCCCAGACCTCGCTTGGCTAGCAAATAACAGTGTGTCTTTGAGCAAGTAATCCCCCCATTTTGCACTTCGTTGTCTTCATCTGTCACAAGGAAGGGCTGAAATCGATGACCTCTCATTCCTTCCAGGTGGAACATTTTAGGATGCCGTGATTTGCATCCTAGGAAATGATAGGTAGATAAGTGAAACTCATGGGGCCTGGAGCACCTGGGATTTCATTTCCCCTTTTTTCCCATTCACTTTCCACCACTGACACCACTTAAAAAATAATAAGCCTAGTGCTTTTAAAGCACTCATATATAATGGGGGAGGATTGTCCCACCTCTGAAAATGCTGAAAGGCAAAGCTGATACAAGCCAGTCATTTACTGAGCTGGTCATCTCTGAGATTCCCATTGTGCTCCTGGCAGTAGGACCCCTTTCTGGCCTGAGAAGTTCCCCTGGCCTATCAGTGTTGGAGGCTCAGGAGCAGTTATAGACACCTTCCTGAACTGGTCACTTCATACAATGTTTCTTTCTTTCTCATTTCTCTCCTGCCTGCTTTCCGAGCCCCTGTCTGGGTCAGGTAAGACACCCTTTCCCCCACCGGTGACGCATGCTGCAGAATGCCCCCTTCTCTGCCCCTGTGTGTGCATGCTGTGTGTGGTGGTGCTGGGGGAGGGAGGCCTGGTCCCAGGTCCAGTCATTCTCGCCTCCAATAATCACTGGAGCCCTGTGCCTCTGGGGAGTTGTCTCAGACATTCTTGTATCTTAGGAGATCAAGCTTCTGTGTTCTCTTTCTTGATTCATGCCAATGCCCATGGATGTCCTAGCTGAGACAATGCTGTTGCTGTACTCTGCCTTCTCTCCCACCCCCCAAATTTGATTGTTGATTATCTATATGGTTGTTGCCAAGGAAACTTGGCTTGGTACCACTCAGACCATGAGGGAAGGGAGATTCAATCCATGTCATGTCTTGGGGAAAAATCAGAATTCCCCCCAGGATATTCCAGGAAGGCTTTCAGAATTTGCCCATGGAACACATATATTAGACTTGCCCAGGTATGATTTTGGAAAGGATTCCTGAGTTTCTGGGAGTGAGAAGGAACTTAGAAAGAGTTCCAGCTCACCTCTGTCTTGACAGCATTGGAATATTCCAGAATATACAGTAAACTCAATTGTTTACACAGAATGAATGCATTTCAATAAACATTTGAATGCCCACTGTGGAGTTACCATGAAGTCTGACATGGGATCTTCTTTGAGGAACTTGTGTTCTCAATGTGGAAACAAGACACATACATACATATGAACTCATTAAAAACTATTATACAATGGGCTTTATTTAAAGAATAACTTTTTAATAACTGGGGGAAATATTTTACACACACACACCCCACTTCCCACTAGAATGTAAATTTCCTGAGGAACTATGGGATAATTTAATGTTTGCCTTTGATTTTCTAGTATCTAGTATAGTACTCTTAGCAGGTGCTTAATAATTGTTGAACTGAATTTGAATTTCAAATGGTAGTATGTAGTGGTCTAAGTTGACAACAGTGATGTACTATACAAACCTATCATGTGTGAATAAGCTTCTGTCTATGGGAGAGGAGCAGAGATCCAAGTGATCCAAAATGATAACAGCGATATTTATAATTATTGGGTTTTGCATTTGTTGGGACACTTAACTTCAATTACATATGCTTGCCTGATACTTGAAGAACTTCAAATGATGAAGCCACCCTGGGAGGAAAAGAAAGTTTCAGCTTCTCCATCCTGTTGTTGGGTCCTATGCCTCCTTGAGTCTCTAACTACAGTGTGTTATGCCTTAGGCAGAGGCAGTTAAATGGACTGATTTCAAAGATCTTCCTGCTAGGTAACAGGCTTTGCCCCTGAGTAATAATAGATGAGGGATAGGGAGAAGGGAGGAAGAAGCAGAGAGAATAAATTTTCTTTAAAATCAGTGTTGGTGATGAAGCTATTAAGAAAAAGACACCATGTGAACATTTAGGAAGCAGTCAAGCTCTGTTGTAGGAGAATATTAAAGACTTATCCTACTATTCCATGTAGAGTATGTGGGTGAGTTTGAATATGGCCTGGATGGACAAGTTTCCCATCAGTACACTCAGAGGTGATTTGGATGGAGTTCCTTCTGAAAAAGGTTCTGTTTCTTCCCAATTACTTGATGTGAATAGATGGAGCCTTTAATAGTTCTATTTCCACCCACTTTTTTGAGTAGTCAAGTTCAGGGGACAATGGTAAGGAGGAGTTAAAGGAATGAAAGGAAATGAAGCTTCTTATTGCTGAAGGAGAAAGAAGTTTTGTACCATCCTTTTCCCTCTGAACTTTCTTGATATGTAAAATTTGCTTGTCCAGAGAATCAGTGGATATCACTGCCTGAAACTTGTTAGAGGTAAGAGCTGTAGACTCCCACTGTACCCACCAGCCAAGGGCAGAGAAACCTGCTCTGTAATATAAATTTAGGTACATCTAAATGAAGAATATCACAATGTGGGTTTCTCTAAGAAAGTTGCAGCGGGGTGCAGCTACATAAAAAAGCGGTGTTAAGGATCCCAGGGAATCTTTGTGCAATCTCCCCTTCAGGAGATGAACAAGACTCATTTAGTATATATGGGTGGAGAATCCAGTCCTCAAGTCCCAGGAATTCTACCTGTGCCTGTGTTTCTAATTATCTCTGGGCTAGAATTCCCAAGTGATGATCATGGAAACAGTATAACCAAGGCTGACAATCCAGCCACACCAATTTATATTCTCATAATGCTGTTTGGTTTTTTTTTCTTTCATTTAAAGGTTTCTCAGTCCAGAGAAAGGAAATTTGTTGACCAATATCAGTTACTAATTTCAGGGTCAAATGATCCCTAAACCCATGTAATCAATAATAGCTAAAATTTCTAATAGTTACCTAAGAATTAGTGCTATGTAAAACTGGAGGGGTAGTAGCGTCTGCCTTGCTGGGAGGTGGAAAAGCAAAAGGGAATTCTTTTGGGGGGTTATGTAAGTGTAGGTTAGCATCAAAATGCAATTACTATTGCATGAAAGGGAAGTTATCTTCCCTCCACTTTGGAATAGTCACACACAGCTCTGCCCAAGAAAACCAGCACCCCAAGTGGGCAAGGGTTAGATTGGTTGGCTTCTAAGATCTGCTGTATCTCTGAGATTCTATAAATCCCAACTGCTGCAATTTTCCTCTTCTTTAGTTGTCAACAGACATGAACAGTCAATCTCTAGACTAGATAATATGGACCAGTCAGTCCTATTGAGTCCATGCTTGTAAGCAAGGATAGAGTGGGTACATGAGAAGAGTTCTATAGAAAAGTCTCCTGGTCCACTTTAGCCATCCCATCCCATTACCCAGATGTGTGATGAGTCACATAATTGGATAGAAGTGATCATGACATTTTGTGGTATAACAATAACATCTTCCATCCCTTTCTAAGTTCTTAACTGCTTCCAAGGTCTGGTGGTATGAATGGACACGTCAAGCGATTCTATTTTCCCACTCTCTCCTGAAATGCTAAGCTCAGGAGATGGAGGGTTGGAAAGAATTAATAGAGCTGAAAAGTGTGGATTAAAGAGAAGCAACATAGTACAATGAAAGAGGAGTAGCTTTAGAATGGGAGGAATTGGATACAGTTTCCAGATCAATTATGTTACCACCTATGAAAATTTGAACAATTTTTAAGCCTGTTTCCTCATCTATAAAATGAAATGAGACAAGAAGAGCATTGAGGACTCAGATCAAAATCATTGAAAATATCTGTAAGTAAGCTCTCGAACTCTAAAATTAATTGTCAAACAATATATTGATTATGGATTTGGGCACTATTTTGCATATATATATACATATTCTATGAATTTAAAAGAATTCAGGAACAGATTAGATCAGCTCCTTCCTGAGTATTTCCAAAGCTTTTTAGAAGTTGAAAAAATTGTGGTGAAGGATGATATTTTATAGGGAATTGCTTGTGCAGATATAAAGAAATGGAGATGAGGTCTATTGAGTTCAGGTGAAAAAAAAAACGGTTTTTGTTTCTTAATTCCCATTTCACCCTTTACCTACCTGCTTCTTTATCCATTTCTGTTCCCAGTTGACCAAAGCATGTTTGAGAATTCTAACACAGCGCCCACGCCAAAGTTGCAACCAAGCCGTTCCTTTCCCCACCTGTCCAAGTCTACTGCCCCCAGCTCAACAACTATGGGCCCCATGGAGCCAAGTGGGCCGGGGCTCCGAGTGGGCAGCAGCCAGCATCTCAAGAACCTAGGGAAGGCTGTGGGAGCCAAGGTCAATGATTTCTTGCGGAGGAAAGAGCCAGTGAATCTCGGGAACACTGCAGGAGTGATGGAGATCAACAAAAATGCAGGAGCCACACTGTCTGCTCCGGATGATACCCCACCAGGAAGCTGGCAAGAAGAAGAAAGGTGAGCTGCCAGCAAAATGTCCCCATAACCTCCTTCTGAATAATTGTTCAACCCCTTTACTCTCCCGGGCTGAGGGCAATGGAAGTTGCTGCTACAGATTCAGTCACCTTTTCCCAAACCCCACTCCCAAGGCCTGCACTGACTTACTGGGGTTCCATCAGTGCTGGACTGTGCTCTACTTTCACTCCAGTGAGACATGCATTTCCTTTCAGCCTTTTAAGTTGTCTTGGGCTAGAAAATCGTTTCACCATGTTCTTTTGTGGGTTCTGCCACTCTAGATTTTGTTTTTGAGGCATTTTTAAAGTTGTTTGGTAGAGAATTTGGGAGCACTAAGTGAACTTTAACTTATTTCACCAACCTTGGTTTGCTCTTGTATAGTCTCTTTTAATGAAGTTCAAACTCATTAACTTTTATTTGGCTGTCCTGTCATACCACTGATTCATAACTAAGATACCAATCCACTAAAACTCTCAAGTCTATTTCACATTTAATGCCAACTGGCCACATCTGTCCTATCCTATATCTGAGAGACAGTGCAGTAGATAAGGACTTGGTTAAATCTAGCCTCTATCACTAGCCCTGGCCATGGATAAGACATAATCTCTCTACTCCTCAGTTTTTTCATCTATAAAAATGGGGGGGGGGGAAATCTATTAAAAAGGTAGCATGGCTGAGTGGATTGAGAACCCAGATTCAGAGTTAGAAAGACCATGATTGAAGGCTTTCCTTTAACATTTCATGAGTGTGTGACCTCAGGCAATTCTCTAAGTGCTTCCCCAGGCAGCTGTCTTAAAGCTATAAATTATAGAACATTCATCATCTTCTCTAATAATTGGGGTATCCTCACCTGAGAGCTCTCTGAAGTCATGAAGTCACACACCTAAACAAACCAAAATGCTCATGTTCATGTGCCAATCCAATTGGGCACTGGGAGCAAAAGTAAATGAAAATGCATTTCTGGTCTTAAGGAGCTGTGACATAGAAAAAGTTCAAGAGATGTAGTTTCTGGGTAATTAAGAATTTTATTAATCATGTTAACAGTAGTTAATAAAAGGGATCAGTGTCATTCTCAGATGCCAAAGACCTCCTTCACAGAAACCATCAAAGACTTATATGCCCTGGGAAGAGTGGGTGCTCCTGAAGGTAGTAATCAACTCTGATTGGTTAATAAGTAATAAGAAAATGAATATTATAATGAGAGGTGGGCTTTTTCTAATAATTGTGTGGAGAAATGACTCGGATCACTCAGTCTTAGTCAAAGAGACCTATTTCTTATCCAACTATCAATGTGTAGTTTTTGGTTTTTTATTTGACCCAAGTAGAAAAATTTCTATTTATCATTATTAATTTTCAAGCTATAAAGATTAAATAAGATCATGTCAGCCTTAAAATAGTACATAAATGCCAATTACCTAACCAGGACAATTTAAACAAAAAAGGTATCCACCTCTGCTCAGACCTGGCTGAGTGGACACTATGGACCAGAATTTACATTAGATTAAATTCTGTGTAGGATTCTCTAGTTGGGTGGGGCAACAAATCCCACCCCTTATCAAAAGGCATGTATTCAGGGGATTTGAGCTATTACATCCATCCACAATATCTTTCAGATGCTAGCTTGGACTATTATAGAATAAGGTTTCAGAGAGAGAAAAGTCCAGGATCTCCTCAATATTAACAATTAATTATTTAATAATCATTTCTCTCAGAGCTCACATTTTACTGAGTGGGATTCACTGTGTATATAGATAAGCATATTCATGATAATTTAAGGAGAAATGGATCTGGAAAGGCTTCCCATAGGGAAATGGCACATGAATTCAACCAACCTTGCAGGAGGGCAAGAGATTCTAAGATATAGGAATATGGAAAAAATGCACTCTAGTTATGGAAGACAAGACATACAAATGCCCAAAAGAAAAAGATGGAGTACTGAGCCCTGGAAAAGGCAAGCACACCAGTTCAGCTCTAAGAATTAAATGAGATCATGTCAGCTCCAAAACAGTACATAAATACCAACTATCAATATGTAGTTATTTTTTTAATTCAACCCAAGTGTAGGAATTTCTATTTATCATTCTTAATTTTCAAGCTATAAGGATTAAATGAGACCTTGGCAGCCCTAAAACAGAACATAAAAGCCAACAATTAATGTGTAGTTGGTTTTTTTTGTTTAATTCGACTGAAGTGCAGGAATTTTCATTTATCATTCTCAATTTCCAACTTGACAGATGCAGTCCATCATTCCAGCCTGTCTTATTGATCTTGACTTTGTCATCTTATTTATTAACTATCCTTGACAGCTACACCTTCATTCAAGTCATTGATATAGAGCAGGGCAGAAAACAGAGCCCCATGCCTTGTCACCTCCCTTCAAGGTGGTCTGAATTCATTAAACAATGCTCTTTGAGGATGTCCACTCAAAGAGTTAGGAATCTACCTCATTCAACTTAAATTTCTCCATTTTTCACCAAATGCTTTGTTGAAACCCAGCAGTATTTCTCTGATCTGTTAGTCTCCAATAAAAGGAAATGCAGTTGAGTCTGACAAGACTTATTTTTAGTAAGTCGAACTTGATGGGTACCATATAGTGAAAAGAGTCCTGATTTCGGAACTTGAAGACCTACATAAGAATCCTGGCTCTGCTTTTTAATTACTGGAAGACCTTGGAATTTTACAGCTCTGAGCCTTGATTTTTCTCATCTGTAAAATGAAGGAGGAATTGTCTTTCAGATGCAAGTTCTATATCACTTCTTTTTTTTCCCCCTTTAGTACTCTCATCATTCACTAACATGGTCTAGAATTTTTGCCACAAAAGCATCAAGTTTATCAGGTAGTTTTCCAGTATTATTTCCCCTTTGGATTTATTTTGGAAGTATTTTTCTCCCCTTTGGAATGACCCATCTTCATTCTTCTATCACCTCTCCCTATCTTTCAGAAAGCCTTCAAGATCCCTGGCAGTGGCTTCTACAAATGCCTACTTTTTAGTACCTACAGTATAATTTTAGTGTCTACGATATAATTTATCCAGGTCAGGAGACTTGAATTCATTATTTCTCCCTTTTATTTCCCCCCATAAATCCTTTTCACCTTTAGACTTCTCCATCTCTAATAAGGACACCATCATCTTCCAAAACTATCCAAGTTTATAACCCTAGAATTCTCTTGGATTCATCCCTCCCCTTTATTTTCCTTATCCAGTCAGTTGTCAAGCCTTCTTCATCCTCTCCTTTCCATTAACACAACCCAGTCTTTCTTCTACCATAAGCCTTTTCCTGTCAACCTGCATCTTTAGCAGCTAGGTGGTACAATGTGGTTAGCATGCTAATCCCAGAATCAGAAAGACTCAGTTTATTTATTTATTTTTTATTAAAGCTTTTTATATGCTAAACATATGCATGGGTAATTTTTCATCATTGACCCTTACAAAGCTTTCTGTTACAAATTTTTCCCTCCTTCCCCCCCACCCCTTCCCCTAGATGGCAGGAAGTCAAAAGACTCAGTTTAACTTTGACCTCTAAGATTTATTAACTGTGGTATCTTGTACCAAAGGTCACACATTTACATCTTTTAGTGGTGGCTCTGCAGAAATTCAGGTACTTACACATTAAAACCTATTTTGGCTCCTTTTCCCACCTTTATTCCTTGTACTTTAAGAAAATTTGTGTTTACAATATAGCAATCAAGCTTGCATTCACCCCCTTCTTATCACCTGGCTAGTGCTGGTTTTGTTTTGTGATCACTTGTCATCCCAAGTCTCCTTGCAAAAGGTGGCCTGAAAAAAGCAAAACTCCCTAAAGGGAGCTTCACCTGTTTTTCAAAGAGGATGGTCATAGATTTGCTACTCTGCTTCCATCAGACCATCTGGAGAACTGCATTCATTTCTTGGTACTCCCATTTTGGGAAAGATATTGGTAAAGTGAAAAATGTCCTGAAGAGTACTGCCAGATTAGTTAAGTTCATAATTAATAAGGATGGGTTGAAGGAACTGGGGATGTTCATCCTTGAGAAGAGAAGACTTAGAGGAGACATAATTGCTGCTGGGTATTATCATTCTTGTTCACTTGGTTCACAAGGCTAGAAACAATGATAGACATTGTAGAGGCACAGTAAATGTTTCCTATAAAGCAATATTTCCTAAATATTAGAGCTGCCCAGAATTAGAATGGGCTGCTTCAGGAGGCCGTGGGTTCCCTTCAATGAGGGGCTGCAAGCCGAGGGTGGACAAGTACTTAGTCCATCAAGGAAAGCATTCTTTTTCAGCTCCAGGTTGGACTGGATGCTTCCTCAGGTTCCTTCCAACACTGACGTCCTATGAATCTCAGGAAGTCCCTTTATAATCTACACTGGTCAGAGCATATCTGGGGTTTCATGGTTGTAGGCAACATATTTTAGAAAGGACATTGATAAGCTGGAGACAATCCAGATTCTGAGAGGGTGACCAGCATAGTGAGAGGATTTGATCAAAGAGACAAGATGTATATCATGGAAAAAAGAAGGCTAAGAGGAAGCTAACTTGTAGTATTGAAAAATTTGCCATGTGGAATTAGGCAAGATTTGTTTTACTAGGAATGATGTAGTTGTAGAGAGATGGATTTCAGCTCAAGAAAAAACTTGCTAATAATTAAACTTCCAAAAGTAGAAGGGATGACCTTTGAAGATAGTAAATTCTCTTCCACTAGGAGTCTTGAGTGGAGGCTTTTTGACCTTGTGTTGGGGGCTTATTCACTTATGAATCTTCATAATCACTGACGGCTCATTCAACTCTGAACTTTTATGAGCCTAAACAGCCTCTGAATTAAAAATTTTTTTTTATTCAGATTTTCTCCCTACTATCTTCCCAAGGGCGAGGAAGGGTGGAGATTCCTAGGCAGTTCTCAGATCACCTTCACATCTCTTCTTTCTCTCAATCACCATGCCCCTGATCATCCCTTTGGGTATCTGTGATTTGACTGGCAGCATCATTACTTATTGTAAGCTTGCCAGTGCTGCTGGAGGTTGTTTCTGGACAGGTTCTAGCCCCCTTGTAATTTTCCAAGTACAGTGAGGAACAGTTCAGATAAAATGTGAAAAAGTGACTGCCTTCCTCCAAATGGCAGCCCACTGGATTGCTGAATTCAATGTGTCTCTTAATACTTTTAGAGAATGGTAAGATGCAATCCTTGCCCACGAGAAACTCATGTTCTTGTTGGAAAGAGGAAACATAAACATTAAAGAATAATCAATCAATCAATCAATCAGCAAGTATTTGTTCAGCACCTACCATGTGGCAGTCACTGTACCAGAAGTTGGGGATCCAAACATCAAAGTGAGACAGTCCTTTAACTCAAGGAACTGCCATTGTCCTGAGTTCTGTGTCATATAGAACAGGACTATAGCTAGGGTTTGAGAACAGAGGACCATATGGATTTGACTAGCTTACATTTCACAATTATATAATATAGTGTTTTAAATTTTACATACAAACACTTTACATGCATTGAGTCCTCCCAACAACTCTTTGAGGTAGGTGCTATTATTATTCTCATTTTACAGATTAGGAAACTAAGGCTGACTTGCCCAGGATCACAAAGCTAGTAAGCATCTCAGGAAGAATTCTAACTCAGTTCTTCCTAACTCCAAATCCCATGCTCCATCTGCTGTGCTGCTTTTCTGTCTCAATTATAGTATTTAACTTTCACAACAACCATGAAGTACTTCTAAACTAGTTTAGAAATGTTATAATCAGTCAACCAACATTTATTAAGTGCCTACTATACTCCAAGAAGGCAGCCATGTGGATCAGGAGACAGGGTGTGGGTCTGGAGTCAGGAAGAACTGACTGGAATCTAGCCTCAGACACTCACTAGCTGAGTGTGACCCTGGGTAAGTCACTTAACCTGTTTGCCTTAATCCACTTGGGAAGCAAAGGCAAACCATTCCAGTGACTGCCAAGAAAACCCCACGAAGAGTATTGGTATAGTATGGCACATGGTGGCTTGAAGTCAGACATGGCTAAAGAACTGGATAATAGTAACAATGGGCCAAGCTTTGGGCCATGTTCTGGAGATATAAGTTAAGGCAAAAAAACTAGTCTCTGATCTCAGAGAGCTATTGGGGAAGATGAGTTGGAAACAGCTATGTACACACAAAATACAGGATTAATGGGGTGAGGGAGGAGCAAGAGATGAATCTTTAGCTGAGATTTGAAGGAAGCCAGAGAAGCCAGAGCTGGAGATGGGGAGATGGGGAGATGGGGAGATGGGGAGAGAGAGCATTCCAGGCATGGGAGGCAGCCAGTGACAATGCAAAGATGGAGGGTCATGAGCAAGGAACATCAAGGAGGCTGAGGTCTCCTGTCACAGGATGTGTGGAAAGGAAGGTAGGTGCAAGATGACTGGAAAGGTTGTAAGGAACCAAGTGAGGAAGGTTTTGTCTTAAATCCAAACAGTAGATTTTATAGTTGATGTTGGAGGTAATAGAGAGCCACTGGAGTTTACAGAATAGAAGAGTGGGGATGATGTTTAGTTATTTAGGAAGACCATTTTCTCAGCATGGTTTGGAGTGGGAAGATACTTGCAATGGGGAGACCAACCAGAAAGCTACTACAGTAGTCCTGGGACAGTCCTTCTAATGTCACACAGCCAGCATGGATTCTAGATGGGACTTGAACCTAGAGCTACCTCTCTCTTGTGCCATCCTCTTACTGGTCAGGAAAATTGGTGGCACATTGGGGTCACGCCAAACAAAGGGGCTCAGGGGACAAGCCTTTGAGTGCAAGGTTGGCTTGTGGGGCCCAGCAGTCCAGTGTGGTCTGGATCAGAGTGTTTGAGGGGTAATAATAGGAGACAAGACTGGAAAGGTAGGCTTTGAATTTCAAGCAGAGGAGTTTGGAACTCTGGGCAGTAGGGAGCCACCCAAGATTTCTGAATAGACAAGTGACCCCACCAGATTTGTACATAAAAAGGTTCTGGCAGGGGTGTACAGGATGGATTGGAGGAGGAAGAGGACATAAACAAAGGATCTCAGTTTCCACATACATAAAGTCAAAATTAGGTTTCTAAGGCTCTCTTTATTTCAGCTTTCCTCACAAAAACTCCATAGGAAAGGAAGTGTAATTGTTATCTCCATTTTATGGGTGAGGCTTCTGGGGAATGGGGATCCAAGATGTTAAGTCACTTGGCAGACATCACACACTAATAAGAGATTTATTGAAAATGCATTTTTATTGTGGCTTTCCTTGTAGGTCCGCTCTTTTGGAAGCATTCCCCCGCCTTGATCCGCCTCCTCCTGTGACCAAGAAGCGCACCCCTCGGGCCCTGAAGAGCCCCCAAGAAATGCTGATTTCACCCCAGCCTGTCATGAGCAGCCTGGAGTATGGGGCCGAGCTGTTGGCTGGGCCACCCCACGAGCTGCCTTCCACAGTGCCCAGCCTGGGAGAGCTGGTCTCGGAAGACAATCTGGGACCAGAGAGTTCCACGGAGACGGTGCCGGGGAGCGAGACCCTGCCCAATGGAGAGGTCCCTTTGTCAGTGCCAGATCTCATCCACAAAGACACTCAGAGTGATTTCAAGCTGAGGACAACTGAGTGGAGAAGGGCTTCCTCCCCAAGCCTCAGTGAAAGAAATGGCCTCAAACTCAGTCTTGGTCCTATCGGCCTGACTGAACCCCAGGAAGATAGCAGCCCCCCGCCTCGGGCAAGGACCACCAGCCTTGACAATGAGGGACCTCACCCAGACCTCCTATCCTTTGAGTAGATCTTCCATCCCCTTGCCTTCCTCTAAACCTGGGAAAAGAAGTCCCTGCCTTCTTTTCCCACTGTCCAGGGAGGTCCTGTCTCAGGCTCCCCCTCTCCCTTTAACCACCACACTTGAAGGCACTCTCAGGTTTCCAGGTAATAATCCTGCCTTGGCCCAGGACTCCGAGACCTGAGAAGCCTCCTAGTAGTAGCTTTGCTTGTGTCTAGATGATTTTTGTCTCCTGTGGAGGTGGGGGAGGAGGTAAGAATTCCTGTCACATTGTAGTCCCCTTATTTCCTCGGTATCTCCCCAAGGCTGTTCTACGCCCATTCATCCCCTGTTGCACCCACACAGACACAGTTGGGATGACGGCGCAGGGCAGATTTCACTGTGATTTATAAGTGATACTTAATAATAATAATAATAATAATAATAATAATAAAAAGTTCTTTTAATTCTGGCAGTAACCCTCAGGAACATGCTGACCACACTTCATTATTCTGATGAATACCCAAGTCCCCAGGAAATGAAACCAGCCTAACGAGAATCTCTAGAATTCTGTCTCCGGAATGCAACTCACTTCTCTGCTGGACACTTGGGTTCCTTTCCCTCCACTCCCCTCTGGTGGTGGTACCTCCCTATCCTGATCTCCAGGTGCATCCTGGGTATTCTCAGTCCATCTTAAGAGATGGGAGTCTCACTGGTGGGAAGCCAGGAGTTTGCAAACACGGGCAGTGACTGGTTTGGCTTGATGATGGCTAAGCCAGCCTTGAAAGCCACATACAGCAACCTGAGCCCAGGTAAATGGTAGCCATAGATGTGGCTCTGGGGTGAGCCCGTGGTCCACTCTCCCCTTGTTATCTCTGGTTACTTTGTTATGTAAGAAGAGAAGGAAACTGGGGAAGTTGTTTGCTAGGTTGGAGCATCAAACTCTGAGCTGCCTGCCCTACTTAGCTTGCCACCATTCACAAGGGACAGTCATACAGATCACTGACCAGAGTTCTCCTAGGGTAGTAGAACCTGAAAATGCCCCTAACTAAAGCTGCTCATTTTCTTCCCTTCTTCCTTCCGTGTGGTCCCTTCCAATTGGAGCGAGTTTCCATCAATTGGAAACTTTATGACACTCATTATCGTTTAAGCTCTCCCCACAAGGGAAGACGGCACCTACCTCCCCAGGTGGATTGAGACAGGGCCAAACAGGCCCTGGTGGGAATATTGCAGGAACGAGCTCTTTTGAATCTGTTTTTCGGTCCACCAAGGACAAATTTGATGGCCAAATGCCTTGGAACTCTAGGTGCTGAAAGCTGATGGGAAGCACGATGTCAGCTGCTAGGATCCAGAACTAAGGAAAGGAATCAGGAAAGCTGCTCTGGCACTTCTGAAATTGTCCTAATATTGATAAGATATGCCTGAAAGGATGTGAAACCTTAAGCAAGGTATAAGTAAGTGTATATATGTGTATTTTAAGAATCAAAGGTGAGGGCACAGTATGTGAGAGGAGGATTGGAGTAAGACATGAGATAGATGGAAAATCATTGCTAGTATGTTTTATCCTCTGCCAAACTACTTTTAACCAAGTAGAAGGTCCTTTGGCAAATGCCGGCACCTCTAGAGTCCTGTTTTCTCCCCAGATTCTTCAGGGCTTTAGTTCACACTTTCCACCTGCTTCCAGGACCCACAGAAACTATTCCTGGTTATCAGGTGCTCCTTCTGAGTTTAACCCATTGTTTGTTCCTGTTTCCCACCAGGAGTCTTGGGGTGCTGCCTTCCCATGGCCAAGAGACCGTGTGAGGGGGTGAGCCCAGGCCAGGCAGCATGTACATCGAGAAGAAACCAGGCTTCCCAATGGAGGAGGGCTCCATTTTCTAGGGAGGGCCCTGGGTGGGATTCACATCCAGAGAAAAGGCAGAGCTTTCTGGGAACCCAATGCTAGCCTAGTTCTTCCTCCTGCCTGTTCCTGTGCTGAGATTCCCCTCTGCTCTGCATTTACTTGTCATCTGCCTCTACAGTTGACTTTCCTGAAGGAGTTAAGGAACAGCTGCAGCCTTCTTTGCTCTTCTTCATAAAGCATTTCTTGCTTTATAATGCAAAGCAGCCATAGGCAAAGAACTGTGGAAAGTTAGAGGCTGTTGGAGAACGGGCTGCCTCTTGTTCTGTCTTTGTCATCATTAATGGTGATTTCTCATCCACTCTCTCTGCCCTTCTACCCCAGCTCTTACTTTTCAACCCAAAACAGAATGGGCTTTCCTATCCCTGGACAAACCTCATCTCTGTCTCCTCAGAAGAGTGGTTCTGGACCTTAGCTCCTATTGTGTATTCAAACTTGTGACAGCTATTGGAGAATGCCTTAGAGAATGCAAACATGCAGGCCACAGAAATGCAGCGGGACCAGACCACTAAGCAGAGCAGTCCCCTGCATACGGTCTTCCTGATGACTTGAGGTTTCCCATTTCGGCTCAGGGGACTGTAGATCTCTACCTGGAGGTCCTCCCGATTTGAGCCTTGATCCTCTTACATCTCTGAGAAACAAAGCAATGCGGAAATTGCCCTCCCGGATGATCCCTTCACTACCTTGGCCCCATTTCTCTCCAGAGACTAGTAGTACAGGCCGTGAATACTAAGTTGGCTTCTTTTGTAAGCCATGTTCCTTTCCTTTCCTCCATTCCAAAGCTGCCATCATTGACCACAGAATGCCTGTTCTGAGGTTCCCAGGTCTGGACTGGAGTCTGAGCCAGTAAGGATCTATTGGTCTCGGTCTTCATTTGTCATTAAAGTCACTATAAGGTTCCCACATAAGTGTATCAAGGACATAGAATTAATGGAGCCAAGAATCTCTTCTATTTCTATTTAGAAATCCCCTGCTCCCATCTCCCTTGCAAAACAGGGTATTTATCTACCTCATCGGGACCCTCAGAGACTAAAGTCTGGGACCTGCAGGTTCCCTCTTGAAGGATCGATTACATCTAGTGTGAACAATTACTTTAAAACTTCCAAACATGAAGAGAGACATCTACATCAAGTTGCCTTGTCTACCCAAATTACCAAGTAATTTCCTGGACTCAGCTCGGTCATCTGCCAACCAAGGAGTTGTTTCTGCAAATGGCTAATGCAGCCGGTGGCCTCCTTCGGGTGGCTTTGGAAGCCCAACTTCTCAGGAGGGAGGGTGATCTAGAGAGAGAAGGAGAAAGATGCAAAGGGAAGTTCTCAAGTCTTCAGAAACAGAGAGATAAGACATGGATTATTTTCTTTGCCCATCACTCTTTACGCCCACTTTGGTCTGCATATCCACATATGTGCCCTGGTTTGTATAGACCACCTGGAGAGCTTTCAAAGATTAAAACTCAGAAACGTGCCTGAAAAAGCTCTCATGTCAGAAATATGTGACCTAGATCATCAGAGCTGGGAAGACCTGAGAGCTTCTCTAGTCCCATTCATTCCTTTGTTATATAGATGAGGGAAAGGACCCAGAGAGAGGAAGGGAACAGTTAATGGATAACAAAGTCAAGGTTGGAATTCATGCCTCCAGACTCCAAGTTAGAGCAGTCTTTCCACTCTGACACATTGCACAGAAGGAAATGTAAATGTATATTGCTCATGTGGAAGCATATGTATATGTGTTATATATGTGGATATATAGACAGATGTGTATCCAATCTTTTTAATGAATGAAGGTGGGTGAGAATCTTTGGTTGGATTCAGTTGTAGGGAGGAAGAAAAATATCAGATTTATTGCTTCTATAGAGTTTATATATTTTTAGGAATTTTCTGTAGAAAGCAGCTGATTGCACAATAAAAGGGTTTGTTTTTTTCTCTGACAGTGATGGGACTGGCTTGTTTCTTTCAAGGAGAGGGGAAAGCTAAAAGGGTGGGGAGAAGAGACATTTTTCATTTTCAGATGACAGGCACAGTAAGGAAAATGAAGAAGGCATTGTTCCCTTATTCATAGCAAGGTGAACGTCTTATGGGATACCCCATATTTCAATGAGTAGGTAATTCTGATAATACTGCTCTTTCCCATCTTTTCCCCCACTCTGAGATCACATAGTACACAGATCTTCACTTGGATAGTAATTTAATCTAATTTAATCCTCTCATGATTCATCCATTTATTTATTTATTTTGTTCTGAACTTAACACTATGTAAGATGAGCATTTTCCTACATAAAGCAGGGCAGAGAAAGTAGATTGCATATATTGCCATAAATATTTAGCATGTACAGCTTTTCCAAGAACACAACAAATTTAATATATTATTTCCAAAGGTCATCTGTACAACGTGTGGGTATCCTTCACAAATCTTCCTTTTGTTTTTTTCCATGTTTTGGGGGGGGCGGTTGGAGGGGTTGGTTTTTTTTGGCAATTGGGGTCAAGTGACTTTCAGGGTTGCATAGCTACTAAGTGTTAAATGTCTGAAGCTGGATTTGAATTCAGGTCCTTCTGATTTCAAGGCCTGTGCTGTTTTCCATGAATTTTAAAAAATACTTCAAAGACTCTCTCTTTTTTTTTTACTCATTTTGGTAACCCTGGGGCCCATTCACTCTGCCACTCAAAACTGAAAACCAAACCAAACTAAACAAAACAAAACCCTTGTAACAAATATGCATAATTGAGCAAAACAAATCCCTACATTGGCCATGATCAAAAAAATATATCTCATGCACCTTGTATTCTTTACTTCTCCTTCAGAATTTTGGCAGCATTTTCCATTAATGGTCCTCTCACCATGTGTATGAAACTGAAGTCTGATGGAATAAAGTGATTATCACAGGGTTTAAATGAAATGAATTAAAGAGCTGGGGTTTAAACTTAGGAACTGCCCTCTCCAGTGCATCACCCTATCTCCTGGTCCTCATTAGCTAAGTGTGAGCAAATTGTCCCTGTTTTGGTAGAAATTACTATATAAGACAAGGGTGGTAGCTCGATAGCTCGATTCTAATTTTCTTTTTGTTTAATTCAGTTTTATTTTCAGTACCAAATTCCCCCTATCCATTAAAAGAACAAGAAAAATAAATTTTGTTAACTAAAAATTGTAGTCAAGCAAAACAAATTCCCATGTTAGTCATTAACAGATACATGTGTGTGGGTAGATGGATAGATAGGTAGGTGATAGATAAGATAGATAAATGAAAGATGGATGGATGGATGGATAAATATAGATAGATTAAATGAATAATAGATGGATAGATAAATGGATAGACAGGTAGATAAATGTAGATGATAAGTAGATTAGATGAATAATGGATAGATAAGTATATAAATATAGATGATAGGTAGATTAGATGGATGGATGCATAGCTAGGTAGGTGGTTGGATAGATGGACAGACAAGTAGATAATATAGATGATAGATGGATAGATAGACAGGTGGACAGACAAACTGATAGGCAGATAGGATAAATGATAGATAAGATAGATGAGACGGATTAGAAATATGAATGATAGATGGATGAATAGACAAATAGGTAAATTAGATAGATGAAGGATGGATGGATAGATAAGTAAATAATTGAAAGATGGATATGTAGATAGGATGGATGACGGATGTATAGACAGATGTGATAGATGAATGATGGACGGATAAACAAGTAGATAATTGAAAGATGGATAGGTAGATGGGATGGATGATGGATAGATAGACAGACAGATAGATATGATAGATGAATGATGGATGGACAGACAGGTACATAGATTAGACAGATGAATGATAGAAAGATGAGATCAGTGATGAATGATGAGGCTCTGAAACTGTGGATGGTTCTCCATTGTGTTGCTGCTTTTACTTTTCTGAGTGCCTTCTTCCCCAGGTTACCCTCTGCCTCCACAGGCCTGACAAAGTAAGTCAGGATTAGTTCTTCGTGCCTGTAGATGGGAGTATGGTGAGGAAGAAGGAGGATGTAGGAGGGAGGTGATGGTTTGAAGCCTTCAGGTCTCAATATTATCCAACACTGCTTCAGATCCTGTCCTTAAGGGGGACTCTAATCATAGCTGGTCAACTCTCTAATCATGCTTTTTGAAAAGATAAAAAAGGGAAGAAGCAGAGAAAGAAGAGGCATTGAAACTCAGTCTATTCACAGCGAGCATTTCTAAAGGGAAAAGGAAGAGGCCGTGTTGGGGCAGGTCTGGGATGTCTCTGGGTCTGATCCAGTTGAGTGACCCTACAGTCATGAGCATGGGAAAATCCAGCCCCAATCAAGTTGATCTGAGGCAGTCTTAATGGTCTTTGGCCTTTCCTCCCTTTGATAGTGAGAATCCATTGAAGGAGAAAGCCTTGAGCTCTTCTATAGAGTGAGATAGCGCCCACCACGTTGTGGGACAGACAGCCCAAGGAGGCTAAAATCACACCAAAGACCAAATCATCTCATCCCCCTGCACATCCATGGAGCAAGAAAGGGAGCAGGACAATTGCTTGCAGAAAGAGCTTCTCTTGTGCCAGCCGGGGTGGCAGGGACCCTTCCTTAGCAGACTGCCAACCACCTGGGAGACCTGTGGTGGGTCTCAGGCTTTGCTGCTGCAGTTATTCTGTATACAAAGTGCTGGGGGTCCTGCACTTATGGCAGACACACACACACATTTTCATTTTCCATCTCCACCCCCTTCCATTTCTTCACCATCACTGTAGTTTGGGGCTGACATCCAGTATGAAACGATCACAGCACGCAAGTTGTTTGAAGAGAATTAAGAGACAGCGAAGAAGAGTATCTGATGGGCAGCATTTTCATGTTTGCTACTTCTCCAGAAGGCAGGGGTCCTTATCATGGAGCATCCAACCCCCCTGGAGGCCCTGATGAAAGCCTAGAATCCACAGTATAAATATGCTGATGGGTCACTCTCCCACCTTCAAATTCTAGGTAATGCTAGAACTTTGGGGGCTGAGATTTCCATCTAGCACATTTTATGGGATTCAGTTACTCCTGAGACAATTGCTCTGGACCCAGCCATCTATAGACCTACTCAATTCTGTTAAGTTAGAGTCCTCTGGAAGCCATTTGGCCATGTTCCCTTCAGGTGCTAAGATCTCAGAAAGTCACCATGAAGTATCATAGTGGCTTAGATCATAGACCCATACCCTATGATTGAAGGAACTGGGGGTGTTCAGCCTTAATACAAAAAGATCCAGCAGAGCCATGTTTGCCATCTTCAAGTAACTAAAGGCTTATCAGATGGAAGAAAGATTCAATTTGTCCTTTTAGCTTTTTTTTTATTGGGGTCCACTGAGAACAACAGTGGAAAATAATTATAAAGAAGTTGTTTCAAGAACTACCCTTCCTTTCCTCCCTCCACACCCAGAGTACCTTGAATTTCCCAGACAAGTGACTGGAAGGCTTGTGGGCACAAATTCCTGGTCTTTTTAGCTCAAGGACATGGCATTCTGTCCTACACTAAGCCGGACGTGAAATCCGGTTACCAGGAGGTAAGGGACTTTTATTAGGAATGTTCAGTTGCTTTTCTGCTGTGGGTACCTATTTCCCCCTATAGATACATGCCCCCTTCCTTACCTCCCCTTCCTACATAATCTTTGTGTGTCTGTCCTTCTCAGCTCTATTAAAGAAAAGGGGAAAGGAATAAGCATTTATATAGCACTTTCTATGTGGCAAGCCCTGTTCTAATGAGCCTCACAACAACTTGGTGAGATGGGTGCAATTATCCCCATTTTGCAATTGAGGAAACTGAAGCAGGTGGTGACTTGTCCAGGATCATCCAGCCAGAAAGTGGGGCAATATTTGGACTTCCTGACTCCAAGCCTGTTCCTCTCTCCACTGTACCATTTAATTAGTCGATGGTATGGATATACAGAACCTATCTGCATTTTGTGCTTTAGGAGACAGGCTCAGAGAGTCCACAGATGATTCACTGGAACTGGAACAAAAGTCTAATTTTTCCAATAACTCTGATTCCAGTGCCCTTTACGCCTGGCATCTTACCTTTTTTCACTGCCCATAAGAAAATTTGTTCAGAAGATTTCGATTTAACTCAGCCAGAGACAACATCAGTAAGAATTCCCTCCTCCTCTCCTTACCCCTATCTCACAGTGTATCTCTTCTCCCCGTCTGCCATTGGTGTAGCTTCAAATAATGGAAGCCCAGAGTTATAACCCCTGACTTCCTTCCTAATGAGAAAATTCCTCCTGCTCTGGTATCCAGGACCTATCCCTCCAGTGATACAAATCCTCTTTATCTTCAGCTTATCTTCAGCTGTTACCTCAGCCTGGAAGAGCCCCTTCATCAAACCCCATCAACTGCTTATTCACCAAAAACACTCGAGGGGGTATTAATGCCCCAGCTCCAACATACCAGGCAAGATTTCCCCCTCATGGGAGTTGCCTGTGGAATCTGTTGGGTTACACAGAGAAGGAACTGGTGCCAGTGTTTCTCCCTCTGAATAGATAAATACAAAATAAATAACCACCCCACATTCTGCAGCGATCTTTTTTTTTCTTTAACTGTGTTTATCCAGTCAGCTGTCTCTAATGCCATCTGCTAGCTACCCAGTTTCTTAAAGCATCTTCCAATTCATTTGCCACCTTCTCATTTTTGAACTGGTATGTTTATGGGGTAGCTCCCCGAGACAGAATTGAATTGCCAACAGTGAAACAGGCTTCCCAGCTAAAAGGAGGAAAGAAAGAAGGCAGGGTGTGTTCTCACTCAAGCCAATGAAAGCCATCCACCAGTACTTCCCAGACCATCCAATTAATGAGTCCTGCCAGGTTCTTGACCGAGTTAGGTTCCTGAGCCAGGATGAAGGCAGAAGTGAAATTAAGTAGATCTCCAAAGCACTTATTTTAAAGTTTTGACACATTTTAATCCTTCATTTCACAGTAACCTTGCCCACATCCTGGTGCCAAAAAGCAGCATGGTACTTGGGTTCATAGGCCCAAGCAACATTTGAAGGAACCAAAGATGTTTAATCTGAAGAAGAAATGGTTTGGAGGAATACATGATAGCCATCTTTAAGTATCTGGAGAGCTATGAAATGGAAGAGGGATTAAATTTATTAATCAT
>JAJPUD010002259.1:281369-309055 GCA_023553655.1 Myrmecobius fasciatus
AGATGATCTTGGGCCAATGTCCAAACAATTGCTGGTTACCACCCATATTATATTATGTCTCTGTGCCAGTCTGGGATCTGTTTCTTAAATTTATCTAATTTCTCCATTTATAAGTGGTCTGTAGTACATTCTGCTGTTAATTTACTAAATTTGGAGAAAGCCTCCAAAAAACAGGGCTTCTTAAAATTTTTTCTAATTGCTACCCCAGAAAGTTTTACATGACCCTGGGTATATCTAAGTATATAAAATAGGGATGCAAATCAAACATTTACTGATAATAAATCATAATTTTGTGACTCTCATATTCAGTTATGTAACCCTGTGTGGGGTCGCAACCCATAGTTTAAGAAACTTTGCTGTAAAAGATTGTATTTTAAAGGAAGCCAGGAAGTTAATAGATGAAGTTGAGAAAGAGTTCCAGGCTTGGGAAACAGCCACAGAAAATGTCTGGATTCAAAATATGGAAATGTATTTTGTTTATGGCTAGGAGGTGTCACTAGAAGAGAAAGAGGTTATAAAGGGTTCTAAATATCAAAGAGAGGATTATGTATTTGATCGTGGAGTCGATAATGAGCCTCCATAGTTTATTTGGGTGGGTGATCTAAAGTGTAGATCAGTTCTATACTTTAGGAAAATCACTTTAGTGATTGAATGGAAAATGGAGTAGGGGTAGACTTGAGAAAGGTAGACTTACCTGTGGGCTATTTCAATAGTTCAGGTGTGAGGTGATAGCTTCATCAGAGAAGCCAAGGGGGCATTTTTGAGAGATGCTGTAAAAGCAAAGTCGATGAGCCTTGATAACAGCTTGGACGTGAGGAATGAGACGTAGTGGGAAATCCAGGATTGGGATCCTGAGGGGCTGGCAAAGTGACCTTTACTCCCATCTATAAAGTTTCTTATGTGTAAAATGAAGAAGTTGAACTAGATGACCTCTGGGATCCAGTAACCACTTGTTGAGGATATCACAAATAAAATTCTGACATTTAATGGGAGATGACAGAATTGAAAAATCTATCTTTCTGAGATTTGTAATAGTTCCTAAACTTGTCTACTCAGCTCCAGTCAGCTTGGGAGTGCCTGCTCTTGGCCATGTGACTTTTTTTATTTATTTTTAATTTTTTTATTAATACTTTTTATTTGCAAAACATATGTATGGGGAATTCCTAAACATTAACCCTTACAAAGCTTTGTTACAAATTTTTCCCCCCTACTCCCCACCCCTCCCCTAGATGGCAGGATATCCACTACATGATAATTATGTTAGAATACTTAAGAAATCGAATATATGTATAGTTATTGCCACACATCATTTTTTTGTGCAGGAGAAATTGTATCTACAAGAAAGAACAATCCGATAAAGGAAATACAATGCAAGCAAACCTCAATAGAGAACATGAAAATGTTAGGCCATGTGACTTTTAATCATTTTTACCAATGCCTTGGAAAAATATATAATGGCATCCTTATCAAATTTGCAGATCACAAAAAAAAACTGAGAAATATAATTGCCACACTAAATGACAGAAATAGGGTCTAAAAAGATTTTGACAGCTAGAACATTGATCCAGGTGCAATAAGGTAGAGTTTAATAGGGATAAATATAAAGTCTCAAAATTGGGCTAAAAAAATCACCTTCAAAAATACATATTAGAGAATTATAGTGAAATGGCAATTTGTCTAAAAATGATCTGGGAATCCTCATATTGTACAGGTGAACAGTGTGATATGGCAGCTGAAAAAGATAATACAATTTAGGACTGTATTCAAAGAAGCATAATTTCTACAAATAATGAGGAATAATCCCTATTATGCTCAGCCCTGGTCTTCACAGTTTAGGAAAGACATTAATATACAATGTCCTAAGGAGAGTAAAGCAGTTTGAATGCATGCCATAGAATTATCTGAATTAATTTTGGACATTTAGCCTGAAAAAGAATAGATGGGTAAGACAGTTACATCCTAGCCATGGAAGAATAGCTTCAGGTACTTAAGGTGATTATATGTCAGAGAGATTAATTCAATTTATTCCACTTGACTTCAGGTAGTAGGAGTAGGAGCAATGGGTAGAAGGTAGAAAGAAGAATGAATGAGGTCAGAAAAAAAGGAGTATCCAAAAGAGTAATGGGTTACAATAGGAGAGAATGGGAGAGATTTGAAATACGAAGACCAATAAGGAAGTTATTGCAAAAGTCCAGGTGTAAGAGGATGAAGGATAGTAGCCACATGATTAGAGAAAAGGTGATGTACAAGAGGTGTTGGAAAGGTAAAAAAAATAATAATAATAATTCTCATCCCCAGACTGGGTTTATAGGGTGAGCAGGAATGAGGAGTGTAAATGAAAGAAGGACACTATGGTGGTCAGCCTGGGTGCCAGGAAGAATGGTATCCTTGACAGTAAGGATTCCACACTATAGAACTCCGAATCATCACTCATCTATGCCCTCTGGAGCAACATAAAATGTCTTCTCTTCCCCATAATCCTCTGGTAGATATTTGAGGCATTGATCATCAAAAACAGAAGTCTGGTACTAGAGACATCTCAAGGTTCCTGACTCTTTCTACAGTATCAAGAGTTTTAAAAAATATTTATTATGTCTTCTTTTCTAGTCTAAACACACAAGCTTCTTTTCCATTATATAAAACACTCTCTTTATGACAATCCTATGAAGTGGGTACTCTGCTATTGATATGCTCTGGTATTGATACTCCTATTTTAGAGATAAGGAAACTGACTTAGGTTAGTTTGGCTTGCTCTAGATTACCAGGCTAATAGGTTCATTGTTTTTTTACACTTAGTTTTAATTTTATTTTTTTCAATTAATTATTGTTCTTTTTATTCCACTACAAAATTGTTTCCAGAAACCAACCAAAAAATTCCCAAGATTTATATCAATAAACTATTAGTCATTATTATGGGCATGGGTATAAGAAAAAAAAATCTAATTGGACTTGATAGCCACTGAGGTCCCTTCTCTGTATCATTCTGTAATGTTGGTCCAGGATCCTTCTGAATATTGTCCTAGTCTACAGTCTTCCTTCTCTTCTAGTTGCCAGTGGCTGTGAATTGCTGTGAATGGGATCCAGGAACTCATATATTCAATAATTTTGTCTGTATCCTACAAACAGGGATGGTCTAGAACCCACTTGAATGGCCTCAGAAGAGCCATTGCTAAATTTTCTATGTAAGCTTTTATGCCTCAGAAATCAGGAAAATTTACAAACCATGGCTTGATGTATTGTTTTGTCAGTTGTCTAGACTTAAGAAAGTGTTGATTATGCAGATTAAATTTAAAAATGTGTAGTGAGCATTTCCCTTTCCTCCCCCTTCCCATCCTGCCCCAGGCCAATTGTTAAAACATTTACCAGCATAACCCTCAACACAGTTCTTAAGTATCACAAAAAAAGTCATATTTAGATTTTGATTGACTGCAAATTAAGTGTTCACAAGTCTCTTGTTTCTTTTCTGAACTGAAAAAAGCTTTGTGACCAGAGTCTGGAAACTATGGGTTTGTCATCTATTTAGCCTACGTGAAGAAAGGTTTTTTTCTATTTTATTTTGGTTTTGTTGTTTTTTTTGGTCAAAGAGACACTTAAAGACATTGATGAAGGTGTCAAATAGTTGTGGTTTAAGTGAGAGAATTCAATTGCTAACAAGTAGATAGGAGAGTGTCTGAGAATCACTTTGATTTTCCAGATAGTCATAGAATCAGATACCAGGAGAGTTGTAAGGGCCTCAGAGACCACTTAGTTCCATATTTTCACTTTATTGCCAATAAGCACCAACACTTATGTGACACCTACTGTGTGCAGAGTACATAATGGAATGTTGTAGGAGCACTCAAAGGAAGAGAGACTTCAGGCTCCCGTGGAGATCATAGTTTAATGGAGATATGGGATAATAATAATTATTATTAAAAATATAATAGCATTTATATAGTGCATTGTTTTTGCTAAGCACTTTGCCAATAACATATTTTATGCTTAGAACAACCTTGAGAGGTAGATGCTATTACTATACTCATTTTACAGATGAGGAAACTGAGACAGACCAAAGTTAAATGACAAGGGTCACATAGCTGATTAAGCGTCTGAAGCCCAATCTGTCCCAGGTCCCACACATGATCTACCATTCCACATGAAATTATGAACATTCATTTAATCACTTTCAAATTGATCACAAGAGATAAGAACATCAAGTCTAGGAGTTTGAAATGTGAGTCAGGATTAGGTAAGTAGAGTTTCATGGAAATGTTGAATCTAAAGTAGTGGGATATATATATATATATATATATATATATATTGGTTGATTGATTGGTTGGTTTGGGGAAGGGTGATTTGATTTAGAACAGAAATGGATGGAGGGGAGATGTGAGTCCAAAGACAAGGCAAGGAGGAAGAACAATGTGAAGGAATTAGTGTTAAAAGTTCTATATAAGAAATGCTCAACATGTACAGGGAGGATCTTGCCCCAAAATGGCATTTCATTGGAGTTAACAGAAACAAGAATTGACCAAGAAGAGCCTCTGAACTTCATTTTTTAAAAACTTTTTTTTTATTACGAACTTAATAGAGCTAAACAATTAGAAGAATACCGATTGCTTATGAGTAGGTTGAACTAATATGATAAAAATGACAATTCTACCTAAATTGATCTACTTATTTGTGCCATACCAAACTACCAAGGAATTATTTTATGGAGTTAGAGAAAAAATAATATTATGAACTTACACATAAACAAAAATGACTATACCAATATACAAAGAACCGAAAAGAGGATTGTATATGAAATTCAACCATTTTTTAGAGTATATATTAAATTTAACCTAGTAAGAGAGTCAAAGTCAAGGCAAGAGATTTCACAAACTCTAGACTGATCCTCAGCTTCAGCAATTCTCTAGCCTACACTAGAGATTCATTGTAATCCCAGGGTGTGTGGGGGTAGGTAGACCAACCTTCTCCTAAATCTGGGAAGCTGAGTTCAGGATCACTTTTGTCCTTTTCTACATTGGACTAAGAATGGATTAGATGAGAATTCCCCAGGATCCTACAAGAGACTTAAGGGGTATTTCTTAATTATACATAGGAGGCTGATAATGATTCTACTATCAGTTCCTTTTCTTGTTCAAATTATTTACACTGTCTTTATAGCTTAATCGACTGCTTTGGGATAGAGAATGTTGAATTAGATTAGAGATGGAAGGAATCATTTACATAGCAGATTACTTCAGAATAAGCACACTGAATCTGGAGTTCCAGAACCTGTTCTGAGGTTTCAAAGACCTTATATTATTTTGTGGGGACTCTTCTTGGTTGCATTTTTTGGCCTATAATTACACATTTTTGGCCTATCCTCATTTTATTTTGGTCATAATTATGTTTTGAACTATCATGTAGAACTATGGCTAGCTGCTTGAGCTTTGTAGGGATTCTTAGAAGATGTTATCAGGGTAGAGTGGTAAAGTGTCTGTAGGCTACATTTTTTATTTCTACTTATACAGACATTTCCTTTATTGGCAATAACGGAATATAAAGTCAAAGCAGTTTGACTTGAGCTGCCCAGTTCTCTGACTCTCTCTGGCAGGAAGGCTTAGCATGATGATTAAAACCTCAGAAGAAACTGAGAATCACAGAAATTTGGGAGGCTTTATCCTAATAGTTTGAAAAGCCATTGTCGGTTTCCTCTTCATGCTCACTTGGTTAGAGTTCAAGGCAAGACTTTCACATAATCACTGCCCACATTCACTGAAAAGAAACAAGAGAATAAATTGTGAAAGTTTACAGTCATTCCAAGACTCCCAAACAAAAGGATGTATTTTTTTTTCCTTCCCAAATCTGGCAACCTGGGGTATATAACCTTTTAAAAGCAATGAGGTGAAACAATGGAAAAAGTAATGGGTCTGGAGTCAGGAAAGGTTGAATTCAAATTTAGTCTCATACCCTTACTAATTGTGATCCCCTGGGCAAGTCACAATTCTGTATGCCTCAGTTTCCTCAACTGTAAAATGGTGATTATAATAGCACCTACCTCTTGAAGTTGTTGTGAGGATCAAATGAGGTAATATTTATAAAGCACAGCACAATACCCAGCACATTTGTTATTGTTCATGAGAATTTGAGACTGAGGCTTGGAGAGTTTCTACAACTTACCAGAAGCCTCAAAGCTTTCATGCCAGAGTCTGGAACAAATCTCCTAATACTCAGGCTATTGTCTCTCTTCAGTGGGGATTTTTTTTATGAGGGCTCTTACCATAATCATCCTTCTCCGAAGCATCTGGTGGATCTCTCCAGCTCAGGTACATGTTATTTTTCACTACTGGGTAACGAAGGTGAATCACTAATCCTTGATCAGGTTTTTCAAATTTAGAGATTAGTTCTTTTAGGTTTGGAAATAGCTCCTTTTTATCACTTTTTGCTGACTGTAAGGATAGAGAACAGAGCAGTTATGGCTGTGCCATTGCTATATGCCATATCTCTAAAGAGAAGCAGATTGAAGAGCAAGGAGCAAGCACTTCTGGCTTGAAAATAAACTTTTGCCCATAGTAATGACTCCATTTTAAGGTTGAAGCCCTAACTTGGTCACAAGGGAAGTAAACTGTGAACAATTATCAACCAATAAATCATTCAATAAAGATTTTCTGGATCATATGCCTATGAAGGCAATAGCTAATAGTATTTCATCCAAATTTTGTATGTCCCAGGATGCCTAGCACAGTCCTCTGTACACAGCAGGTGCTTCATGATTTTCTTTTGAATTGCATAGAAAAAAAGTCATTGTCTAACATTTGGCTATTAATTTACTAGTTATAATATGTTATATAAAATAAAATAGATAATAAATAATTTAAATAAATAATATATGATAAAATATAATTATGTATGGTTAACAATATTAATTTATTCATTGTTCTGCTGTGAAGAGAGAAACAAAGCATATTATTCCTCAGAACTCTTCAATTGCTCTCCATTAGGGCAGCTAATTGGTAGTTAATAAAACATGAAGTCAGATCCACATTCACAAACAAGAGAATAAATTGTGAAAGTTTACAGCCATTCCTGAGTTCAAATCCTACTTCAGGCACTTACTGGTTGTGTGGCACTAAGAGAGTCATTTAACTTCTGTCTACCTCAGTTTCTTCACTTGTAAAATGGGGATATTAATAACACCTGTCTTCCAAGACTGTGGTGAATCAAATGAGATATTTGCACAATTTTATAAGCCTTAAAGTTCTATATACTATATATATTATATATATAGCATATATATATTATATATAGTATATATGTTGGTTATTATTCTGCCTATCGAATAATGTCCAATCCTTTTCACCTACAATTTAAAGCTCTTGGGAATTCTTGACTCAACAACAACAAAACAATTTTAAATAAATACTACATGTGAAGTACAATACTAGATGATGGGTTTATAGAGACAAAAACAAATGACTGTTTCTGCCTTCAAGGACCAATTCTACTGGGTGATATGACATGTATTCAGATAAGGATGATTAAGATCATCTGAGGTGGAAGAGAGCAGTAAGAAACTTTGGGATCAAATACTCAATGACAATTGTAATCTAGTGTTTGATAAACCCAAAGACCCCAGTTTTTGGGATAAAAACTCACTATTTGACAAAAACTGCTGGGATAATTGGAAACTAGTATGGAAGAAATTAGGCATTGACCCACACCTAACACCATATACCAAGATAAGGTCAAAATGGATTCATGATCTAGGCATAAAGAATGATATTATAAACAAATTAGAACAATGTAGGATGGTGGAGGGGGAAGGAATTTGTGACCAAAGAAGAACTAGAGGTCATCATTAATCACAAAATAGATAAGTTTGACTATATCCAGTTAAAAAGTTTTTGTACAAACAAAATGAATGCAGACAAGATTAGAAGGGTAGCAGTAAACTGGGAATATATTTTTACATCCAAAGGTTCTGATAAAGGCCTCATTTCTAAAATACATCGAGAATTGACTCAAATATATAAGAATTCAAGCCATTCTCCAATGGATAAATGGTTAAAAGATATGAACAGACAATTTTCAGACGAAGAAATTGAAACTATTTCCGGTCACGTGAAAAGGTGCTCCAAGTCACTATTGATCAGAGAAATGCAAATTAAGACAACTCTGAGATACCACTACACACCTGTCAGATTGGCTAAAATGACAGGAAATGATAATGATAACTGTTGGAGGGGATGTGGGAAAACTGGGACACTGATACATTGTTGGTGGAACTATGAACGGATCCAACCATTCTGGAGAGCAATTTGGAGCTATGCTCAAAAAGTTATCAAACAGTGCATACCCTTTGACCCAGCAGTGTTTCTACTGGGCCTATATCCCAAAGAGATTTTAAAGGAGGGAAAGGGACCCACATGTGCAAAAATGTTTGTGGCAGCCCTTTTTGTAGTGGCAAGAAACTAGAAATTGAAAGGATGCCCATCAATTGGAGAATGGCTGAATAAATTATGGTATATGAATGTTATGGAATATTATTGTTCTGTAAGAAATGACCAACAGGAGGATTTCAGAGAGGATTGGAGAGACTTGCATGAACTGATGCTGAGTGAAATCAGCAGAACCAGGAGAACATTATACACAGCAACAAGACTATACGATGATCAATTTTGATGGACATGGTTCTCTTCAACAATGATGTGATTCAAACCAGTTGTTCTGCGATGAAGATAGTCATATACATCCAGAGAGAGGCCTGTGGGAACTGAGAGTGAACCACAACACAGCATTTTAACGCTTTCTGTGCATATTTCCATGCATTTTGTTTTCCTTCTAAGGTTGTTTTTTTCTTCTTCTCTTTCTAGATCTGATGTTTCTTGTGCAGTAAGATAACTGTATAGATATGTATACATGTATTGTATTTGTCATATAATTTATCCTATTTAGCATGTATTAGATTACCTGTCATCTAGGGGTGGGGGTGGGGGGAAGGAAAGGAAAAGCTTGGGAAAAAAAAGTTTTTGCACAGGTCAATGTTGAAAGGTCATTCATATGTTTTGTAAATAAAAAGCTTTATTAAAAAAAAGAAAAAAAGAAAGAAAAAAAAAAGAAACTTTGGGATCAGAAAAGGTTTCCTCTAGGGAATGGCTCTCGAGCTGAGCATTGAACAAAAAAAAAAGCATTTTAAGAACAGAGAGGAAAGGGAGTGTATTCCAGCTATGAAGAAGAGAGAGCCTGTAGAAAGAATGATACAGAAGATGGAATAGCACATTTGAGGGATAGGAAGTATAGGAAGTAGACCTATTTGGCTGTATCACAGAGAACGTAAATGAAAGTAAATTGGAGCCCAGTTATGGAGGACTTTATATATCAAGCTGAAGGGTTTGCATTTTTTTTCCTTATAGGCAATGGGAAATCAGTGAATATCCTTGAGCAAGGACATACATTCTGAGATCTGTTCTTTAGAAAGATGATTTTTTGGCATCTGTGTGAATGATGGACTGGAGAGAGTTAAAAATGGAAGAAAAGCAGTCTATTATGATAGTCCAGTTAAGAGATGCAAAACATCTGAATTACAGTAGTGATTGTGTGAGTGGAGACAAGGTGACAGATGAGGTAGGTACTAGGGAGGTTGGATTGAGCAGACATGGGAAATGATTGGATATGGCAATAGAGGAAAGGGAAGAATTGTGATGTTTTTGAAGGTGCCAGCATGGGCTACTGAAATGTGTTGATTATTTCTTCAATAGTGAAAGGGAAATTTATAGAAGGGGTAGGTTGGGAGTGAGGGGAAGGAAAAAAGGGAAATGAGTTTCATTTTGGAGATAATAGTATTTGAGATATCTCTCAGGCATCTAGGTGGAGCTAACCAACATCTGTTGATGATATGGGACAGGAGTTTAGATGGAAGATTAAAGACAGGAGCTTTAGACCTGGAAGACAACCCGCACAGAAATGATCATTCAAATCACAGGAGCTAATGAAATCACCAAGAAAGAGGGTATAGAGAAAGAAGAGAAGAGAATTCATGATAGAGCCTTAATCAGTTAGGGGGCAAGATATGGATGGTGATATAAGCAAGCAAACTAAAAAAGATAGTCATGGGGTAAGAAATGGGAGAAAAAGGGGAAAGAATGGGGCTGATAAAGAGGAATTTTCACATGTGAGGTAAGGAAGTTAAGTCTCCCGCTGAGGACAATTACAATAATAGTATATTACATTTTTAATCATTTTAAGGTTTACAAAACCTTTCACATATATTATCTCATTTGACCCACACAACCCTGGGAGACAGGTGCAATTATTATTACTAATTGAAAATGAAGGTACCCCAGTAAGTTTATACCCACTAAGTTTCAAAGGCAGGACTTAATCTTGAAGTCTTCCTGACTCCCTACTGAACACTATTCTATTTGCCTCTATGCTAATTTTTACTACCAGCATTCATGGAGCACATGAAGAGGATCAGAGAAGGTAAATATTGGGGGTAGCTGAGGGATAGAGTTTTACAATGCTTGACCAGAAATAAGACAAGGGAAGAAAAGAATATGAAAGTAATTAATAGTGTGTATTGTTGAATTGGTGAACCACAAGGCAAGAGGTTCAAAAGGAGGAAAATAAAATCACAGCAGGAGTGATGGACTGAGAAAATAGTAAGAAACAGAAAAAAAGAATTCATAGTGAGAAAAAAATCAGTTTTAGAACATATTACCAACAAACTCAAACCTCTCCAAAAAAGGAAATATGTACAAGAGATAAAGCCATTTCCGCTATCACCCATCTAAGATACCAAGAAACTTAACAAGGTAACTACTCAATAAATTACCAGTAGGCTAAATCCTAATCCTTAACAACACCTCTTCCCAAATCAATCATCATATTCTGACAAAACTGTGCAAGTCAATTTATGGACCTGAAATAGAACTCAACTCTGCCCTCCCTTCCCTGCCCTATGGAGAGTCAAAAGACAGAAGCTTGCTCTGGCTGGGATAGCAATGTAGACACACTGAGCTTCTGCAAGAGCACTTATTCAGAGAACTGATGAACAGAGGGAACTTGGATTGGATGCTAACATGTGCATGATTTATACATCCGTCTCTGGCCAGTTATGTCCCCAAAGAAGTCACTTGGGACAGAAACTGAATTGTTAAAATATAAACTACTTAGTTTAGAGAATATCTTTGAGGTTCAACCCCTGGGGAAACTGCCATCAAGAAAATAGGGATAAGAAAGTCAACAATTAAATTTACCAAGGATCTTAAAGAAGAAAAATTAAAAACTTTGAGCATAGACCAAATAAACCAATAGGGAAGGTATTCATAATAGAAAAGACAATGACCTCCAGATCAACACAAAAACCATACATCTATTAAAAAAAAGTATTACAGGGTAAAGGAAAAAGAATCAGCATCTGTTGAGACACTTTTTTTCTTTTTATCTTTTTATAAAGCTTTTTATTTTCAAAACATATGCATGGATAATTTGACAACATTGACCTTTGCATAGCTTTGTCTTTCAGATTTTCTCCTCTTTCTCCCCATCCCTTCCCCTAGATGACAAGCAATTCAATATATGTTAAACATGTTAAAATATATATTAAATCCAATATATATCTATAAACATATTTATACAATTCTCTTGTTGCACAAGAGAAATAAGATCAAAAAATAAAAGCAAATTATTAAGAAAACAAAATGCAAGGGAACAACAAAAAGAGTGAGAATGTTATTCTGTGGTCCACATTCATTTCCCACAGTCCTCTCTCTGGGTGTAGATGGATCAAGAATAGATCAAGATCATTGGAACTGGCATCAATCATCTCATTGTTGGAAAGAATCACCTTCATCAGAATTGATCATCGTATAATATTGATACTGTAATGTACAATGATCTCCTGGTTCTGCTCATTTCACTTAGTATCAGTTCATGGAAGTCTCTCCAGGTCTTTCTAAAATAATCCTCCTGATCATTTCTTATAGAACAGTAATATTCTATGATATTCGTATACCATAACTTATTCAGTCATTTTCCAACTGATGAACATTCACCTAGTTTCCAACTTCTTGCCACTACAAAAAGACTGCCACAAACATTTTTGCCCATGTGGGTCCCTTTCCTTCCTTTAAGATCTCTTTGAGATATAGGCCCGATAGAAACACTGCTGGGTCAAAGGGTATGCACAGTTTGATAACTTTTTGAACATAGTTCCAAATTGCTCTCCAGAATGGCTGGATCCGTTCACAACTCCACCAACAATGTATTAGTATCCCAGTTTTCTCACATCCCCTCCAACATTTTTTTTCCTGTCATCTTAGCCAATCTGACAGGTGTGTAGTGATATCTCAGAGCTGTCTTAATTTGCATTTCTCTGATTAATAGTGATTTAGAGCACTTTCTCATGTGATTAGAAATAATTTTAATTTCTTCATCTGAAAATTGTATGTTCATATCCTTTGTCCATTGGAGAATGGCTTGTATTCTTATAAATTTGAGTCAATTATCTGTATATTTTAGAAATGAGGCCTTTATCAGAACCCTTAAATGTAAAAATGATTTAGCAATTTATTGCTACCCTTCTGATCTTGTCTGCATTAGTTTTGTTTGTACAAAAAATTTTTAACTTAATATAACTAAAATTATCTATCTGGTGTTTAATTATGAGTTCCGGTTCTTCTTTGGACACAAATTCCTTTTTTCTCCTTAGATCTGAGACGTAAATTATCCTATGTTCTTCTAATTTGCTTATAATATTATTCTTTATGTCTAAATCATGAACCCATTTACATCTTATCTTGGTATGTGGTGTTAGGTATGGGTCGAGCCCTAATTTATTCCATACTAGTTTCCAATTTTCCCAGCAGTTTTTGTCAGATAATGAGTTCTTATACCAAAAACTGGGGATTTGGGGTTTGTCAAACACTAAATTGCTATAGTTATTGCCTATTTTGTCCTGTGATCCTATGCTATTCCATTGATCGACTACTCTATTTTCTAGCCAATATCAAATGGTTTTGATGACTGCTGCTTTATTTTTTTTAGTTTTAGATCTAGTACAGCAAGGCCACCTTTATCAGCATTTTTTTCCCATTAATTCCCTTGAAATTCTTGACCTTTTGTCCTTCCAGATGAACTTTGTTACTCTTTTTTCTAGATCTGTAAAATAATTTCTTGGGAGTTTGATTGGTGTGGCACTAATTAAGTGGATTAATTTAGGTAATATTGTCATTTTTATTTTATTCATTTGGCCTACCCATAAGCACTTGATATTTTTCCAACTGATTAGGTCTGACTTTATTTATTATGTAGAGAGTGTTTGAGACAAAATACTTTTATGAATTCCCAAGAGAACATGAAAGCACATCAGAATGTTCCTGAATAATTTTAAGAGAAAAATAAAAATCAAGAGCAAAATTTGAGGTCGACACAGAAAAAATCATTGACAAGATAGAAAATCTTGAATCTCCAGTGACAAACCTCATTAAAGAAACTAAAGAGAGAATTATCGAGAATGAAAATACAAAGAAGTAAAGAACAATTTGGAAGAATAGAAGCAAAAAAATAGAACATTAAAAGAAAACAGGATGTATATATATATATATATATATATATATATATATATATATATATATATAAATATAAGCAAAACACATTGATCTTGAAGACAGAATATATAGGCAAGTTAAGGATTATATAACTTCCAAAAGCACACATCAAAAAACCCAAACACCACAATGTAACTTCCCAGAAATTTTTGAAAACAAAGTATCAATCAAAATAATCCACAAGTTGCTTCCAGGAAAATGACAACAACAACATAAAAACTTATATTGCAAACTCCCAGACACAGAATAGTTAAACTTAACAATTTCAATGAGACACAAATTCTGCAATGGACCTGGAGAAGACCTTCAAATATAAAGGAAAGGAATTTTGAGTAGTACAAAACTATTTTGTACCCATTAGAAACTACAAAAGGGAATGGAATAATGTGTTCTGAAGAGCAAAGGAGTTCAAGATGCAATCCAAGGTTGCATACCCTGCAAACTTAAGTCTAAGTACTAATGTAAAACGATAAAAATTCAGTTTTTAAAAAGACATTCAAAGCATTCATACAAAGAAAACCAGACCTGAGAAGACTATTTTGTACATGCCCTGAATAAGAGAAGTGTAAAAAAAGTAGGCAAATACAGACAGCAACTAAGAAGGGCACCAGTAATTAAATAAATAATCTCAGAAAAAAGGGGAGAAATTAAAATGAATAAGTGTAGGAAGATTGAAGCAGAGTATGATATCAGAAGATAGGAGGTTATAATTAGAGGAAAGAAGTTTAGATTATTAGATTATGGCTACACAATAGTGAATGATAATATGCCTAAAGATATTACTGAACCTGAATGTGATTGATATAAAGTTCAGATGGAAGTTATGAAAGTTTAGAAACTTTATAAAATTAGAGACCAAGGTATTCATGATGATATCTGCATATATTGGAGTATCCAAGTATCAGGGTGAGGAGTGGATAAAGAAGAAAGATGTAAACAAAAAATTAAGCTGCTTAAGGAAGGAGAAGAAATATAGGTCAGTAGATCATTGGGACAAACAGGTGGGCCATGTGATAAAAGTGAATGAAAGAGAAATTGCTAAAGAATAATGGGAAAGGAATGGCCTGCAAGTAAGAGTGAGGATCAAGGAATAAGTCTCCTCCTCCTCCTCTTTCTATTCTTCTTTCCCCTACTCTTTCTCCTTTTTCTTCATGGGGTATGAAAAAAAGAGTACTAAAGAATGTGATCGGGGCAGCTAGGTGGCGCAGTGGTTAGAGCACCAGCCCTGAAGTCAGGAGGACCTGAGTTCAAATCTGGTCTCAGACACTTCCTAGCTGTGTGACCCTGGGCAAGTCACTTAACCCCAATTGCCTCAGCAAAAAGGAAAAAAAAAATAAAATAAAAAAAAATAAAGAATGTGATTAGTGATGTCTGGCCTTATGGAGAGAGCTGTGTCTCTGTTAGAGAGAATGAGAAGGGAATAAATGTAAGGCAAAAGGCAAGCTTCTTAATAATAGGCCAAAGTGTCCAGAGGAGGGTTCAGTGGAATGAAGGAAATTATGGATTTGGGGGTGAGCCACAGTATGAAGAGATATGGCAGGGAAGATTACTAAATTTGCCTTTTATAGCATAAAGGACAATAAATTAACCAACAACTTCACCCTCTAAGGTCCTGTAATGACAGAGCATGAATAATATGTGTTCCTTTACTGTCTCTGACTCTCAGAGGCTCAAAACTTTTTATTGTTCACAAATCCCAGTATCTAAAGAAGACAAAGGTGTGATAGGGTGGTTCCCTGGGAATTGGACTGATGCACTGAATCAGAATTGGCACCTCATCCCAAAATGGTCACACAGAAGAATGCACATCCAGATGATATACATGACATAAATATCTTTTGTCTTTGCATTATGACACTAACAGGTTTTTCTTACCTCTATTGTAAAGTATCCATATTTTTCTTTTCTGATTCGGTATGTGTAGATCTTTTTTTGAAACCTGTGGAAAAATAATTGAGTGAATTACACTATACCAGAATCCAATTCACATGCCCTTCAACCTCGTGATACTTCCCTGGCAAGACTTTTGCTATTTTAGCTTGTAGAAAGCTGAAGTTCCAATTTTGCAGCCTTCTATTATTGCAAGATTAAAGAACACATTTCTTTGCTCATTGAGCTTAAATTTTGGCCTTGAATTCTTTGAATTATAGCAAAAAGCTAGGATGGGTCACCAAAGAGATACTGGAAAACAGCTAGAAAAAGAAAAGGTGACCGCAAAGATTCAGCATGACTTTATCAGAAAAGATTCATTCCAGATTAATCTCATTTTCTTCCTTCCTTCCTTCCTTCCTTCCTTCCTTCCTTCCTTCCTTCCTTCCTTCCTTCCTTCCTTTCTTTTTCTTTCTTTCTTTCTTCTTTCTTATAATTTCTTTCTTTCCTTCTTTTTTCCCTTTCTTCCTTTCCTTTTTACAGAGCTGTTAAACTAATAAATTAAGATATAGTTTGTCTAACTTTTTGATAATGCTTTTCATAAAAAGGCTTTTGTAACATTCTTTAAGAGAAGATGGTTTGAAATAGATTAGATGAGAGTACATTTAAATGTTGGAGTTGGAGTTAAGAGTTGGAAAGTTAAACTCAAAGATGAATGAGTTGTTCCATATGCTGAGATAGCTGTTAATGTGGTAGAAGGTTTCTAGTGAAGGACCCCAGGGATCTATACTGGGCACTGTATTGTCACCATTTTTGGAAATGATTTGAGAGGATGTGCACTGGAGTAGACAGAGACATGACCAGAAATCCAGGAAGACTTGGGTTTAAAATCTATCTCTGACATATACTGGCTGTGCAGTCTTGTAAATTATTGAACCTTTCAGTGCTATAAACAAATTTCTACAAATTGCAGAAAAGATGTTGATCTCTATTGGTAGGTGGAATTTTCTTATTTGGTAGTTTCTTGGATCACTTAAATCACAGGTCTAGCCCTATTCCTATCAGCCACTCATTAAATAAACATGTATTAAGCACCTACTACATGCCAGGCACTGTGCTAAGCACTGGGAATATAAGGAAAAATAAAAGATAGTCCCTGCTTTTAAGGAGCTTACAGCTCAAAGGGATAGTTGACACACTGGATGACAAAAATCTGGATCCAGAAGAATCTTTATAGTCTGGAAATCTGGGCTAAATCTAAGGATTGAAAAACAATTAAGAGATAAATGTAGAGTCTTGTACTTGAATGAAAAAAAAAAACAAATAAAAACCAAAAAAACCCTTCATAACTATAAGATGAAGAGGCATGGATAGAGAGCAATTGTGCTAAAAAAGATTTGGGGATTGTTATGGGCTTTAAGCTCGATGTGAATCAAAACAGGTGTGATATGACAGGCAAAGAAATTAATATGAGCTTGGGCTGCACTAAGAGAGACACAGCTTCCCCCCAAAAGGGAGATGATCATCCCAATATTCTCATTACTAATTAGTTTGCATTTGGAGTGTGGGTGCCACAATTTAAGAAAATCAGGTATCTATGAGCTGGCAAAGCTGAGGTAAACCTGGTTCTTCTGACTCAAAAATCCATTGCTATTTCCACAAGACAATTTTGCCCCCTACAAGTAAATTTTGTTTGGGAAAAGTGGAAAGGGGATCAAGAAAGCAATCTGTGGATGTACCTTGATGTTTGAATGTCAGGGATCAGACAGCATGAAGCCATGGAATCTTGAGCAGGTGAAGGATAAAATAAATGCTAGTAGGATTGGATTGGATTTAAATGTATTAACTAGTGGGCAAAGAGGGAAGGAGCACACAAAATGGGATGAAGAAGCATCAGAAGTAAATATCACTTTACATTCAATGCTCTCTAGGGCTATGATTACTCATGTTCAGTTAATTTAATTTAATTTATTAAGTGCCTCCTATTTTACAAGCACTATATAGTGTCCTGGGAATATAAAGTCCAAAACTGAAGTCTCTACCTTCAAAGAACATATATTCCACTGGGTATGAAAGGGAAACAACTATGAAGAGATGGGTAAGTGCAAAATATATACAGCACCACATCTGGGCTTATTCCTAGAAGAAGAAGGAGGAGGAGGAGGAAGAGGAAAGTAAGAAGAGGAGGAAAGGAGAGGAAAGGGAGGAGGGAGAGGAAGGGGGAGGAAGAAAAGGAGAAAGAGGAGAAAGAGATGATTCTGTCAGTCATTATCACCATCATCACTGCACTTTCCTGTGAATACACACTGAGTGTGGGGGTTGGGGGGAAGAGGTAGGCAGAAACTTAAAATTACATTGGTAATGAGGTAAATGTATATGGAACACAGCTAGTTAGGTCAATTTACAATTTGAATTATAGGGCTTCAATATCCTTTCTTTCCTTAGATAATTTTTATGAAGCTCATTGTGAATCAGGATGTTTGTATCAATGATGGATAAATTGTTCCATGTGCTGAAATGACTTCTCCCTGGGGTTAGCTAGTACTAGGCTAGAACTAGATTGGTACTCTGCCTTTGGACTGCTGGACTAGGCTGGACAGGTTGCTATCATTGACTGCCTGGAAGGGCAGATTGCTGAGCCACTGGTTTCTTCCCTGGGCATGCTGTCTCTCTATCTACTAGACATGGGGATCCTTTCTTCAAGGGAAAGCTTCAGCCTCTGGCTTAGTCCGGTGTTATAGCACTATTTTAAATGCAGCGTTACAGTGTTCTTTTCAAAAAGGGAAAGAATCCTTAATGTAGCATTGCCTCTTTGACTTCCTCAACCTTAGTCCTAAGATTTGTCACCAGAAGTCAAGAGGTGAGAAAGTTCTAAACTCTTCTGTAAAAATGTTTTTGCTGGTTTTTATTTTCCTGTTATAGAATGGATTGTTTCAATGAGAAATTATACCCTTACTTTAAAAAAATAATTCTTTTAACCACAAATATTTATTAATGGATCAAAGAGTACAATTTTAATAGAACAGAAAGGCACAGTACTGGATTAAAAGCTTGCTGTAGAGCCGAAGCAGGGGAATGCATTTTTCCCCCTTAACAGATCACATTGGACAAGTCTTCCCTTTTATACAATTCCTATATTACTTGTGATCATCCAATGACACTTTCCAGATATCTATTGAGGTATTATTCAAATGAATAGCTGGGGACAAAGGAAGTGAAATTCTCTATGCCCTGGGATAAGATCATTGTCTTCAATGTTTTCTTTGATAATTGAACAATTCATGTATTAGACCTATGGAAGTACTTTGGAACTATGGTTTTTGTCCTTTCTACCTGAAAGGGCTTTCTTTCCCTCATGTCAATGTCTCTGCTTTTGCCCTTTTCAATTCTAAGCTTTGCTGGAGTCTCCAAAGTTCCCATTCATCACATGTACACAAAGTGAATATGGGCAGACCACTGATTAGAAGAATCAGAAAAGACTTGTAGAATTTGATATTTGAGTTGATCATTGAATAAAGATATAGGTTCCAAGAGGTTGAGGGGGACAGTAGTACATTCTAGGGATGAGCTTGTACAAAGACAGGGGAGATGGAATGCTAGAAACAGGAGCATAAAGAAAGTAATTAGAAGGGAACATTTTGATTGTGTTCTAAAATTTACAAAGTGTTTTACTAATTACAATCCCATAGGGTGATATGTTTTATTGCCTCCCATCCCCATTTTTTACAACTAAGAAAATAGAGAAGTAAAACAGATTGCCTACAGTCATATTAATAAATGGAAGAGCTGGGCTTCACAACTCCTAATGTCAGGACCAGTGCTCTTGGCACTATATCGGGTAGGACTCTCTGTTAATGAGATTGGTGCTAGAGCCATTTCATAAATTCTTACAACTCAGATTTCCCTATATCATTGTCATCTCAACTAGTAATTTAGCAGAATTTCATGACTCTGTGCTATTCATATCTCATCTCTTGGCTGCTCTCTTCTTAGTTATCCGCTGATGAACAGAGTGATTGGCTCCTTGAGGATAGATATTCTATCTGAAGTCATTTTTATATCTCCATTATCTGTGAATGTGGAAGAGACGTAAGTAGTTGTTGGATTTGAATTTTAAACTATGCCTTTGCTAACAGGGGGCCTATGTTTTGATCAAGAAAATAAGATATATGTCGTTCTTTCAACACTTGAAATTATGAACTGTTGAACTAGAAACTGATAGAGTAGAGGGATACAAGTGATATTTTCATCACTGCTGCCAACTGATAATTGGGATTTCTCAAGAAAAAATGTGAATTTAGGTAGAAGACAGCTAGTTAAGAAGATATTTTCTCAAAATAGGATTTGTATTTCAAAATCATGGCTTATAATAGACCTCTTAGCTAAAAATCATGCAAGTTTGTAAAAAAAAAGAGATGAATTTATATGGAGTTTGAACTTTTTCAAGACAATTTAAAACTATACATTGAAGGAAAGGGGAAAAGAGAAAAACAACCAAAGGTATTTACCAAGTGAGATAATATAGACTATAGCAGACACAACAGAAGAAAATTATTACCTCAACGCACAACAGAAAGATCAGGAATTCACAAGACTTAATATGCAAATAGACAAAAATAAAACTCATGGTCCAGTACGCAACTAGACAGAACATGAGTGAAAACAAAGAAATGTGTATGTCTTCAGTGATGAACTTCATAAGAGTTGATGGGATGGAAATTATGACTGGCCTATGGTTTTGAAGGTTGCATCTTCTTTTAAAAGTCAGAATAGAGCAGAAAGGTGTTAGAGTGGTATTTGTATTAAAAAGATATGTTCCTATAAGGAAATTCATAACTAAAGAAAGAATGGAAACTCCTTGGGGGCCAGAATAATTATATTTTTGTCTTTCAATCCTCAATAGTTGATACTCGGTCAATAAACATTTATTTAGCAATTTTCATGCAATAACAGAAGCTTAAGGTTGGAGCCCAGAGAATCATTGCTTTAGAATTAGAATTTTTGGGGGGCACCAATTTAAATAGATTTTATTCTCCATGATAAGAATTTCATTTCCACTGACAAAGTGAGATGTTGTTTATTTATCTCTGTCTGCACACATTCAAGTATTCAAAATGCCCAGATTTACCCAGTAGCTTAAATGTTACTCTTAAACTACTACTGCCTTGGCTACAAATTTGAGTTCTTCAATTTTTGGAAAGCTGTGTGGAATGCTCTTTCTTCTGATGCATTTAGTCAACCTATGATTAGAATTTTACAAATAGAAAAACTGTGACTTAGTGAATCAGAAGTGGGATTTGGATGCAGATCCTCAGAGTAGTTCTCCCTCTCCTCTATTTTACCATTATTAAGCAAAGGAAGCATGGGGAGATCACAGTCAGAGCAACAGAAGAATGAACTACCGTGATGAAAATATACTACAGACCACTTGGCCAAAAAGAGCAGAGAGAGAAGTTAGATGACACTCTATATGACTTTAGCAGGGAGATTTGATAGAGTAGAGATGAGGGCCTTTGGCTCTGTAGTTCTCTGTTAGAGTTTTCTTTCTTTCAAAAGATAAAGTGATAAATTATTGACTTGCCTCAATGATTGTTTCATTTTTCAAAGGGAGAAGAATGTGATGAGACAAACTGCTATTCTGTATCTTATTTTTATTTTTTCCAAAAAAGGAAATACTTGGTTGTTGAAGCAGAAAAAATGGGCAGTGGAAGAAACAGATGACTCCATCCATTTCAGTTTGGAAAGAGAAAAATAATGAAAAGTTGGATATAGTTTAATATATACATATATATATATATATATTATTATATATAGTTTTAGGAAAGTTTTAGGAAAGCCTTTTTCTGAAGATTTTTTTAAAAAGAAAGATATGTGGGAGTCTGTGGAAAGAAGAAAATAATCATTTATTAAGAATGACGTGGCAGGCACTATACTAAGCATTTTGCAAATATCATTTCATTTGATCCCCACAACAACCCTAGGAGGTGGTGACTATTTTGATCCCCACTTTATAGTTGAGGAAACTGAAGCAGGCAGAAATTAAATGAATAAATGAAATAAAGGAATATACAATTAATAAGTGCATAAGGTCAAGTTAGAACTCAGCTATTCCTCCCTCCAAATCCAGCATTCTATTTTCTGCATTAAATTTTTGCCTCTGCAGCTGCCAGTGGCTTAAAATCTCAATTCTTTTTTATTATTATTAAAGCTTTTTATTTTCAAAACATATGCATGGATAATTTTTCACCATTGATCCTTGCATAGCCTTGTGTTCCAGATTTTCCCCTTCTTCCCTCCATCCTCTCCCCTAGATGGCAAGTAATCCAATATATGTTATACATGTTAAAATATATGTTAAATCAAATATATATATATATAAACATTTGTACAATTATCTTGCTGCATAAGATCAGATCAAAAAGGGAAAATGAATAAGAAAACAAAATGCAAACAAACAACAACAAAAAGAGTGAGAATATAATGTTATGATCCACACTCAGTTCCCAGTCTTCTCTCTAGATGTAGATGGCTCTCTTCATCATGAGATCATTGAAACTAACCTCAATCACCTCATTGTTGAGAACCATGTCCATCAGAATTGATCATCATATAATATTGTTGCTGTGTATAATGATCTCCTGGTTCTGCTCATTTCACTTAGCATCAGATCATGCAAGTCTCTCCAGGCCTCTCTGAAATCATCCTGCTGGTCATTTCTTACAGAACAATAATATTCTATGACACTCATATATCATAACTTATTCAACCATTCTCCAATTGATGGGCATCCATTCAGTTTCCAGTTTCTAGCCACTACAAAAAGGGCTGCCACAAACATTTTTGCACATGTGGGTCCCTTTCCTTCCTTTAAGATTTCTTTGGGATATAGGCCCAATAGAAGCACTGCTGGGTCAAAGGGTTTGATAATTTTTTGAGCATAGCTCCAAATTGCTCCCCAGAATGGCTGGATCTATTCACAGTTCCACCAGCAATGTATCAGTGTCCCACTTTTCCCACATACCCTCCAACATTCATCAGTATTTTTTCCTTTCATCTTAGCCAATCTGGCACATTTGTAGTGATATCTCAGAGTCATCTTAATTTTCATTTCTCTGATCAATAGTGATTTGGAGCACCTTTTCATAGGACTAGAAATGTTTTTAATTTCTTCATCTGAAAATTGTCTGTTCATATCCTTTGACCATTTATCAGTTGGAGAATGGCTTGAATTCTTATAAATTTGAGTCAATTCTCTCTATATTTTACCTATTCTTTTTTTTCTGAGGCAATTGGGGTGAAATGACTTGCTTAGGGTCAAACAGCCAGGAAATTAAGTGTCTGAGGCCAGATTTGAACTCAGATTCTTCTGACTTCAGGGCTGATGATGATGATCCACTACACCAACTAGCTGCTCCTTCTCTATATGTTTTAGAAAGGAGACCTAAACTCTAAATTCTAAAAGCGTAGGATGTATAGTCTAGTTTAAAGGACTCTGATTTTGGAGTTCATAGGCCTACATTTGGATCCTAGTTCTGGTACTTACTATGGGTGTGAGCTTGGACAATTCAGAAAACCATTCTGGACCTCAGTGTCCTCATCTTTATGTATACAGTTTGGGGGAATAGATCTGGTTGCTTTTGTTTAGAGGCATCTGAGGATGTCCATGGATCCTAGGCATACCAAATAGTCCTATAACACTAAGGACTAAAGATAATTTGCTGTCTGGGATTCTAGTCATTATCTGTAATGATCTTTTGTGTCACTAGATTTTGATGAGAGGAGGTTAAGCTGAGTAATGTAAGTTGAGGGCTACCTTCCCCTTTTAAGAGTAATGAGGAAGTAGTTCTCTTTCTGAACCCAGATGAGATATTTGAGAGAACCAGATATAATTCTAGTCTGATAACTACTTGGAAAAAGGAAACATCACCCATCATCTTGTAGTCCTGGACTTTTCCTGTACCTCTCCCAGTGAGGGCCTTTCTCTCATTCTTCACAAAGGAGGAAGATAGTCCTCTGTCAGACACAGACCAAGTCACGCCCCATCTCAGATCACATCTCTATATGTGATATTCAAGTCCTATGTCTACATTTTAATAGCTCCACATGCATATATTGTATGTGCAGAGAATAGTGAATAGTCCAGGTTGCCAGATTATATAATGTGTAGAGGAGAGCAAAATGTAAGAAAACTGTAAAAGTACAAAGGAATCAGGCTATAAAGAGCTCTTTATACTAAACCGATCCTATGGGGAACAGGGAGTCAGTGGAGAAAGTAGGGGAATGATATGGTTAGACTTGAACCTTAGGAAAATTGTTTTGGCAGCTTGATCAATGATGGGTTGGAGAGAGGAGAGATTTGAGTCAGGTAAATCAAGCAGGGGAGGCTGAAATATCCAGGTAAAAAGTCATGATGGCCCACAGCATGGGGTTGAAAATGTGGAGGTAGAGGAGAAAGGTATAAATGAAAAACTGCAGCACCTACCTAATTGGAAGTGTAGGATGAAGGAGAGAAGACAATCAAGCGTATTACTGATGATATGAGCCTAGTTGACTGGAAAATAGGGAGATCTTCAACAGAAACAGGGAAATTTGGAAGAGTAGTAACATTGAGGGAAAAGTCAATTGCTTGTGATTTAGAAATACTGAGTTTGAGTTATGTACAGGACATCTAGTTTGAAATATCTAATTCTTTTTTAAAATTAAGTTAATTTATTTCACATTTCCCCCAGTTACATTAAGATATTTTTTACATTTGTTTTTAAAACTTTTGAGTTATAGATTCTTTCCCTTATCCCCATCCCCATCTCCCACTAAGAAACCACATATGAAGTTGTGCAAAACATTTTTGTAAGTCATTCTGTGAAAGAAAATATAGATCTCCTACCCTAAAAAACCCCCAAAACAAGCCCTCAAGAAAAATAAAGTAAAAAATAAAAATAAGACAGGGAGAGAGAGAGAGGGGGGGGGCAGAGATAATACTTCAATCTGTATTCAGAAACAACTAGTTCCTTCTCTGGTTATGGATTTGAAATGTCCAATTCTGATGTGGAACTAAAGTTATGGATAGAGGTCTGGGATATTCATATAGATCTAGAAATCATCTATATATTCTATTCTATATATAGAATAATTAAATTCACAGAAATTGAGTAAGGCTACTAAGAGTATAGAAGGAAGGAAGAAGGAAGCCTAAGATAGAGCACCATGGTTTGGAGAACATGATATGATAATCTTATAAAAGGAAAAATCTTTGAATTAATAAAATCCTAGAGGGCTCACTTGTATCCTGCCACCATACTTCCTCAGCCTCCAGTGACTACTCTTCCCCATCCCACCCTTTCCATAACAGGAAAAACAAATTTATAGCCTTGGGTCTGGCCTCCTCACTGGCCCCAGACTCTAATGAGAACCCTTACTGCCATAATTAAAACAGTCTTGTTCTACTGTACACTGAAGATGGTTATTTTTTCCCTCACAGTTTTATCATTTTTTCACATCAAATAACATTTCCTGTTTACTGTTACTATGTATAGCAGGTCAATACCATAAGTTGCTGGCCAAAATTTCATTGTGTCATTTCCTGCCTTTATGTCCAATCTTTTCCATCACTCTCATTTTGAGAGCACAGGTATTAAAAATGTAATCTGTAGCTTCTTCTCTATTCCACATCTCCCTGAGCTGATTGATGATGTTCCACAAACCTAGGCTTCTGCCAGACTCCCAGGAGGCCCCCTTATGGTCTTTATAGACCAGTCTGAGAGCATCATTATAGGAGAACAGCCTCTAGAAATAAGGGAAAGGGAAAACAGACCACACTCACATATACAATATCACATATTGTATTTACAGTGATAGTGGTAACCAGAGTTCTGTACTAAAGTCAGCTTGAACCAGAGAATCAGAGACAATTATTTGATTTTTAGTGTGAACATTTACATGTCAGAAATAGGCATATAATTCAAATCAAGGCTTGAATTGTTGTTTTGTTAATTGTCTAGAGTAGGGGTAGGGGGCCTTTTTTTTCTGCCACAGTCCATTTGAATATTTATAATATCATGCTTGAGTCACAAAATTATCAATTTTATCAATTAAAAATTAAAAACTCAGTGGGAGATTGTTGTACCTAGCTTTTAGCTCATCATTGCCTGTGGTGGCCTTGGCAGGTCCAGACCAAATGGTTTTGTGGGCCTTATATGACCCATGGAATGGATGTTCCCTCCCCCTGGTCTGTACTCAAAAAAATGGAGAAAAGGCTAATAATTCAGATTAAATTTATAAACGTGTCATATGTACATTTTTGATATGGAGAACTGATTGTTAACCATTTACTAGTACACTTCTGGTGACAACTCACACTCCTTTGGTTTTCCAAGGATTTTCTCTTATACCAAATAACTCAATGAAATAAATGGGGCAAAAATGCTCCTGATGTTTTAGATGAAGAATTGACATCAGAGGAGTGAGTTTATCCATGGTATCACTAATTGTCAGAGCAGATCTGCATCTCAAGATGTCAAGTCCAGGACTTCCCATCTATCACACTGCTCTCTTATATGTTTTGTCCCATAAAACATAATTTGTTTAATATTATATCTAGTCAGCCAGTCAGTAAACATTTATTAAGTATTTACTACGTGCCAGGTTCTGTGCTCAGTGTTAATGATCAACCTAATTCCTCAAGCCCTCAGGAAGCATGTCTCAAGATTGAAAAGGTTCCTTCTCTACCCATTGGATCTCTCTTCAATGTGATGTTTTGACAAATCTCCATCAATCATCACTCCTCTTGATCAAACATGGATTCGCCAATCTCTGAATGTGGATCATATAGATATCATTTCTGAAGGTGACCCAGAAATGGACCGATAGCTGGGACCTCTGATGGGTTTTTATGCCTTAGGATGTTTACAAATTACAAACAAATTTTGAATGGTGATCAATTATCTAAGTTTATGATGAAGTGAAGATATTCATTTTAGATTTCGTTTCCTAATATCATTAATAAATATGTGTCAATTATTTACCAATTTGGGGGAATACATACATCATCTGCAATTATTTGTCAGATTGAGAGTTAGACATAGCATTGCCAAATTATACCACACAAGTCCCTATTTTATGACAGGAAAAGCAACTTACAAGACAATTTCTCATTGCCAAATGAAGTCATAAAACAAAATGGAGTTGCTAAAACTAAGTTAATATAGTTATTCCCGCTACATGTAGCTTCCACTTGAAAACTTCCATTAACACCAATTCTGCTTTTAGTTTGCTCTCATTTTTAAGAAATATTTCCTTTGCATTTCTATAACTTCTACCCACTGCCCCTACCTCTGTTACAAGCCCAAGAAGTCCTTTCCATTCCCCTTGCAACATCCCTTCAAAAACTATCATATCTTCTTTAACCCTTCTTTTCTCCAGTTAAACATCTTCAACTCCTTCAAGTGACCCTCATATGGCATGGAATCTGATTCTCTCATCATCCTAATTGGCATTTGTTAACCCTTTCTTAATTGTGACATTCAAGACTAAAGACAATACTTGTAATATGGTCTGAGAATGGCAAAGGACTTTGGGACCGTCATCTCCCTCAGTCCCTATTTCTGTCTTAATGTAACTTAGGACAGCATGCACTCTCTTTATTGCCATATCATACTGATGACTTATTGTGGACTTGCATGCCATTAACACTCCCAAGTCTTTTTCTTAGGAACAATTATCTGGGCACATCTCTTTCGTCTTGTACTTATAAAACTGATTTTTTGAACTCTACACTTATCTCCATTGAATTTCATCTTGTGATATTTAACTAACCATTCCAAGTTGCTGAGATCTTTTTGGACCCTGTTACATTGTCTAATGCATTCACTATCCCCTCTAGCTTACAAGAGATATCTCAGAGAGTATTTTCTGAGATTCCTAGGGGGACAAAATCCCTTTTTTATACTTTTAGAATGTTGCCCACGTTAGCTAAATTCTCTAACATTAAAAGATAATCTACTGAAGATCAGCTACTTAGCTTGTCTATATGTCTGTGACCAGTATGACTAGCTTTAGCCACCTGGTGATTGTGTGACCCTGGACAAGGCATAATTTCTCTGACTCTAGTTTTCTCTTGTTTAAAATGAAGATTAAAAATAACATCTTCCTCACAGAGTTATTATGAGGACCAGATAAAGTGCTTAAACACTATCATCACCACCATCATCATTATCATTTTTATTATTTTTATTTGAAGGACTA
>JAJPUD010002259.1:309065-321199 GCA_023553655.1 Myrmecobius fasciatus
GCAGTGTCTATTGCTCCTAGAGAGGCAATTGCCAGATTGCAGCTCCATACAGTTTACTTCCCTGAAAAATGGCTGTGGAATCCATTAGGAACCAGATCACAGATCCATTAAAATTTGTAAGTTATCGAGTATGTAGTATATGCCTTAGACTGAGTATCTTAAGAGGAGATTGCCTTTTGTCTTTCTTTGAATCTCCAGTACTTAGCACAGTGTATGATATATAATAGATGCTTAATAAATACTAATTGATCGACTGATTGCAAGGTACTAAGTTAGATGCAGGGAATTAAAAGAAAAAATGAAAAACAGTTTGGAATAGAAAGATTTATTTACCTCTATCTTGAACAAAGTTTTGGACCTGGATTCAAGAAGTTGTTTCTGTAGCATTGTTCAGTTGTTCACTCTTTATGATTACATGGACCATAGCATGTCAAGCACTTTTATACTCCACTATTTCTCAAAGTCTGTCCAAATTCATGTTCATTGTTTCCATGACACTATCCATCTCATCCTTTGCCATACCCTTTTCCTTCTGCCTTCAGTCTTTCATATCAGAGTCTTTTCCACTGTGCCCTGTCTTCTCATTATGTGCCCAAAGTATTTAAGCTTTAGCTTCAGTATTTGACCTTCCAGGGAATAGCCTGAATTAATTTTTTTAAGTATAGATTTATTTGATCTTCTTATGTCCAAGGAGTTCTCAGAAGTCTTCTCCAGCACAGTCCATAAGTATCAATTCTCTGATGCTCAGTTTTCCTTATAATTCAACTCTTATAACGTTACATTGCTATTGAAAAAAACTATACCTTTGACTATACAGACCTTTGTCTGCAAGGTGATATTTCTGCTTTTTAAAATGTTAAAATTTGCCTTAGCTTTCTTTCCAAAGAGCAAGTGTTTTTTAACTTCATGGCTGCAGCTGCTGCCTGAAATGATCTTTGAGTCCAAGAATATAAAATCTGACCCTGCTTCCATTTTTATTACTCTATTGCTAGGAAGTGATGGGAGCAGTTGCCAAGATCTTAATTTTTTTTTGATGTTAAGCATCAAGCCAGCTTTTATACTATCCTTTTTTACTTTCATCAAAAGGATTCTTAATTCTTCTTTGTTTTCTGCCATCAGAGTGATATCATCTACATATCTGAGATTATTGATATTTCTTCTAGCAACCTTCTGATTTTTGATTCATCCAGTCTGGCATTTTGCATAGTATACTCTGCATATAAGTTAAATAAATAAGGTGAAAAACATAGGCTTGTTATACTCCTATTCCAATCTTAAAATAATCAATTGTTCCATGTTTGTTTCTCACCGTTTCTTCGTGGCCTGTTCCTTGGAAGACAAGTAAAATGATGTGACACTCTCCTCTCATATAATCTCATATCTTTTGTCACATTTTTTTGCAATCCACACAAAGGCCTTAGTGTAGTGAATGAAGCACAAGTAGATGCTTTTCTGGGACCTCCTTGCTTTTTCCATAATCTAATTATGTTGGCAATTTGGTCATTAGTTCATCAGTCTCTGCAAGAACTGACCAGAGTTCTAGTAATTCCCAGTTCACATATTACTGAAGCCCAGCTTTCTGAATCTTAAGCATAACCTTGTTGGTGTGTGAAATGAGTGCAATTGTTTGGTAATTTGAGCATATTTTTGGCATTGTCCTTCTTTGGGAGTAGGATATAAACTGATCTTTTCCAATCTAGTAGCCATTGCTGAGTTTTCCAGATTTGATGGCAGACTGATTGTAGCACCTTAACAGCATCAACGTTTAGATTTTTAAATAGTTCAAGTAGAATTCTATCACCTCCACTAACCTTATTATTAGCAATGCGTCCTAAGATCTTGACTTCATTCTCCAAGATGTCTGGCTCTCTACATCAGTAATTCAAAAGAGGTGGCAAGAATGCATGAAAGAAGTATACAAGAGAGATGTTAACATCACCAATAACCATGATGGATCTAGAAAGACCTCAGTTCAAATCCAGCCTCAGAAATTTACTAGAGGATGACCCTATACAAGTCATCTAACTATAATCTACTTCTATTTCTTATTGGAAAATGGGGGTAGTAATAGTACCTATCTCCCAGGATTATTGTATAGATAAATTGAGATAATATTTGTAAAATACTTAATCAAACTTAAAGATATATATGCTACCTATTATTATTAACTTCTATCACAGTTGTAGGATAGACTGATACAAGTATGCAAAATGCAGAAATTTCATCCTTTACATGGCAGAGATTATAGCTTATTTTTTATATTTTATTTTTATGATATTTTATATTACAGTATACAAGGTGATATGAAGCTAAACTAAGATCTGATGTATTGCTACAAACTTTATCAATGCAAAAAAGAAAAATAAACTAAAGTAGAAATCACTCAGCCCCCTTAGACTAAAACTTCCTCAGGAAAATATATGAGCAAACAGACTGTAGATTGTACTCTTAGCTGAGATGAACATAGAGGAATAAGACTCAGCCAAGATTTCCTCTAAAAGTTAAAAGTATGGTGAAGGTAATAAGACCCAGCACTCCAGTGAGGATGATAAAGAACCTGTGTACATACCTATCAAATATGTGGTAGGCAACTTTGGTTCTTCTACCCAACAACTAAAACTAGGAGATATGTATTGGGACCACCAAGGTCCCAATAGGAGGATCCCAAAAGGAGGAATAAATGACATTGATCAAAGAAAAAAAAATAATATAGAGGTAGTCACATTCATGTTTCTCACAGTCTTGGTCTTAGAGAAGCAAATACCAGATGTGGAATTCACTGTTGGAAGGTTGACTAAATGTAGACAAGGAGATTGTAGGGATGTGAGGATGAAGTGGAATTTAGACAGGAATGGATGTGGGGTGGGCGAGTGGGGTAAATACAATGTGCCTTCTGAAAATATATAGTTTTTGTTTATTTGGGAAGAAGTGGAACTGAGAGAAACAATCTTGCCTGAGTAACGAAAAGGAAAAGATAAAGAAAAGTGGGGATCAGTAATAAATCTGTTTCTGGACTCCCTGCGTCTAATAGTCTTTTTTAAATTAAATTTTCTCTTTAAACAAAGATGCATCTTCTCTCACTCCCTCCTCCCTCTCCATTCCTTCATTGAAAAAGCAATAAAAACAAAGACCCTGTTTCAAACATGGATAGGGAAACAAAATAAAAGTATTGACCATTTCAAAAAAAAGTATTGATTTGCTCTGGGAATTCAGCTCCTTTCTCCTAGGAGGTCTGCCTCTAGCATCTTGAAGGCTGTTCTTATAGTCAGTGATTTAGCTCTGTCAATATGCCTGGAGGAGAAGAGGAGACTGTCTCAACCCCAGGGCAAGGAGCAGGGCTTCATAAAGATTCCTCACATCCCAGTTCTTGTTTTGATAAATAACTACACTATACAATCCTAAACCTGTTACTTTTCTTTGCCTCTCTAATACATCTTCTTGGGTATCCCAATCTACTCTAGGACAGTTCCAAATGTGATTTTATATCAACAATTAAATCCTCTCTGAAGCTTCTTAGTTCAGCCCTTTGGAACTTATTCAATTCAGTTCAACTGAACAGTCATTTATTAAGCACTTACTTCATGCAAAGCATTGTGTTAGATCCTAAGGATCCAATGACATAAATGAAACACCCCAAGAAACTATAGTGTGTGTTCACACTTGGAGAAAGGAGAGGAAAATGTGGTAAGAGATATTAGAATACCAAGGTACAAACAAGAACAGTGCAAGGACGTGTCAAGTGGAAGAAAATACTAATATAAAAAAATCACTACTAAGTAGTGGGATCAGAAAAAGCATCATGAGCCCAGCCTTGAATAGAATTTTGAGCAGTAGAAATGACAGGCAGTGCATTCTGGAATTGGAGTCATAAGAGGGTCCCTGTGAATGCAGAGGACCCTGGGGAGCAAGTTTGGGAAGAAGTTAGACTTTGTGAAGGTGTGAAATACAAAATGCATAATATGAAATATACGGGACATGAATTTGAGGAAGCCTCAAAAGCTAGGCTGAAAAAGAAAAGTAATTGACCATTTTGTTGTGGGGAATAACATGATTGGGGTTATACCTTAGTATTTTGAAAACTGTGTGAAGTGGATAGAGCACCAGCTCTGAAGTCAGGACAATCTGATTTCAAATCTGGCCTCAGACACTTAACACTTCCTAGCTGTGTGACCTTGGGCAAGTCACTTAACCCCAACTGCCTGGGGGGGGGGAGAAGAAATAAAACTATGTGGAAAATGAATTAAAGGAAGACAACGATTAGTTCTCTTAAGTCCCTTATCATATGTAAGATTTTGACCTTTTTCTATAACTCAGTTTTGAATTATTCTTAGCATCTACTGCCTTTATTTTGTTCACACAAATATGAACAAAGCTATAGAAAATCACAAACTTATGCTGACTGGTTCCACGATAAATTTATGTAACACAATCTCAACTGGACCTTCAATCATCTTGATCTGTTCTCTGACACCATAGAAGTTTTTCCAAATCTTTTCATCACTTCTCAAACCTCTCAGTCTCTTTCTCCTTTACCTTCCTTCTTATTTCATATCACTTATACAAGTTTTGCTACTATCCTCTTCTTTATCTCTACTTCACACAAAGAGATGACCCTTCTCCTTTCCAAAACTAACTTCTTTCCACGCACAAACGCTCTTGTTTCAACCCATCTCCTCCAGCACATTGCTCTCTCTATGATCTCCACTGTCAGTTATCTTCAATATCTTCCTGTCTATTGGTTCCTTCCCTGCTACCTAAAAACATTCCCATGTCTTCCCTGTCCTCCAAAAAGCCTCACTTGATCTGCCCATCCCCACTAGCTGTCATCTCAGAACTTTCCTCCCTTTTTTGGATAAACGCCTTGAGAAGACCATCTAATATTCAGTGTTTCCACCTCCTCTATTCTTACTTTCTTCTTAACTCTGCTTTCTGGCTTTTGATCTCATCATCTCCAAAGTTACCAGTGATTTACTAATTACCAAATTCAAAGCCTTTTTCTCAATCCTCACTCTTCTTGATCCTTCTGTAGCTTTTTACACTGTTGATTATATCAAAAACTAATATAAAAATTCTCTAAAAAGAGAAAAAATTACTCATCTTCATCCTTACTTGATACTCTCATTTTCTAGCTTTTTGTTAGACAGTTCTATCCTGTTTCTACCCTTATCTGTCTGATTGCTCCTTCTCAGTTTTTTTTTTAGATCTTCATGCAGGTCATGGCTATTAACTGTAGATGTTCCTCCAGCTTTCTCTTCTTCTTCTATATATTTTAGTTGGTGATTTCATCCTCTCATATATTCAATTTTCATCTTTATGCTAGTGATTACACATCTATTTAACCAGCAGTAATCTCTCCAGAATCACTGAAGCAATTTACAATTCCACCTGTATTAGTATACCTATTTTCTCTCATTCCTTCCAATATTTGACCTTTCTGATTGGTATGTGTTAGTACCTTATTTTGCATCTGACCACTGCCTCCTTTAAACTGTCCTCCTTTCTCTCTCTCTCTCTTTCTTTCTCTCTCTCTCTCTCTCTCTCTCTCTCTCTCTCTCTCTCTCTCTCTTTCTCTCCTCTATTTTCTCATATCTCCTTCCATTTCTATTCCCCATTTGATAAGATAATTTATTGAATATGTATGTGCATGTACATACATACATGTCCATATCTGTATTCTGCCCTCTGAACCAATTCTGATGAATGCAATATTCAAGCATTGACTGCAACCTTCATCCCCATTTCCCTCTCCACTATAAAAGTTCTTCCTTGCACACCTCTTTTACGTGAGAAAAAAAAATTATGCTTCGCCATACCCACTTCTCTCAGTACATCCTTCCCTTTCACATTTTCACTTAAAAAAATCATCCCAATAAAACTGATTCATACCCATGCCCTCTATCTATGCAGACTCTAACTTTTATAGTGATAAAGTTCTTAGAACCTACATGAATCAAGTTCCCATATATGAATGTAAACAATTTAACTTCATTAAATCCCTTATGATCTTTCATGTTTCCCTTTTTTATGCTTCTTTTGAGCCTTATGTTTGAATGTCAAATATTCTCTTCAGATCTGGTCCTTTTATCAGGAACACTTGAAAGTCCTCTATTTCATTAAATATTCATTTTTTCTCCTGAAGGATTATATTCAATTTTGCTAGGCAGATTATTCTTAGTTGTGATCCTAGCTCCTTTGAGTTTTGGAATATTACATTCCAAGTCCTTCAGTCTTTAACATGGAAGCTGCTAAATTGTGTGTGATCCTGACTGTAGTAACCCCAGATATTTGGATTATTTATTTTTGGCTGCTTGTAGTATTTTCTCCTTGACCTTGGGACCTCTGGAATTATGCCACAATATTCCAGGGAGTTTATATTTTGGCATCATTTTCATAAAGTGATTGGTGGATTCTTTCAATTTTTATTTTACCCATTGAATTTAAGATGATGAAATATGTTGTCTAGGCTCTTTATTATCATGGCTTTAAGATAGTTCAGTAATTCTTAAATTATCACTCCTGGATTTATTTTTCAGTTTAGTTGTTTTTTTCAATGAAATATTTCATATTTTATTCTATTTCTTTTCATTCTTTTGACTTTGCTTTTCTGTTTCTTTGTGTCTACCTAACCTACACAATAGTATTCTAACAGAAAATTTCTTGCTTCTACTTTCTCCCTTTTCCAAATCATCCTTTGCTGTGATAATATTTCTTTTCTATAGATCTGATCATGATACCCCTTTCCTTAAATCAGCCTAACGCTAGATTCCCAAATCCTATCAACTATAATTTAAACACTTTTTTGGGGGCAATCAAAGCCCCCATAATAACATGCCATTCTGTAGTGAAACTCACACTTTTTCATGTGCTTTAGGCAAAACAGCCTGCTCTCCTCTCTCTCTTCACCGGTTGGATTAATTCTGACCTTCCTCAAAATTAACACCAAAATTAATACGTTCCTCCTTACTCAAATACTACATCCTCCATGAAACTTTCCTTTGTATGATGTTCTCCCTCATCTGTCACTTAGGATAATATTTTATACCTTTCAAAGTGTGAATTTTTCTTGTTTATTAAATTTATAAAACCCTTGTGAGACAAGTTATGCTCATGTAAAGTGGTGTTCTTGGAACTTCTTGCTTTGGGAAGACTCACTTTTGGCAGATTGTCAGAGTTCAGTTTTAGGGGAATTCTGGTATGATTAATGTATTCATAAATTATTCATAAATCATTTCTAGGAAAATCTGAATTTGGCTTGAATCTAAATTTCCCCTAGAGAAATGGTTTTCTCCCTCCTACTTCAGGCAGCAAATTTTAATAAACATTTGAATATAAAATGTATGTATTAAAAAGGCACATAAGAAATTGAAGTGAAACTTATTCCTAAGCCCCAATTAGTAAGGAAAGAGGAAGAAGTAAGAATCCTCCTCTTTAGTTCACACCCTTACATAAATCTATCAACAAACATTTATGAAGTGCCTACTATATGCCAGATATTATGCTAAGCCACTGGAGATACAAAAAGAGGCAAAACCAGAGTCCCTGCCCTCAAAGACTTTATAGCATCAAAATAAAGTCTTAGTACCTCAGAGAAGCTGAAATCAGTGAAAACAGCTTTGATCCTCCACTGATTAATTATCCCAACAATTAGCTCACTCACTTTCTCAGATCTCTTATACCTAGATTATACTTGAGAAGTTGATATTTTCTAAGCTCAAATGCAAAACTTAACATTTTTGAAATTAAATTTCATTTTATTAGATTTGGCTCAATGGTCTAAACTATAAAGACCATTTTGATCCTAACTCTGCTATCCAATGGATTGGCTATCTCTCTCAGCACTGGGACATGAGCAAGTTGTTTAAGTGGATTAAGTGTGTTTTTTTTTCTCTCTTACTTCTCAGGTCTGAAATTTCTGCAGTCTGTATCCTATAACCAGATTGGTGTAGCTTCTGAGCTTATTTGGTTCCAATACTCTTTGATGCTGGGTGCCCAATGCCTTGCTGTTCTCTTATTGCCATCCCATATATTCCTAATGAATTCTACGTTTCAGATATAATCCAATAATCCCTGCATATGATTTGATTTCTTGTATCCAACAATACAAATTCTCCAATTGGTGCATGGGCCATTGGCTCTATAATTATTGCATTTTTATCCTATCTTTTGAGTAAATTATAAGTATCATGACAACAAGGTTATCTATTTTTTTTCACTCTGAAAAATTCATGACCAACCTTAACTCTGGGGAAGTGATATGGAAATTTATCTCCAACAGAACAAGGTGGTCCATATATAGACATGTAATTTATCTCTTAGACCTGGTTAAAATGTTTTCCATAATTATCTTTCATTGTATAAGCATCTTGGCACATGAAGAAAAAGCTGACCTTGAAGTGAAGAAAAAATGAATTCAAGTTCTGCCTCACACACACACACACACACACACACACACACACACACACACACACACAGAGGCTATAATACTTCCTCTACACTCCATTCAAATCTCTAAGACTAAATTGTGGACATTTTGACTTTCATTGGTAGAGTATTTCATATACCAATGAAATCATATATAAATTCAATCTTTATTTACAATTCTTTGTTACAATGGAAAGTTCTAATGGTAGGAGGAAGGTAATGGTATGGGGGGAGTGGTAGAGGATGTCATTAAGAAAAAAAACAAAACCATCATCAATTTTTTTAAAACAGCGTTTCTCCTAGCACGTACCACAGTGGTTTTTCTCCACAGGTGCTGAATAAATTTTGAGTTGAATTCAGAATGAGGAACTCTATGGATGTGTGGAGGTGGTCTGCTTGTAAAAATGCTGAATGTTTTATATAGCAAAGCCAATGGAAAATAGACTCACTGACTAGCAAATTGTACCCCATAGGCCAACAAAAGGCTAAATTGGAGGGGAAAAAACTCAGTGAATTGAGCCAATAGTCTGAAATTTTTACAAAAATGGAAAGAGTAAACTTGGGGACGCCATTTATGGTGATCTGTAGACAAAATAGTGCATAGTTCTATAGTTTTTTGCAATAGACAACAGGATTAAGTGACTTACTCAGGATCACTAAATTTGTGTTAGAATCAGGCCTTCTGATTAAAGATCAGTTCTTCTACCATTACACAAAAGTGACCCCAAAAGCTGTTTACATGCTGGCAAGATTCACATATGATGATATGAATGTGAAGATGGAAATAAAGTATCTGGGAGTAATTCTCACTGGGGAAACTCTTCATCAACAGAGATGAAAATTATCTCTGTCACTTAAAATCCATATAATTTAAGTAACTTGTCCTAGATCATTGTTATGGTAAGTGTTGGAAGTGGAGTTTGAATACATCTTTTATTTTGGGCATATGGCATCATAGGAGAGGTCTTTCCTATTGGCTTCCTAACTACTATCATTTTCCTAGCTGAAGCATTATCAGTGCAAGATTAAATTTGGGGTGAGACCCTTAAATTATGAAAAATGCTTATGTCCAAGAGGGAGAGAATCCTTTCTCCTACTGTCTATACCAGGCACCTTCTGTACTCTGCATTATGCCATGCAGACAAGTTACTTGTAGAGTACATCTATGATCCATCTGCTGTCCCTGAACCTTTGAACAAGCTGTCTTCCATGCCTAGGATACACTCCTTCCTCACATTCTAAAAGAGAATCCATTACTTTCTGCAAAGCTCAGCTTCTAAATGAGACATTTCCTTATTTCCCTCTGTTGCCAGACCTTCCCAATTGCTTAATATTTACTTTGGATATATTTGGTATATAATTGCATATGTACACGTTTACTCAAGTAGAATAGATGAATTCAATGGATAGTAATTGAATTTGTCTTGATTGCTGTTTTCATTTCAGATCTGTGATATCATCAAGTCTTAGTACAGATACTTTCTCCACTGATCCAAATCAGCAAATTTCAAGTAAATGATGTAACTTAAAGAGGTACTTGGAATACTAAGAGGTTCAGTAAATTATTTTGCAAAGGATCCAGAACTAGGATGTATCAGAAACAAGAATAGAATCAAAGCCTCCTTGCTCTTACAAGACAGGCTCATTTCTACAATGATGATAACTCACTGTAATAGAGCCCTCCGCCTTCCTTCCCACTTCTCTCTGGTGGTTTTTAGTCTTTTCTCTCCCTCTGGGATTTCCCAGATTCACTGTTACTCTATTCTTATTTGATTAATGTTGGAAAATTCTATGATGCTAAGTCAATGCATTCAGATAGAAGCAAAGATCAGAAATCACTTACAAGACGCAAAGACACAGAGCTCCTGGTACTGACTCACTGTCTCGCAAGAGAAATTTGCCATTTTTCCCTTCCCGGAGAAGTATGGCTTCACAGTCTTGTTTCTTGAGAGGACCATGATAGTAGGGTAAGTCCATGGAGGGAGCTTGGTGGTTCCTGCAGCCGAGGAGCTGTGACCCAACAAAGGAGTTCTGAAGCAGTCACTTAAAAAAGTTTCAGCTGTGTATATAGCAGCATCTATATATGTATCCTTCCACAACAGTGTTGAGCTATGTATGTGTGAAGTGAATTGGGGAGGGTGAGTCCTGGCCTGATACAGGAAATACAGAAAATGAGGGTGATAAAGTGACCACTACCTCTTCATAAAAGAAAAGAAAAGAAAACATCATATGGTGTTTAGTAAATGAATGTTTTGACTTTTAAAAAAAAAGAAGTCATGGAACTTCTTTGTTTGTCAGTATGTGGTTGGGAGTTTTTGACCTTGGAGAAAAACCCACAAAAGCCAACAATTCAAAAGTAGCCATGGTTATGATCGCTGGCCACCATTGTCCTATCATTAGAACATCAAGAAGTGTTTAGTGAATAGGCATCATGGACAAATCATTAGAACATCATAGATTTAGGGGTGGAAGGAATCTTAGGAAACATCTGAAAATTAAAAAGCTTTATTAAAAATAAATAAAAATAAAAATCGTTCCTTTCCAAAGTATGGAACAAAATCATATTTGTATTTTGTCTGTGACTTTCACTCATTAATAAAGATATCTTTTGGCAAAGAGAACACCTTATTGTGAAATGTTACAATCTTTGCACATCATCTTTTTTCTCCTAAACCTTGCCATGCAACCCTCATTAATGGGGCCACTGCCTTATCACTAAAGTCAGATTATTCATTTTTCTATGCTTGTGTTTGTGTCTCTCATTGTTTGTATATCTATAGTCATGGAGTTTAGAAGAAAAAAATTTGTTGGTAAATCTATCTTTTTGTGTCTTGTTAACCAACATTTAAACTGTGTCATGGAAAAAATATGGAAAAAGAAAAAATTAATAATTTGTGGGAAAAGGTATTAAAGATATTGTAGACATACCTTATTTGTAAACTTGCTGGGTTTCTTGAAATTATATGTTTGGGCAGGTCATCAACCCCATGAATGAACCTGCTTGGATTATGAATATTTCTAAACAATTAATGTGCTTACTGAGAATTTTAATTCTTTGTAATAAAGAAATGATTTCTAATAATTGATCTTTATATTAGGATGAGTTTAAGCTTGAGAAAAAGAAAAGAAAACAAGTGGAGGGTGTTAAGTGAAATCTTTTATATGTTTAATGAATCCTGTTAAACTTTTATTGATTATTGTAATACCATCAGAGTATAACAACTGTATCTAGTCCTAAAATGGGATTTGCTATTTGAGATAAAATCTGTTGAGACTTTTGGTTGGAAGAGTCTTTGTTGCCAAAGCATGTCTACGTAAAAAGTGTGGTGGTACATATCTATACTCTGTGCTACTAGGGAGACTGTGGCTGGTATACCACTTGAGCTAAGATGTTCTGAGCCTCAGTGTGCTAAGCCAACTAGAAAGCCATACTAAGTCCGATACCCACATAGTTCACAGGGGTCAGAGCAGGGGTGGGAACCAGGATACCCAAGGAGGGAACCAATCCAGGTTGGAAATGAAGCAACTCTAAGTTGCTATGCTGATCAAGTAGGAAAATTGGACTTATGAATGGATACTCCTCTTCCAAATTATACAAAATAGAGAAGAAGGAAAAAAGAGATTATGAGAGAGAGAAAAAAAGAGGAAGAAAGAAAGAAAGAAAGAAAGAAAGAAAGAAAGAAAGAAAGAAAGAAAGAAAGAAAGAAAGAAAG
>JAJPUD010002259.1:321599-335256 GCA_023553655.1 Myrmecobius fasciatus
GGAAGGAAGGAAGGAAGGAAGGAAGGAAGGAAGGAGAGAGAGGGGGAAAGAGAAAGAGGAAGGGGAAGAGGAAAGAAGTAAGAGGGGAAGAGAAAAGAAGTAAGAGAGGAAAAGGAGCAATGAATAAACCTGATGCAACTAAGCTTTGGGAGGAGCACCACTGTGCATAAAGTAAGAAGCTTTTCTTTCTAGTCAACTGCCTACTATTTACAAACTGCCTATTATTTACAAATATAGATATTGTCCAAATATCCAAATGTTGCTATTCTTTGTAGTTTCCTAAAGGGACTAAAAAAAATCTTTTGATGCATATAGCAAACAAACAAAAAATGAACTGACTATATTCAGAGAATGCCAGTAGTTTCATCTAGTTGCATATTCTCAAGGAATAGTAAGGTCAATGATTACTCAATGACCTGTTTTAAATGTTTAAAAAAACAAAGAAGTACCTCCTTTAGAATCACCATATGACAGTGAAACTGCTTCCAGTTTTTTCTTATTTTCCAGTCCATTGAACAGCTTGACTATTTTCTGGACGAATGGCTTTTACTAAACAAACAAACAAACAAACCCCCCCCCTCAAAAAAAAAAACTACAAAAATGTGGAGCTTCTTTTATTTCATAATCTAGTAAGCAAATTTATAATATGTTTCAAGAATAAGTTTTTATGAAATGGCAAATCCAAGATGTATAAATGTTTCAGCCTTTTTTGAGCTTTCTTTCCTTAGAAGTAAGTTGCCTTTTTAGATACATGTGGCTATTCTTTCAACTTTGTTTTATATTTCTGTTCACAAGAATATTTTATCACAAAAATCATTATGGGTTTTGTATTCCATTATGTTTATTAATGCAAATGAAATCATGTGATACATAATCTTCACTGTACTTCCACATTTTTGACATTTCAACTTAGATTATCTCTATAAAATATAAAATAATTATAGCTAAAATAAAATGTATGATTCAACTGATATTTTAACTCAATATTTTGGTGTGATTTTTAAGTGATTCATTTGATAAGCCCACATAGAAATTTTATGCTAATTAAATAAAGATGTTCAAGAAATTTATATGACTACTAAGTAAAATAAGGCAAACTACACAAATAATTTTTTGTGTCTCAGTTTGCCTTTATTTCTCATGATACATGAATGAGATAAGAGTTGTGAATTTTCTCAAAGTTAGCTTTTATAGAGACCAAGCTTGAGTCAACAAAAATGTTACCAAATACTGCAGAGTGTGCTGTATGTATCTCATTGATACAAACTTCAATGTTAGCTATGGTCAGCAGAAGAATTGATAAAAAAAAAAAATGAATACCTGAGGCAGGCAAGGAAAAAGCTCTGATGAAGAACAGTTTATAGTCCTATCCTCTGGGGAAATGATCCAGTCTGAAATACCAAACTCCTGAGACTCACCCTCTGTGGAAGTCTGGAACAGTTTCATCTTATTGTGCCCTAACAAAAATGAGGCTGAATTTTCCCTATAAATTCTACTTATGGGCCATCCCATGACTGCTGCCTTCCTTTGGGTCAGCTGGCCATTGGCACTCTGCTTCAGGTTGTTCTTCCCCTTTGCCTTACCCCATTCCATGTGGTATCTCCCCTAACTCTACTATACTTCTCAACCCTATTTCTCCTCCTTATAGATAATTAATTCTTTCGAGGTGCTATGTCCCTTTTAGGACTAAGAATATGGTCCAGCCTCATGGGGTATTTCCTTTGTCCTGGTAAATGGCAAGTTCTAGGACACAGGTAACTTGTCCTTTCAAAACCCTTTTCTATGCTCTCCCACTTTATTTTATATTCACTATTCCCAATGTCTATCCCTTCATTTTGTCTGTAACCCCTTCCCTTAGATAAATCTGCCTTTTGCCAGATAGAATGGCCACTGTGAATTGTTCACGTGACCAAACCCCAACTTTTGGTGCCTGCCATCATCTGGTCCTTGAACCACATCATTTGGTATCAAAGCCCATATTATAAACCACATCATCACCCTCTGAGTGTTCTAAGACTAGACATGTTGCCACAGAAAACAAGCTTATTGTAGCCCTAATGTTCTCAAAGCATGTTTCTCCAACCACAAATATCTTGTCTTCTGAGAGTTTTTTTCCCTCCCCTTTCCTAGAAGTAAGCATTACAAAGTACATATTTTCCCAATGTATCAATCAGTTGGCTTAACATTTTTTTATTTTTTTCTCCCTCACACCTCTCTCTGCCCCAAACAGACACTCAGAATCCTCATATATGGGTTTAAGTGAGGGGAGAAGGACAAAATGGGGATGGGGTAGGGAGCAAAAGAAGGGTAGGGGATGAGGTCACATATATCTCAAGCTGTCCTCAACCTCCTCTCCTGACTCTGAGAAACAGAGAACTCACAGGTTTTAAAATTTATTTAAAGTTTTTAACACTTATAATGACTTCTATCTCTTTGGTAGACATACAAATTACAGCAGTAACTCAGGAGTGGTTTCCCAACTAATAATTGGCTATTGTACAGAGAATCACAAGACTTTCTGTGCCTTTACAGTTTTTATTTCTGATATTGTTCACAATTTTAGGTTTTTTAAAAATATGCGGTACTTTTTACAAAATAATAATACATGAACACATTGCAACATACATTTGAATTACTTTAAATTTATAATATATTATGCCAAAAATAGGAGTATAAAGAGAAAAAAACTATTTTAAAAGTTCTTTATTCACATAACTAACAACATGATACATGACCCATATCATTGTTTTTTTATTTCTTTTTTTAAGCTTTCTATTTTCAAAACATATGCACAGATAATTTTTCAACACTGACCCTTGCATAGCCTTATGTTTCAGATTTTTCCCTCCTTCCCTCCACCCCCTCCCTTATATGGCAAGTTATATGTTATATATATTAAATCAAATATGTGTAAACATTTATACAATTCTCTTGCTTTACAAGAAAAGTCAGATCAAAAAGGAAAGAAAATGAGTAAGAAAACAAAATGCAAGCAAACAATAACAAAAAGAGTGAGAATGTTTTGTTGTGATCTACATTCAGTTCCCACAGTCCTCTCTCTGGCTGTAGATGGGTCTCATCATTACAAGATCATTGGAATTGACATCAGTCATCTCATTGTTGGAAAGAGTCACTTTCATCGGAATTGATTGTTGTATAATATTGATGTTGGTGTGTACAATGATCTGGTCTTGCTCATTTCACTTAGCATCAGTTCATGTAAGTCTCTCCAGGCCACTCTGAAATCATCTTCCTGATAGTTTCTAATAAAACAATAATATTCCATAACATTCATATACCACAATTTATTCAGCCATTCTCCAATTGATGGGCATCCATTCAGTTTCCAGTTTCTAGCCACTACAAAAAGGGCTGCCACAAACATTCTTGCACATGTGGGTCCCTTTCCTTCCTTTAAGATCTCTTTGAGATATAAGCCCAATAGAAACACTGCTGGGTCAAAGGGTATGCACAGTTTGATAGCTTTTGAGCATGGTCTCAAATTGCTCTCCAGAATGGTTGGATCCATTCACAGTTCCACCAACAATGTATTAGCGTTCCAGTTTTCCCACATTCCCTCCAACATTCATAATTATCTTTTCCTGTCATCTTAGCCAATCTGAGAGATGTATAATGGCATTTCAGAGTTTCCTTAATTTGCATTTCTCTGATCAATAGTGATTTAGAGCACTTTTTCATATGATTAGAAATGGTTTTAATTTCTTCATCTGAAAATTGTCTGTTCATATCATTTGACCATTTATCAATTGGAGAATGCCTTGAATTCTTATAAATTTGAGTCAATTCTCTACATATTTTAGAAATGAGGCCTTTATCAAAACCCTTAAATGTAAAAACATTTTCCCAATTTATTGCTTCCTTTCTGATCTTGTCTGCATTAGTTTTGTTTGTGCAAAAACTTTTTAACTTAATATAATCAAAATTATCTGTCTGGTGTTCAATTAAGAGTTCCAGTTCTTCTTTGGACACAAATTCATTCTTTCTCCACAGGTCTGAGAGGTAAACTATCCTATGTTCCCTCCAATTTGCTTATAATATCACTCTTTATGTTTAAATCACGAACCCATTATCTTGGTATGTGGTGTTAGGTGTGGATCAAGCCCAAATTTCTTCCATCCTAGTTTCCAATTTTCCCAGCAGTTTTTGTCAAATAGTGAGTTCTTATCCCCAAAGCTGGGGTCTTTGGGTTTGTCAAACTTTAGATTGCTATAGCTATTGATTATTTTGTCCTGTGATCCTAACCTGTTTCACTGATCGATTGACTACTCTATTTCTTAGCCAGTACCAAATGGTTTTGATACCGCTGCTTTATAATATAGTTTTAGATCTGGTACAGCAAAGCCACCTTCATCAGCATTTTTTTCATTAATTCCCTTGAAATTCTTGACCTTTTGTTCTTCCAGATGAACTTTGTTACTATTTTTCCTAGATTTGTAAAATAATTTCTTGGGAGTTTGATTGGTATGGGACTTATGTTAACAATAAAAAGTTTTTTTTTTTTGTTTGTTTTTTTGTTTGTTTGTTTTTTTGGCTGAGACAATTGAGATTAAGTGACTTGTTCAGGGTCACATAGCTAGGAAGTATTAAGTGTCTGGGCCAGATTTGAACTCAGGTCCTGATGACTTGAGGGCTGGTGCTCTATCCACTGTGCCACTTAGCTGCCCTAGAAGTAATTTTTAATAGCATGTAGTAACAATTATTTAAATTGTTAGATACATATAAATTGTTCTACACTTAACCTACATGCTGCTTTACAAGAAATTCTCACTTCTCATTTGAATTATCTAGTTTTACAAAATTTTTAGAAGCAATGAAAGCAGATCATCTTCAAGCACATATTGATCACTAAACAAATGTAGATAGATAATAGTGGAAAGCAATGTAAATTTCTGAATCACCAATGTGAGACAACATCACAATTTGAGAGCTGAAGGACTACTAAATTCAGACTTGTCCAATAGCTGGCCTATTTTTTTTTACAGGAGTATTTATAGTCAGGGAAACTGTGGTTAAGTGTAATCTGCTTGCTGTAATAACCACAATAATTCCAAAGTAGAGATGAGTATAAATGATATATTTATATATATAGAAATCTACAATGATTTGAAAGAGATATGAAAATATTAATGGTTTCTATTCCTGATAAAGTCATAGGTACTATGTCACATACATTCATAATTGGGGGAAATGCTAAATTTCTGTTAGAGATTAGTGAAAATAAGCATATTGCTTTTTTTCTCTTTGGAAGTTCACAGACCACCAGAAACCTATCCACAGAATGTTTAGGTGATTTGTGGAGCCCAGATTAGGAATCCTTGCTCTAGGGAGCTTTGACTAGGAAGGATTAATCAGAACTCACAAAGATCTGACTAGATACCTTGTGCACTCCAGAGAGAGTCTGTAGACCCACAACATTCTGACCAGGATGCTTCAAGGAACCATAAGCCTGCAGTAGTCTAAAAAGCATATTGCAGTGCAGGGTGGAAGCCTACAAGCACTCTGAATACAGACATATTGGAACTGGTAGAAGCCAGTGACAGGAGCACCAGAATTCAGAGAGAGTACCCAACAGGACCTGATCACTCTATATACACCTCCAGTAGAAGGTCAAAGTTGGCCTTGGCATAAAGTTCCAAACCAAGAACTGCGGTTAGAGATGCAAATAAATAAAAAGAAACATTAAATACAATGAAGAAACATCATGGATTAAAGTAAATATAGGGGGTAAATCTAGAGGAAGAAAATAATTCTATAACGAGTACCAACAGAACCTCAGATTTAAAAAAAAAATTGACTTGTTACCAAGACCTGATTAGAAACAATGAAGAAAGGGGGGAAAGAATGAAAAAAGGAGAAACTATTAGTGAAATAAAAGAAAGAGAAACTATTAAATAGGAATTTTTTTGTCTTATTTATAAACTCTCATTCAGATGTCATTCAAGGGCACTCAAGATGGAAATACAAATGACTTTCAAGAGAATGTGGTGCGGTAGAATCAAGAGAACATTGTACATTGCAACAACAAGAATATGTGATGATCAACTGTGATGGACATGGCTCTTTTCAACAATGAGGTGATCCAAGAGAATTCTAATAGACTTGTGATGGAGAGAGCCATCTGCATCCAGAGAGAGAGCTATGGGGACTGCATGTGGGGTACAACATAGTATTTTCACCTTTTTTTGGTGTTGTTTGCTTGCTTTTTTTTCCTCTCATTTTTTTCCTTTTTGATCTGATTTTTCTTGTGCAGCATGATAAATGTGAAAATATCTTTAGAAAAATTGTATATGTTTAACCTATATTGGATTACTTGCTGTCTAGGGGGAAGGGAGAGGGGAAGGGCGAGAGAAAAATAAAGAACACAAGATTTTTGCAAGGGTAAATGTTGAAAACTATCTTTGCATGTATTTTGGAAAATAAAAAGCTATTATAAAAAAATGTTCAAAAAGAAAAGAGAATTTGGTGTGAGGTAAAAGCAGGAAACTGTGGCACTGGCCCCTCATGAAAGAGAAACCCGGAATTCAAACTAAAGTAGAAAAAGGCCACTAAAGACTCCCTGAGAATCTAATCAAACTAAAGCCTTTCTTGGATTTGTCTTTTCCATATCCTGCGCTCCTCAAAGTAGCTTCTGAAAACCTCCAAGTAGACTTTTCTTCTCCTCACCACTCATCCTACCTCTAACTTTTTTGCTTGTATTATTACTAAGATTTTTATTCCCCTTCGAGGATTTTCCTATCATGGGTCTTAATTGTGTTACAGATGGATCTTTGCTTTTTCTATCTCGAGATCATGGTTAGAAAAACCTCAGAGTGAGGTTGGACACTGACCTAGAGGTCTATGGCTAACTTTTACTTTGAAAGAGAAATATGGGGGTTGAAGCAACAGGAAGGATGTTATGACCACTACAAGACAGAAGAATTTAAAAAAAACTGAAAGAACAACCAATAAAGGCTGAACACATTCAGAATTGTACTCTGGAAGGAAGGAAGGCAAATGTCTCACAGCTGAAGCCAGAAATAGATCAGTGAGATCTCTGTTGATTTTTAGCCTTTAAAAGAGAAAAGCATGTAAGATTTGCACTAGAAAAACCAAAACATCAAAACAAATGAGCAGAGAGTTATATATCTTGGTCTAGCAGAAAGCCCTCTAATAGGAAATAAGCAATTCTTTACGACTTTGATGAAGCTGGATTCTGGAGAATAAAGATAAAAGGTGAGGAACAGTATATATAGTACCTGGAATTCAGCACATATCGGTGCCCAAAAAGGCTAACCAAGATCTGAGGGACTTTGCAAGTTAGTACCCACTCAAAATAAAAACTCACAAGCTGTTACTAATATATTTGTTTTTACTAGACAGTCAATTAAAAGGCATTTTATTATATGCCTACTGTGTTCCAAACTCTGTGCTAAGTTATAGTTACAAAGAAAAGCAAAAGGCAATCTCTGCTCTCAAGAAGTTCATAGTCTCATGGAGTAGACAACACATAAATAACTAAATATAAATAGGAAAAGGACAAATTGCAGATACTCAAAGGGAAAAGTCATGACTAGCTTTAAGGGGAACTGGGAAAAGATTTCTTATGAAATTTTAGCTAGAACTTGAAGTCACGGAGACCAGGAGACAGAGAGAAGGAAGAGAATTTCAGGCATTGGGGACACTCAGTGAAAATGTCCAGAGTTAAGAAATAGACTGCCTTGTGTGAGGAATAGAAGAAAGCCAATGCTACAAGACTGCAGAATGGGATGAGGATGGGGTGACTTTAATACTTAGAGTAAGGTGTAATGAGACCAGAAAGGTAGAAGAGGGTCAGGTCATATATGAAGGGTTTTGAACACCAAACAGAAGATTTTACGTTTGATTTTGGAGGTGATAGAGCATCAACTGAAGACTTGAGGCAGGGAGATTAATCAACAGACTATTGTTATAATCCATGCATGAGGTGATGAGAATCTCTAAAGGTTGAGAAGACTGAAAGAAATACGGATAAGAAAGGTTATGGAAGTAAAATCGACAATACTTGGCAATTTGATTAGATGTATTACAAGGCCAGGTAATGAGAAAGAGTAAAGATTGGAGGAGGATACCTAGATTGTGAGCCTTAGTAATTGGGAGGATGGTGGTACCCTTAAGAGTAATAAGAACATTAAGAAAAGGAGAGGATTTGAAGGGAAAAATTAGTTTAGTTTTGAACATGTTGAGTTGCAGTTATCTTTGAGATATTCAGTTTGAGATATCCAATAAGTACTCAGAGATAAGAGACTGGAAGTAAGGTGAGAAGTCAGTGTTAGATAAATAGATATGAGAATCATCTGCAGAGAGATTTTAATTGAATCCATTTGAGTTGATAAGATTATCAAACAAAACAGTATGCCCCTGGTTAATGGGCATATTCTGGAAGAAGCTCAATCAACAGAGATTAAGGAGAGGTCAGATAGGTAGGGAGAAAATCAGGTTAAAGAATTCACAGAAACTGGGAGAAAAGAGTTTCAAAGAGAAGAGAGTAATCAATAGTATCAAAAGTTATAGAAGGATTAAGGAGGATGAGAGTTGAGAAAAGACCATTAGATTTATTTTTTGATAAATTTTTATTGAAGTTTTTTATTTTCAAAACATATGCAAGGATGATTTTTCAACATTGACCTTTGAAAAAACTTGTGTTCCAACCCCCCCATTCTTTTCACCCCTTCCCCTAGATGGCATGTAATCCAATATATGTTAAACATGGTAAAATATATGTTAAATCCAAAATAGGCATACATAGTTATACAATTATCTTGCTGCACAAGAAAAATCAGATCAAAAAAATGAAAAAGAAAATAAAATTCAAACAAACCACAACAAAAAGAGTGAAATGCCATATTGTAATCCTTCCTCAGTTCCCACAGTTCTCTCTCTGTGTGTAGATGGCTCTCATCATCACAAGATCATTGGAACAGAAAGTCATTAAAAGAACCTTAATAACTTTGGAAAGAGCAGTTTCAGTTGAATGAGGTAAAAAAATTAGATTTTAGAAAGCTAAGAAAAGAGTAAGAAGAAAGGAAGTGGAGGTAGTTATTGAAGATGATCTTCTTGAGTTTATCCACAAAAAGGAGAAGAGAATTGAAAAATAATTAGCAGGGATGTATAGACCAAGTAAGAGTTTTTTGAGGATTCAGAAGACATGGGCATTTTTGAGGGCAGTAGGGAAGCAAACAATAGACTAAGAGAGACTGATGATAAGTGAGAGAACAAGGATCATAAAGAGGGCAATCTGCTGGAGAAGATGAGATGGAATGGTTTCACTCGGGCAAACAGAAGTACTTGCTCTGGCAAAAATGGATGTGACATAGGAGTGAAGGAGAAGGCATCTCAGTAATGTAAGATCAAGGAATGGCCTCATTTTTTTTCAGTGAAATATGAGGCAAGATTCTCAACTGAGAGGGTAGGAAGAGGTTTGAAAAGGGTTGAAAAAATTGGAACAGCAGTTTCAGTGAATAGGATAATGAGTCAATCCAGAAGGTATAAAAGAATTGCCTTGTTATAGTGAGTGCTGATTTCAAATTATTTAATATAAATTTAGAGTGGATCCAATCAATATGGTTTTGGATTTTTTCCAGCTTCATTTAGCAACATGAATAGGTGTGAAAACAGCAGGTAGTGAGAGTCATCCAAGTTTGTAGCTTGAGAGAGCAATATCTTCAGTAGGTCATGAGGGAAAGGGACTCAAAAAAAGAAGACAGCATCAAGTGGAATTGAACTGGTTCTCTACTGGGGAAGGGAGAAGGACTAAGCCAGTGCAAGAGGGATGGTCTGGGAAAGAATTAAAGGTGGAAAGAGGTTACAAAGAATAGGGTTGAGTGTGGCAAGGCAGAAGGGGAAGTGACAACTGATTATAATCAGATAAGGGAATTTCAGAGTTTATGAACATTGAAATGGTACATTAATAGATGATGGCAAGATTAAGCTGTGGATAGCTGAGGTGGGTAAGGGGAAATGTGTATATTGGGAGGTTTGGGTGCTTGAGTTAGGATCATGTTGGGACATGCAATTTATGTTGAAGTCTCCTAGCATGAAGACCAAGCATCCCAACTCTACTGCAGAGAGCATAACTCCATTGGGCTGGCTACATTGTTCAAATGCCAAACATAGGCTTGCCAAAAAGACTATTTAATGGAGAACTCACATAGGTCAAACTCCCACAAGGTGGTCAGAAAAAGCAATACAAGGACACCCTCAAAGTCTCTCTTAAAAATTTTGGACTTGATTGTATGACATGGGAGATACTGTTACAGAACTACTCAGCATGCCCTCAACTGAGAAGGGCTATGCTCTATGAGTAAATTAGAATTGAACTAGCTCAGAAAAAACACAAAATATGCAAAATTAGAGATTCCACCCCAAATGTTCATAGGAACTGTTTGTGTCTGACCTGTGAAAAAGCATCCTGAGCTCATATTGTTCTGATCAGTCCCAGTCAGAGACATTGTAACTCAACTCTAACATAGTAATGTCACTTTGGTCCTTTCCCAAAACAGCCAACCAACCAATCAACCAGCACAAAGACAGGAGTTGAGCATATGATGAACCAAGCTCCAGATTCACTGAAGAAAGAAGAAAAATGTCCTGGAGATTAGCAGACAATAACTATCCCAATTTTGTCTGGGTGGTAGATATGGATTGAATAAACCTTAAAGAAGAAGAGATTACTAAGTGATAGTGGTAGAAAGAGAGCTTGGAACTGGCAATAATGAACAAAGGGGTATTCCAACTCCCTCATTGGAACCAATGAGTTCCTTGAAGGAAGGAGTGAAAAGGTAATTAGTGCTGAAAAAGGTAGTCAGGAAGACCATCATCAGGAGGGAGTCAGGTTTCAGTGAGATACAAAAGGTGAAAGGAGTTTAAGGAGTTAAAAAAGAAACAATATAAGATGAGAGCCTATCTGTTATAGCCATGGAGCAGGAATTTCCAGAGAGCACAGAGGAAAGGGTGGTTAGCTTTAGAGTGGGATGTGGTGGGGGGTGGGGTTGAAGAGATAGGAATAAGGGAACAGCAATAGGAGACAGAGAAAAAAGAGTTTGAATAGTGACAACTAAGGGTTCATAATTACTGAGATTTGGAGAGCAAGACCAGATAGGAGTTTGTTAATCTTTGAAAATGATCAACATCCCTAAAGTTCTGGCCTCAAGATGAATCCTTTCAGAACCTTGGGCCATTTAAATAAAGGCACCAATGCAGAAATTCAGGGCAAACCAGGGAAGTAGAAAGAGTGTGTATCAGGAGAAGGAGCAAGATAAAATGTTGTCTCTCTCTAACCAAGATAGTCAAGAAAAGTTCAAGCAAAGAAACTGATGTTTTCTAGCATCTTTCTTTCTCCCTTTTAGGCAGGTAAAGAGAAGTAGTTCAAAGTGAAAGATATTTAGTAAAATAGAATTGCAAATAAAGTAACAGTTTAAAAAAAATCTTCTCATATATATTTGGAGTTCATTATTATGATTTAAAATCCACTAACAGAGAAAGGCACATAAGTATAAAATACATGTGACAAGGAAATAGAGAGGGCACACAGATAGGAACATGTGTGAAAAGAAATAATATGAAGGGGACTTCCTTCCGGGGGTGGAGCCATGGTGGCGGAGATCAGACAGGATTCTCTGTAACCTCCTCTAACCTCCCCTCAAACCAACAAAATATGAAGCCTCTAGACTGATTCTGAAGCAAAAAAATCCACAATATCCGGAGAACAACACGATTCTAGAAGAAGATACTCTGGAAGAACCTCAAAACAGGTCTGTTTTAATGGGGCAGGGGGTGGCCTACTGAACCCAGACTGCAGCACAGGGAGACCGGGGCAGGGAGCTGGAACAGGAGTCAGAACAGGAGTGGGAGCGTTGTGCTTTTCACACACCTGGGAGTCTTCTGCGAGCCTCTTGGAACAATTTGTCCTGATTGTGGGCAGGTGGTTTGGAGGGTCTGCCTTTTGAGGGGGATAGATTGTGAACCACTGAACCCCTGATGAGCATCGTAACTAGCTGCCATTACACAGCACCTTAATGCAATCAATCAAACAACAGGTCTGATAAGCACCAGAAATAATTCAATCAGCAGAGCTGCCCAGCCCTGACATAATTCAATCAGCAGAACTGCCCAGTTCCTGAAATAACTCAATCAGCAGAACTGCCCCAGGGCAAATTAAAGTAGCTGTCCCACCTTTGCCCTAAACAGACCTCACACCTTTAAAAAAAAATGAATAAAAAACCAAAAAGAGCTCTCACCATAGACAACTTTTATGGAGAGAGGGAAGAACAGACCTCAAATCCTGAGGCCCCTAAAGGTAAAGCAACTCCAGAAAAAGCCCCAAAGAGAGACATAAATTGGTCTCCATGTCACAAGGCTTTCTTTGAAGATTGCATAAAAAAATCTTAAAAGAGAGTTAGAAGAAACATGGGGAAATGAAATGAGATCACTGCAAAATAAAATAGAAAAAATGGAAAAAGAATGTAGTGAACAAAAAAATGTAATTGGTCAATTGCAAAAGGAACTAAAAACAGTAACTGAAGAAAATAAGACATTAAAAATTAGAATCGAACAATTGGAAATTAATGACTCATCAAGACTTCAAGAATCAGTTGAACAAAAACAAAAAAAACGAAAAGATAGAGAAAAACATGAAATATCTCCTAGGAAAAACAACTGACCTGGAAAATAGATCTAGGAGAGACAATCTAAGGATTATAGGGCTTCCTGAAAGCCATGATGAAAAAAAGAACCTGGACACTATATTCCAAGAAATCATAAAAGAAAACTGCCCTGATATTTTACACCCAGAAGGCAAAATACTCCTTGAAACAATCCACCGATCACCTCCTGAAAGAAACCCAAAAATTAAGTCCCCCAGAAATATAGTGGCTAAATTCCAGAACTATCATACCAAGGAAAAGATATTACAAGAAGCCAGAAAGAAACAATTTAAATATCGGGGAGCTACAATTAGGATCACACAGGACCTAGCAGCTTCTACTTTGAAGGATCGAAGGGTCTGGAATCAGATATTCCGAAGGGCAAAGGAACTTGGATTACAGCCAAGAATAAGTTACCCAGCTAGAATGAGCATTATCTTCCAGGGAAGAAGATGTCTTTCAATGATATAGGAGAATTTCACCTATTTCTACTGAAAAGACCAGAACTGAACAAAAAATTTGATCTACAAACACAGAACACAAGAGAAACATAAAAAGGTAACAAGAAAAAATAACTCTTGAGAACTATATTTATGTTATAGATACTTATAGAATGAGGGTTGATTTTATGAATTGATTATTACATTATGATTATGATATGATTACTGTGATTTTATGATTATTATCATATGATTACTGTGATTTTATGATTATTATGATATGTTTATTGTGATTTTATGAAACTTATGATATGATAAACTGAAAAAGAAATTAGAGGTAGAAAAGGGATAACACTGGAAGAAGAGGAAAAGGAGGTAAAATAAGGGAAATTACATCACATGTAGAGGCAAAGAAAACCTATAATGATTGAGGGGAGAAAAGGGAGGGGAATGAGAATTGGGTTAATCTCCATCTCATCAGATTTGGCTCAGAGGGAATAATAGACGTACTTATAAGGAAACTGGAGGGAAAGGGGG
>JAJPUD010002260.1:0-20274 GCA_023553655.1 Myrmecobius fasciatus
CCTGCTCTGGCCGGGCGGCGCAGACCCGGCAGGACGATCCCGCTCCCCCGATCCCGGACGGGCACCCGGGCGGGCGGCGGACGGCTGGCCGGGCTCGCCACTCCTCCGTGCCAGAGCAGGAGTTACTTTGTAACAATCGCCGCCTGCGGCTTCACCTATTGTTCGGGCTCCGGGCGGGCGCGGCGGCGGCGCCCTCTAGTGGGCCGAGCCGGAAAGGCCGGGGCTTTGGGGCCGCAGAGCGGGGAGGGGACTGGCAGGCGGCTGGCAAATGGCTTTTCCAGTCTCTTCAGGGTCTCGGTCCCAAAGGGCAGCTCGCAAAGTCCGGGGCAAGCCTGGCAAGGGGGCAAAGGCCTCTAGCAAGGGTGGAACAGGCAGCCGGCCGCTCGTCGCCCCCCAGGGCTGGCGGACGTCGGAGCCGGGGTGCAGCCGCTGGCTGGCTCCGCGGCTGGGGGGCAAGCTGCTCCTTCTGCCCCCCCCGCCCCCCCAGAGGCTTGCCCAGCCTTTAGCACAGTGCCCGGCCCGTGGCAGGCGCGTCAGCAAAGGAGGCTGGAGATGGGTGGGGAAGGAACTTAGAAGTCAAGAGAGAGCCACCCGAAGCTTTTGAAGGGAAGGAGTATCTGGCAGCCTTGTGGAAGGGGCAGAGGAGTAGGGACTGGAAGCAGGGAGGCCTGTTTGGAGGCCACTGTGCCAGTAAGAGGCGGTGAGGGCCAGAACAAGAGTGGCAGCCAAGTGAGTGGAAGGAAAGGGAAAGAGCAAGGCATGTGGAGGAACATTTATTGGGCAAGGGGGCAGCTAGGTGGTACCGTGGAGAGAACGCCTGACCTGGAGCCAGGAAGACTCGTCTTCCTGAGTTCCAGTATGACTTCAGACACTTATTGGGAGACCCTGGCCAAGACCCGTCACCCTGCTTGCCCCAGTTTCCTCATCTGTAAAATGAGCTGGCCCACCACTCCAACTCCTCTGCCAGGAAAGCCCCAAATGGGGCCATGAAGTTGGACGTGACTGAGAGGAGTGAACAATGACAGGAAGAGCCTCGGACACCCCACAAGGCAATTTCAGCTCACTCTTCCAGCCTGCCCTCCACATCTCATTCCTGATCTCCCCAGAGGCGAGCAAACAGCCATTCTTTTCAACAGCCTTCCAGCGGCCTGGCAAGAGGTGCTCCGTCATGAGGCTGCCCTCCTGTGGGTCCTGGGCACAGGGTAGGGCTCCCGGGGCAGCTCTTCTGTTGGCAGGGGGCTCTCATGCCTTGTTTTCTTTCTACAACACATCATTTGGGCCAGCTCCCTTCCCTCACAGGAAGTACCAGCAGGAAGACATGGCCCACCCTGGCTACAAAGCAGAGCCACCCTGGGAAAAAACCTGGCGTCAAAACTGAAAATTAAAAAAACTCTCCCTCAAAAGTGTCGGTTTCCTGGAATGTTCCTAGGGCCATTGTTTGACAAAAGGTCTTCTGGGGAACCAAGCCCGGATAAGGGAGATCAGCAGGACCCAACAGTGACCCATGTCTCATGGGCAAACACAGGAACTCGGGGAGGCAGCTGACATTCAGTAGGCACCTACTGTGCGCCAGAGATACAAAGAAAGGCAATGGCAGAAGCCAGGGCTTCCACGGGCTCAGTCTCAAAAAGGATCTGGGGAGCAAGACATCGGGACAACTCTATACCATCAAAGGGATAAATTGGAAATGACTGACAGAAGCAGGCATGAGGATGAAGAGGGATTGGGGGGAAAAAAAAGGGGGATGGGGAAAGGCTTCCTGTAGATGCTGGGACTTTTAAGGAAGCCAAGAGATGGTGACGGTGTGCCACACGAGGGGTACAGCCAGAGGATGTGCCAGGGGGTGGGAGATTTAGGGTTCTGCTTAAGGAAGAGCAGGGAGATCAGTGAACCCAGGTTGCAAAGTGCCGGTGTGGTAAGGGTGAAAGGTTAAGAAGATTGGAAGGGAGGGGAGGTGGGCAACCAGCCCGGGACCAGGCTCTAACCATGGGGGGCCGGAGCCAGGAGCCAAAGAGAGCAGAGTTAGCACACAAACAGCAGTTTAATTCATTTCAGAGCAGGGGAAATGAGATTTGCAAATGGAAGTCACCTCTGCAAGGGCAGGTCACACATCACAAGTGGGATAGATCGACATTTAGGTCTTGAGTTAATGTTCCCACTTGCTCTGTGGGAACAGTATTGTCTCAAGTCTTGGGGGTCCCGGCCACCCTGGGGGGCATAGAACAAGTTCTATGATGCAACAGGAACAAAGTCCTTCAGTGACAAAGAACAGGGGCTGTGAACACGTGATGGACCATCCCAGGAAAGGGGAGCTAGATTCCCCCAGAGAACGCCTGCCACTGGTCCAAGAAATACATCTTGCCAGAGGCTGATGGCATCACGAGTGCAAAGGATTGTTGTTATGCTCAGTTGGGGGCACTGCTCGCTGGACCTTGGCTCTGGGAACAGGGGAGCGCCAGAATATCTGGAGTCACCTCAGTTACCCTGAATTTGGCATGAGTCTGAGCTGATTGTGAGGGACCCTGGTTTATCGGGGGGCCGGGGCACTGCCTGGCACAGTTCAGCAGACGCTAGAATGCCAAGGCCTGCCCTCTGCTGATCACCTTCCTTTTCTTCAGTTCCCCACATGCTCTGGGGTAGGGCGGGCTAAGCCGGGTCCAGAGCACAGAGCATCACCTCATGGAAGGGGAAAAGCAAGAACTCAACCTTCCCAAAAGGTGGGAGGGCAAAACAAAAAGCAAACATGGAGTGGGAGACCGCAGGCCAGAAGGAGCCTGGCAAGGGACATGGCTGCCCATGGCGACAGCCACCCGGGGCACTCCAAAGCTTCCTCGAAGCTGTAAGAACTCCTAGTGTCCAGTGGCACTGCCCCCCTTCCGAACCCCAAGCTGGGGTTCTACTCATTCCCCTCATGTTGCTCAGGCTCCATCCTCTCCCCCCAAGCAGCTGAAGTTCTGCTCCTTCCCCCCATCTCCCTAAGTCAGAACTCCCTGAAGGGTCAAAGACAAGGAGCTTGTACTAGGGGAAAACACAGGCTCTCCTTTAGGGTGTCAGAGGTTAGTGAGTCAGAACTGAGGGGACAAGGACTGCAGAGCTGCCTCCCAGGTTCTGCCCAGGCCTGTCTAGCCAGTCACAGAACGCACCAGTGACCATCTCACTTCCTGGTGACAGGACCTCCTTTTGACATTCCACCTTAGTCTGCCTTCCCAGCCCTCCCTCCTATGGCCCCCCAAGAGAAGCAAAGAGGGCACAGGGACCCCCTTCCAGGTACTTGCCTGAAAGGACTGACTTGCGACAGAACAATACTGTGCTGATAGAAACGACAGGTTGGTTTGATTTTAAAAAACCATGGAAAGACTTTTGTGGAATAATGAAGTGACCAAGAGTAACCAGAGAACACAGGAACAGCAAAATTGTTCTAAGAAGGGTCTCTAATCCTTGTATCAAAGCACCCATGATGTTACCTTCAGCCAGGGAAAGAACTGATAAACAGAAGAGAGAACGGAGGGGTTTTACCCAGGGCAGGAGAATCAAGTACACAGCAGAGAAAAGGAAATTGGAAGGGAGCACAGAAGAGCAGGCTAGCCTTGAAAACCAGGTGGGGCTGATTAGTTTTAGAAAGAGCATGAAATGGAAACTCATGGTTTGTTTTTGAATTCTTTTTTTGGTGGGCTGCATCCATGGAAATGGTTTAAGTTAAAGTGTTTAAAAAAAAAAAAAAAGACTTGACTCATGCCAAAGGGGGCAATCCCTTTAAACCGGTCCTTCTGGCTGAAGTGCAGTGCACTCTGGGCAATCTTTTAGGGTCATCTCTGGGGACTCCAGTAAGAGAGAAAGCCCTCTTCCATTCCAAGACCCGTCTGTCACCTCAATGGGACAAAACCCACTTTGTTTTTAGCAGTAACCTTCCCCGTTCCAATCATTCTGAGACAGATTAGCTGCAGGATAAGTCTGGGCACCTATGCCCCTGATGCCAGCAGTTCACTCGGGCACTCTCCTAGAACCTGGATTCAAGACCCAATTCTGTTCCCGAGGGGACTCTGCCCATTTCCTCCCGACATCCTAGATTGTGAGCTGAGGAGGCTCCACGTAATGCAGAGACCCGGAGGCTGGGGGGACCAAAGGTAGCCTTTAGACAGTTACCTGGGGTGAGATGGGAACCTGTGCCATCTGTCCCTGGGACCAGGGCTTATCTCCAGAGACACTGGTACTTGTGGGCAGTTCTTTGTTCCTCCCCTTCCCACGGGGGAGGAGGCTGGGTTTGGGGGTGCTCCCAGGTTCCTTCCAGTCTGGGCAGCCTTCCATTGCCCTCCGCTCTCCTTGGCAGCCATGTCTCTGTGACCTTTCCTGGCAGGGCACTGCCACCCACTGAGCCCCCGAGCTGAAAGGCTTGGCCAGGCACCTAAGAGTCACTGGCCCCAGAGTAGAGGCAGAAAGGCAACCCTGGCCTTCAAGAAGGCACCGTCCAAAGGGGGCTGACAGCTGGCTCTGCCAAGCTTGGGTGGGGATGCAGCCCTGGCACCTGGGCAGCTCCCGGACTGCCCTGGCGTGCTTTAAGACTCACTTCCAGAAACATCCCTCAGAATGTGTGTGTGGGGGGAGAGGGCACCAGACCCGCGTCTCCCCCGTCATTCCCTCGTTTCTTCGTCCATCCATCTGTGCGTCGTATAACTTGCCATGAGGCCGGTAGTTCCCAAGGCAGCAGTCCTGCCCAAGTGGCAGGGGGCACTGGCCACCAGCAGGCATCGGCTCCTGGCCCCATGGGCTCGGAGGGAGAAGGACCCGGCTCCTGCAGCAGGACCGGCCTCGGGGCATCGCTCCCCCCGGGGAGGCATCCGCAGGCACCTGCTCGGCCTCGGTCAGGCGTCCAAGTGCCTGGTGACCCTGCGCACCTTCTCCCTTTTGTTGCGGTTGCCGTGTTTCTTCCAGGGTTTCCCAGAGCCCGCGGAGTGGCCGGCAGCAGATGACCCTGGGGCACCCCCAGGCCTGTGGCCCATCACGGCCTGCACGCCCCTGGTCAGTGCCCGCACGTTCTCCTGGGAGCAAGAAGCCACCGTCAGACTGAGATGCGGGGGTAAGGGAGAAGAACCAGAGGGGAAATGGGAGCAGCCCCCCTGCCTCACGAGCTGCCATCTCCCTCCAGCCCTGCCCCTGCCTGAGCTAGGGCTGCCACCCATGCCCCCAGTGCCAGCTCTTCTCCTGAACCCCCACCCCTCACAGTGAGCGCAACGACCGCCAGCACGGCCACTTGCAATCTTACTTGGTGGAAAAAGGCTCGGTCGACCACGTTCTCGATCTGCTTGGCCTTGGGGTGGCTCGGCAGCGGTGGCGGCTGTACCTCTGGGCGCCTCCTGCTGTGCTTCAGTTTCTCGTGCTGTGGCTGAAAGTCTGTGGGCTCGATGCCAGGAGGAGGGTGGCAATACAGCAGCTTGCCCTGGAAAACCACGAGTCAGACTGAGCTCCGGCCGGCCCTGGGCTCCAGGGTGCGCCAGCAGGGACCCAGATGTCCAGGGCACCCCTCTTTTAGGTGACTGGCTCCCAGCCCCACCTCCTGGCCTCTCTGATGGGAACCCATGGGGTTGGTGGGCAGCAGGTAGGAGCTCTGGGGCCCGAGTCCCTGGACAGATGGACGGCCCCAGTGGAGCATCTTACCCGCACGTAGTCCTTCAGAATGTACCGAGCAGCTCGGGGCTGGTCAGGCTGTCCGTGGGCAGTCATGAACCCCCTCATGCCTGAGAGAAAGACCCAGAGGCTGAGGAGCGAGAGTGGGCCGGGAGCCTCCCACAGGCTTCTGAGCCCGCCTCCGGCCGTGAGACCAAGGGCTCCCTCAGCAGCAAGCTGCCCGCCTCCCAACAAAGACCCCAAAGAATGGGGTTGGCCTGGATGGCCTCAGTCACCTTTCAAGCTTAGGGCTGGAACCCCCGGGACCCCCAGCATTTGAACCAAGAACAAGGGTGAGGGTCCCAGGGGGAGGGACACCAGGGCCCCAAAGTGTTGAGTGGTGCAAACAGCCCGGAAGCCCCAAGTTCTGTCCCCTGCACTCTGCTCCAACCACCCCTGAATCTTCAGTGGCTGCCATCCCCCCAAACCCCCAAGAGCCTGAGGAAAACCCCCCTGCCCATGCCAGCTTGGGGGCTGCTCCCCACAGGGTTAGGGTTCACCTATGGCACGGGCACCATCTGACCTCTGTGTGGGAGGGTGATGGGCACAGGACTGGGCTACTGGCCACTCATCTCCATGTTGGTTCCCCCCCCTCCCAAAACTATCCCAAGAGAAGCTAAAAGGCTCCCATGGTGCCCAAACCCAAATAATTCTGAGCGGGCACAGAATGTCCTTCCTGCCACGCTGGGAACTCGCAGAAGGATCTCTCCTTACTTTGTGATGGGCAGGAGCGGCGAGGGTCAGGATCAGGACAGGAGCCCGGGCCCAGCTTTACTGTCCCCCCCTCCTCCCCCCCCCGGTCCCGATGCCCATGGTGGGCACGCCCAGAACTCACTGCCATAGGCCGTCAGCAGCTCCTCTGAGGTGGGCGCCCGATCGGGGTCTTCGTCTTCTCGGGGCCGGATGATGTGAATCCCATAGGTCGCCTCCAGGACGTGTCTTGGGATGTTCTGGCAAATGTAAGTTGGTAAAGGAAGCAAACTGCAGCTTTGTGCCAGTCCTTCCCCCTGCTGCCTCCTAGAACAGGGCAATGACAGCCTGGCTGGTTCTGGCCCCAGGGGCCCCATGCCCTGGATCCCCTACAACGTGAAGGACAGCCCCTCGAGCTCAGTGTCCCCTCAGGGCCGGACAGCTGGCAGGAGGGGGCCCTCGCCCCCCGTGGCATTGTCTAGAGCCCCTCAGACCCGCCCCGGGGAGGAAGAAAGGATATGAGAGAGATCGGGGGCACGTGGTCTCTCATCTGGTCGATCGGCAGGATCCCGCAGCAGATCATCTGGGCCTTGGTGGAGATGAAGGAGGGCATCACCAGGCCGGGGCAGTCGCACAGACACAGGCCGGGCTCCACGTAGAGCGTCTGAAAGGAAAGCCCGAGGTGGGAGTGGCTCCCCACCAGGAGTGAGCAGGGCGGAGGGCAGAGGGCAGAGGGCGCACAGCCCCTGGGCCTACCTGGAAGTGTTTGGTGTGTCCGGGCGTGGCCGACACAGACACCTTCTTGTTCCCAAAGATGGTGTTGATGGTGGAGCTCTTTCCGACATTGGGGTAGCCCACCTGGAGGGAGGAACAACCTGAGACGGAGACGGACCCAGAGCGGGCACCCCAGGGGGCACCGGGCTTCACAAGGGGCCCAGGAAACCAGCTCTTCCATACTCACTCCTGAGTCCACAGAGCTAAATGAAAGGCACAAAGTGGGCACTGCCTATCCCAGCTGCCCGGGCCGCACAAAGTGCCCCCCTCTCTGGTGGGGCACGCTCACTGCCCCACACCCCACTTCCCAACCCTGTTCTACACGGGACCAGCCTGACCCTCCAGCCGCTCTCCCTGCAGAGCCCATGCCCCTTGGCACAGGCGGCACTCATCCCTGCAATGAGCTCACTCCCTCCCTCCCTCCCCTCTGGATAGTGGCTGGAGCTGGAATCTCACATCAGACACCAGCCGTGTGACTCTGGCCAAGGCCATGGACTTCTCTGTGCCTCAGTTTCCCAAAAGTTTGAGAAATTTCCTCACTGACTCTCAGAAGACAGTTAGCATGAGGTCAGGCTCCCTCCCTAGAAGCAGGGACCCTTTGCTCGCCTCACACTCTGGGGCCCCTTGGCAGCCAGACTGCTGATCAATGAATGGGTGCTTTCTGGGGCCCCATGTCCAGCTCATCTCCTGGAGCCCCCCCCCCCCCACCAGGGCCTCTTGTTCCCAGGGGTTCATTTCCCTAGAAATCCCTAATTATGATGGGCACGTGCCCAAGCATCCCATCAAACCCCACCTTATTTTTAGACTTTTGGTGATGGTAGGGGTGGGGAAATGTCTCTGGAAAAGCTGGACCAGACGGCCACTCACCAGCCCCACGGTGAGCTGCCCCTCCTTGACCTTCTTCCCAGAATGCATCTCTCTGAAGAGGTCCAGCAACTCCTGCTTTTCCACGAGGTGGTGGTCATTTTGCACGCGGGCACCGCTGCCCCGCGGCTCCTGCTCCAGGCTGCTGCCCGCCCTGTTTTCCCGCCAGCTCTGGCTGGAGGACTCTGCTTCGTGGCCGCTATCGTCCTCGGAGCATGTCTGCCAGTGGTCATCGTCCTCCGGACAATCCTCATACTCGCTGTCCCCTTCTTGGCTCATCCAGTCGTCCCCGTCCTCATCCTCTTCCTCATCGGGGGGCTGCCGTCCACCCCCTGGGGCCTCCAGGTCAGCGGCACCCCCCTGCACGCCTTCGGCCCCATCTTCCCAGTCTTCGGCCTCCTCGGAGCTCTCAGCTGGCTCCTGACCAAATGAAAAAGCCCCGAGAAACTGAGAGAGGGTCTGCGGAGAAAAACACAAACCATCCCTCTCCTGGACAAAGGCCAAACGAGGAGGGGGACGAGAGAACCAAACCGGTTCTTAAGTGGAACCCGGCAGAATCTCCTGGTCTTGAGACTGAGTCCGACTCAGCCAAAGGTCCCGGTTCTGGAAGGTTTCTGCCGCCGTTAGTAAAGGAGCAGGGGGCCGGCTGCCGCTCTGTGGCCCAAGTGAATCCTATCCCATGAACCCATTGGCAGCTCTGGGCTCCTAGTCAGAGGCCGGCCTGAGCCCGGGGAACCCCTCCGGCATCTGGAATGGGGAAGGGGCCACATCCTGGGCCTGGGGGAGGGAACCTCCAGGATTCAAGGGAACGGGCTTCTGAAAGAGAGCACTCCAAGGAAGGGCGCCGAGGGCCAGCCTGAAGAGAAGGGAGTCTGAGCCCTGGAAGGAGTCCAGGAGGTGGTGGAGGCGGCCAAACCCCGCATCCTGCCTGAGACAGAATGGCCCCTAAAGGGCCCCGAAAGAGCAGGGAGCGGCCCCGGAACCTCCTGCTACCAAACGTTCTGTGGAAGGAAACAGTCTGCAGAAGCCCGAGATGCTAAAGCGGGGTGGGGGACGGGAAGGTTTGGTGCTGTCAGCTCTGCAGGGGCGCCTTCCCTGCGCTGCAGGAGGCCAGAAGTGAGACAGAAGCAGCCCCCCATCCCCCCGTGTCCTGCCCTGACAGCCCCAAGGCTGCCCCCCGGCTACCTTTGATCTCAGGTCCAGCCGGACGCCTTCGGCCAGAGCGGACCAGAAAATCACTTTCATGCCTTCTCGCTCGAAAAACCCGGCCCAGGCGCGGCGCTGCTCCTCCGTCAGCAGGTCGGCCTTGTTGATCAGAATCACGTTTTCCTTTTCTCTGCTGACTTCCTTCACGTAATGCTCCTAGGAAAACCAAGGTCGTCAGGAGGGGACAAAGGTGCCTCTGCAGGGACTCACAGGGACCGAGAAGAACTCTGATCTGTCCTCCCCCCATCATCTCTGGGGGGGAGGGCAGAGGCTCGGGAGCAATGATCCCCCAGAGCACAGGGGAGAGCCCATCTCACTGGCGGGAGCAGAGCCTGCCATCACCTCCGGCCCCACACATCCACAGTGACCAGAACTCTGTTTTTAAGCCTTAAAAGAGACTTTGTGCCCGATTATGCCCTGAACCAGAGCCCATGAGGGACAGGCAGACGCCAACCAGCAGAGATGACCATGTGAGCCGGGACCTCTGCAGCCCAAAGGACTCTGGGTAAAGAAATCCTGAACCCCTCCTCCAGCCCGAGTCTCTTCACTGGGGCAACCTCTGGGACACATCTGGGCATGGAAGAGGCGGGCACTGGGGGAGGCAAACGGGTCAAACAGGGTCATAACTGCCCAGGAGACACCAAGGAAGTGAATGAGACAGAGATGGGCCCCCAGCTCACAGGAGGACGCCCATTAACCCACCCCTGCCCCTGCCCTGATGGACCCGAGCCTGGGAAAAGAAAGCGGTCTTGGGAGTGGGCACAGAACACTGCTCTTCCTAGGTGTTCTGCCAGAGCAAGCCCGCCCTCGGGGGCACTCACCAAGTCTTCACAACGAAACAGGAGGGGATTGCGAGCGTCCACTATCTGAACGACGATGTCACTGGGAAACAAATAAGCAGAGAGGTGACGGCCAGGCCTGCAGCACCTCCCCCCCTCCCCCCTCCGAGCCTGAAGATCAGCCCAGGGGCTGCCCCTCATCAAGCATTTAGGGAGCACCGGGCCCGCAGCCCCCTGCCTCAGAAGTAGGTGCAAGGAGCAGCAGCATCTAGCCCAGAGACGGGCACTCCATGGGAGGACGGCCAGAGGGGGCCAGGAAAGGCCTCTCCCGCTTCACTGCCCAGCAGGGGGTACAGGCAGATGCCAGGTTTCTCCTGGGGGCTCACTAACTGGACATGATTTCCCACTTCTCTGTGTGGCCAGCCTTCCCGCCCCATGCCAGTCAGCACAAAGCCTGCCACACCCTTAGCAGGAGGGGCCACTCCCCCAAAGCGCTCAGCCTGGGGGTGCCTGTGCCCGTGGTGTCTGAACCCGAGAAGCGCCAGCCTGAGCCGCCATCTCTGGGCTTGGGGCGTCAGGACACACTTCCCCTTCCACGTGACCACCCTGAGCCAGGCCCCAACCCACCTCCTCTCGATGACCCTCCAGAGCTGGCGCCAAAAGTCCAGGTTTCTTTCAAACGGGGTCAGAATCAGGTTTTGCTCCTCTTCCAGCCTGGCTTTAGAAGGAGAAGGTGAGCCCCGGGCGTGCCCAGGTGTGCCCGGGCTCGAGGTAAAGCTACGGCCGCTTCTAGAGAGGATCCATGCCCCCGGGGCACCCCCACCCCAGGCACCCCTCCCTCTTAACACACAGACGGATACTCAGGGTCCCCCCCAGGCCGGACACTGACCGCCCCAGCTGGCGCCTCCACTCCAGAAAGTTCTCTCTCTCAGCCTGCTGCAGCTGCTCGGTGCTGGTGCCCTGGTCCCACGGGGGTCTGTGGGGAACGTGGAGAAGTGGGTGGGATGCAGGGGGGGCTGGGCATGGGGAGGCGGAGGGGGACATGGGGTAAGGGGAGGGGGGCATGGACACTGCGTGTGGGAGGGGCACACGGTTCCTCACCTGCGGGGGATGCGCAGGGCCCCCAGGTGCTCCTGATGGAGCGCCTGCACCCGCAGCTCCTCCTCCGGGGGCAGCAGCCCCGTCCGGGCCTCGGGAGGGACGAAGCGGACGTTCAGCTTCTCTGTTCGTGGGGAAGAAGGCGGATCAGAGGGCGCCCTGAGTGGGCAGCCCCACACCCCCCTCGTTACAGGCTCGGTCCCCACCTAACCCCACCCCGCACACAGCAGGAGCCTCATGTCTGCACGCACCCGCCACGAACTCGGTGCCGGCCAGCTCAGCCGTGGCCAGGAACTCCTCCAGGGCCGTGGGCTCGGTCACGGAGCGCGGGTCCGTGCGGCCCCAGGAGCCCCCGTCGTCCAGCTCCTTCGTGTGCAGCTGAGAGGGAGAGGTTTCACGTCAGAGCGCGACACGCGCGGGTCCCCCTCCCGAGAGTCCAGGCAGCCCAGCTTGGGCCTGGGCCAAGGCGCCGAGGCGGGAGACGCGGGGGCTGCGCCACCTCAGGGCCCTGGGTTCGAATCCCCGCCCCTCCACGCTCTCCCCACGCAGCCCGAGCTCACCCATGGGTCTCGCCGCCGCTGGCTCCGGTTCTGCAGGTTGCGCTCTTTGATGAGGGCCCGTCCTAGGCCGGCCCCGCTGCCGCCGCCACCGCCCGGCACCCGCTTCCGACCCATGTCCGCCCACCAAATTGCCCACAAGGCTCAATCACATCGGCTCCGCGCGGCTCCGCGCGGCTCCGCGCTAGGAGATCTGCTGCGCAGGCGCGGCCACCGGCGGAAGTGGTCACTAGAGGAAGAGTCCACGCGAGAAGGAAATTAGGGGGGGATTAAAGGGGGCGGAGCCCTGGAGCCGCCGGCGCCTTTCCATTCTCTCGGATGTGTCCCGGGCCACGTGAGGTCAGCCGTTTCCCGAGGAGTCACCGAGACTATGGACCCATCCGCCCGCAGGTCTGAGGAGCAATGGTACAATCCATGCGGTGCGCAGCCAGAAGGGTTCGGCGAGAAACGGGTGCTGCGAGCAGAAAGGGGCCGCTCAGGCCATCCGGACGGGCGGAAGGGGAGGATCCCGAAGGAGGCGGGGCACGAGCGGGCGTCCTCTGCCACGTGACTGTGGCTCCGTTCCAAGCTGTCCCGCTGCCTCGCGGTTACTGTCATAAAGACATTTCAAACAAAACGTCTAATTTTAGTATTCCACTAAGACAATGTGACTTTAAAGAATTACTTCCGATAATTAAAAATGTGAACTCGGCCATTACGTCATCACCCCGGCCTGCCTCGTCTTGGGGCACAGTTTGCAAGGGACGTTCTTCCCTAAGTTCCAGACAGGGAAACTGAGGCCCCGGGGGGATCAGATAGCCAACCGCATTTATTCCTGCGAGGATCAGATAGCCAACCGCATTTATTCATTGTTTCCTGTCCAAAGCGCTGAAAGCGCAAAAACATGGCCCCTCCCTACGGGAGCTTCCTCTGTAATGGAGGCTGAGAACAGCAAAGACTCGGGGCGCCTCAGGGATAAATCCTGGCAGTGAGGAGACCAGAGAAGCCTCCCGCTGAGTCAGGAAGACCTGAATTCAAAACTAGTCTCAGACTTTTCCTAGTTGGGGAACCTCTGCCTCGGTTTCCCCCTCTGTAAAATGGGGATAATAACAGTTATCTCCCTCTCAGGGACTGTGAGGATCCGTTATCAATAAGATGTTTTGCAGACTTTGAAGTGTTCGCATAAATTCTGACTTATTACCGTTGTCTGAGTCTTGAAGGAAGTCAGGGGAGTTTGAACGTGGAGATTAGGTAAAGCCTTTCAGCCATGGGGGGCACCCCCAGGGAGACAGGAGTTGGGGTGCTTTGTGCAGAAGTCAGGAATGTTCCTTCTTGCAGTAATTAATTGGAAAATCACATCCTTTAGATGATTCAGCATCTTAGCTTTTGGATTTTCTCTAAAATATTGCCGCTGACCCAGAACAAGTTTTAGGCAATCATCGCCAGTGGCTGGAATTCTGGGTTGGGGTCTGGGCTGTCTCTGGGTTTTGGGCCCCCCACCCTCCACACTTCTCTGCACCCTTTTCACCTTTTCCCTAGAATGAGTGAGAGAAGCCCTCTGCAGTTTTCCACTGAGAATCCACTGAGGGATTCTATGAACAGTTAATGTCAAAAAATACTCATTTGATATTGGAGGTGGGCAGCACTCATCACTGTGGAGCTCAGTGCTCTCTGGAGTGGGAGTGGGGGTGGGGAAGACCGATGCAGTTAGAGGTCTGGGGGTTCCTAGCAGAGACAACCTGGGAAAATGAAGTAGGTGGGGGACAGCAGATTTCTTCTTCCTGGCTCTGCTCCTAATTGCTGATGTGCCCATCTCACCTCCAAAGATCCTTTTTTCCAATTGGTCATCTACTTCAAGAAATTTGTTTTAAGGTGGTACCAGGGACACCTGCCAGCTGCCTGCCTTCCTGCTTCTCTTGATTCAGCTCCCTTTTGTGTACTGTCCTCCCTCCCAAGAATGGGGCTCCTGGAGAGTGGGGGCTCTTTGCTTGTGCTGTTTTTAGATTCCCAGCACCTAGCCAAGTCCTGGCACACAGTAAAGGCTTAATAAATGCTTGTCAGATGAATGAACATAGGTAAAGTGCTTGAAAACCTTAGCAAGCCACAGGAATACTAGTTCTTACTTGGGCAGTTCTTGTCTTGCCTTTGGTGGAGCCCCCTCAGGATTCAGGTTCCTTATTTGTGAAATGGGGGGCTTAGAGTGCCTGCTGAACCAATCCTCAGGATCTGGTGGATAAGTTGCCCGCAAATCAACCTGATGCCTCCCCTTTCTTGTTATCCCTGGCACTTAATCAATGTGTATTTGCCAACAGCCTGACCAATGAGTTCAGATACAGTTTATCACACCCTTCCCCCTCCAACCCCCTCCCCCCCAGTGGGATTCAGAGAGACCTACCAATCTAACTTACTTGTGAACTCTCTCTGCCAACCTCCCTGAAGAGGGGCTGTTCAGCTGGTGGAGGACATCTAAGGAGGTCTTTAAGCACTCCACCCCTACCAAAAAGAGAGACCTCACTTTTGATGGCTAGCCAAAAAGTAAGACTTTAATGAAAGGAGTTCAAATTGAGGAGCAAAGCCTGTGTCGTCAGGAGAAAGAAGGAGGTTTGGGGGGCAGATAGAACCCTGGGAGATGCCCAGTATAGTAGAAGCTCCCCCTTTGCCTCCAAGTGAGAGAACCTCCATGGTAGGGGCTGACCTAAGCTCCCCCACTCCCAATCTGGCACTGGGTATAAGGAATTGTGTGCACAGAAGGCTCTGGATTTTGTGTTTGTGTAACTTGTATAACTGGACTTGCACCACCATGAAGACCACAGGTTTTGAATACAACACACCATCCATAATAGAGTGTGAGATGTTTCTGAATTTACCCAGGCTATATGCAAGTCTCAAATGGGCCTATGAGGGGCAGATAGATGGAGCAGTACACAGAATCCTGGCCCTCTAGTCAGAAGGTCCTGAGTTCAAATGTGAATAACTAGATAAAACCAGAGAAGAGCTGGTTAACTTTTTACTCTATGATTTTATGACAGGATCCATCAACTGAGGGCACAATAACCTGAATACTAGGCTTGAAGTGAGGAGCTCCTAAATTCAAATCTGGACCTCAGATGCTTTATAACTGTATGATCTCAAGCAAGTCCTTTCACCTGTTTGCCTCAGTGTCCCCAAATGCAAAATGAGCTAAAGAAGGCAAAATCTCTGCCAAATAAAACCTCCAGTGGGCTCATGGAGAGTCAAACTAAACAACAACCAAAATGGCTTAGGGAATGGGCACTGGACTATCCCTAAATACCAGCAATTGAAGGAGTTTAGAGGTGGAAAGGGGCTGCAAATCCTCCCTGTATCTCAGTATTTGAAAATTCACCCTCCAAGGACTCAATCTTCAGGACTAAACATTGCTTTTCTTTTACCCCTTTAGAGCTGAACTTTTTTTTTTATTTGCATAACATATGTGTGGGTAATTCTTCAATAATAACCCTTACATAGCTTTCTGTTACAAATTTTTCCCCCCAACTCCCCACCTCTCCCCTAGATGGCAGGATATCCACTACGTGTTAATTATGTTAAAATACTTGGCAAATCGAATATATGTATACATATTTCCAAACTTATCATTGTTGTGCAAGAAAAATCTTATCTACACAAAAGATATATCAGATAAAGGAAATACAATGTAAGCAAACATCAATCAAGGAGTATGAAAATGTTAGGTTGTGGTCCACATTTCACATCCCTCTCTCTGGGTGTGTATGGCTTTCTTCAGTGAACAATTGGAGGTGGTTTGAAACATTTCATTGTTGAAGAGAGCCATGTCCATCAGAATTGATCGTCATATAGTACTGTTGTTGCCGTGTATAATGATCTCCTGGTTCTGCTCATTTCACTCAGCATCAGTTCATGTAAGTCTCTCCAAGCCTCTCTGAAATCATCTTGCTGGTCATTTCTTACAGAACAATAATATTCCATAATATTCATATACCATAATTTATTCAGCCATTCTCCAATCGAAGGGCATCTATTCAATTTCCAGTTTCTAGCCACTACAAAAAGGGCTGCCACAAACATTCTTGCACATGTGGGGTCCTTTCCTTCCTTTATGATTTCTTTGGAATATAAGCCCAATAGAAATGCTGCTGGGTCAAAGGGTATGCACAGTTTGATAACTTTTTGAGCATAAGAGCTGAACTTTTTAAAAAAATGCTTTTAAAAGGTAGATAAAGGGTGGAGGTTAGCAAAGTAACTAATGACTTGTGAGGTAACAGGTAGAAAGTGTTGGAGTGAGGATTCCAGTGTCTGACTGTGGAAAATCCTCCGGGGAGGACACATTAAGCTCCTGGTGCTTGAGTCTGCGTTGGTTACTCCAAGCTTTCCTGGTCCCTGCCCATCCTCATCCATCATGCTGGATCTTAACTACTTTTTATCTATCTGTCTATAGTCACTTGATACAGTTACTCAGTTTAGCCACATTGGTGTTATTGTTACAATGTAACAATATGGAATGTTTATTAGAATGTAACAATAATAGCAGATTGTATTTACTCAGTTGTTAAAATGAAACCTCTGAATGTTGTAACTGGTTGTTACAATGTAACAACATTCAAACATTTGTTCTACTGATTGCTCCATAGTAACAACAGTTGTTAGATTGTAAAACATTATCTAGAGAGCTCCTTTCCAACAAAGACTGTTCATTTTGTTTGTTTTTGGACCCCCCTCAATCAACTCTCCATTGATTCTTCTTTCATAAGAAAGGCTGTAGAACTTGCCTGCTGATGCTGGTGAAAAGGGAGGGCACAGAAGGAAGCCAGTTAGCTGGCCCTGAGTTGTCCTTGACAGTTTTATTGAAGGGGAGGCCTTGAAGAAGAAGAGGGGGAAAGCTAGTTGAGTGGAAACTCTAAGGATACCAGGTGGGAAGCAGATGGTATCATCATCACCCACAGATAGCCAAGGATTTGTTGGCCTGAATGCCCAAGAGCTTCACTCCTGAGGTCTTTTGCCACAAGGCCCAACCTCAGCTGGCCTGGGTAGAGTGTCTCTGTGGTCTCTGGGCTCAGCAGTGACTCAGGCAGGATGGAGGGACTATCTCAGGAGCTCTTATCCCTGAGATAGGCAGCTGTGACATCACTCTGCTGCAGGGACTTCCCCAGCCTAAACAGTGAGAATGGCAGAGTCCTGCTAAGCTCACCTCATCCCTCTGCCCCTGCTCTGAAAAGCATCCTTGGTCTTGTATGCTGATGGCCAGGCAGCCATCCCCACCGCAAGTCTGCCATTGCTGTGGTTTGAGCTCAAGGGCCAGGTCTTTTCTGCAGCCAGTACTGCTCCTGGCCCAAGACCCAACCCCCAGCTGGCTGACATTAGTCTGGGGCGTGTTCTTCTTCTTAGGGCTTCTTACCACTTTTGTCTCCAAACTATTCCACTAGCTCTTGACTTACAAACAAATGTATTTATAAGTTCAAAGATCCACACCCAGACATAAACCACAAGGGGACAGCCAAACTTGAGCTGTCTCCTCCCTGGCACCTCCTAGGAAAAGAGGAAGCTGGAATCCTTCACATTCCCTTCCCAGCACCCAGTCCTAAGGTAAAAGAGTTGTTTGGCATTTTGGAAGAAGCTCTGGGACAGAATGTATCCTGAAGCTGGGAACTGGATTCAAATCCTTTCTTCCAGTCAGCTTCATTGGGAAGGGTGCCAGATACCTGTTTGTTATAGTTGTTGGAGCTTCTGTTCCAGTTTGTCTCTGGCCTCCCTGGCCTCTCTCTAAGGTTCTGTTGTCTATTTTCCAGCTTCTTCATCTAAAAAATGGGTGGAGACCCACTTGTGGGTAAGTGGTAAATCTGAGCTGCCAACGAGGTTAAAGGCCTTCCAAAGACATCAACTGTGAGCTCACTTCACCTGAAGAGTTCTCAGCACTGGATGTTGTGAACTGAAATGGCAGCGTCATGCACTGGACAACAAAGCCAAACTCTGGATTTGGAGTCAAAGTTTGGATCCTGGCCAAGTCACTTCCCAGAGCCTCAATTTCTTCATTTGGAAGTTGGACTAGATGGCTCCAGTGTGTACTCTCAGTCTACATTTATGACCTGATGGAGTTGTTCTTCAGTTCCACCTCTTCTGCAGTGAATATTTGAGCTGTTCTTCCTGACTGACAATAACAAATTAGGTCAGCCAGCATTTATCAAGCGTCTACTTTGTGCTGGCATTATCTGTCAGAACTCAGATAAGGCCAAAGTTCCCATGGCTTTGGGCAGACTCACATGAAAGCAGGCCTGCTTGTTCATAAGGAGGTGCCGGAAACGAGGCAGGAGGCAGGTTAGAATCAATTGAGATATGAGGAAGACCATTCTAAGATCTCAAGGAACCTCTGGTCTGGTGCTCAGCAAGGGCTTAGCTGAGCATGGACCCATCAGGGCCTGGGGATCTCCCAGGGCCACAGTCACAGATCCTGGAAGTCATCTCAAACAGACAACTGCATGGCCAAGTATCTACTGTGTGCCAGTTATTTTGCTAAGTTTGGAAATACAAATGCAAACAGAACTGTGCATGACTGCTGATTGAATAATGTCATGTCACTCTGCAGGATTCCTTCCATGTCCAGTGACCATCAGGCCTGGCCAAGGGCAAGAGTCAAACCCTGACCGTGGTGTCAGAAGACCTGGGGTGGTATCCCAGTGCTTCTTATTAGTGTGACCTTGGGCAAAGCACTTCATCTCCTGGATCCTAACTCTCCTATGGGATGATGGGAGATTTGGATCACAGATAATGTCAAAGATCCCTTCCAACCCAAACACCTATTGTTTTGGAGTGGGAAGTAGAGGTGAAAGAAGAGGGCATTTTAATACTATAGCTGTAACATTTTAAGATATAGTTTGCCTTAACATTATATTATTTATAATCACCCCTGTGACAAGTTATCACTAATTCGATTATTAGTTATCTCAGGCTACTATTCCTTGCTGTTTCCCTGTGCAGATCCCAGACTCTCACACTGGCTTCACTGCCTGTCCAGGCTTCTGTCAGGGTACGTCGAAATCTGGCTCCTTTTGTGTTGCTCAGAGGGAAGGGGAAAGAAGAAAGAAGGTGGTAGGGTACGAATATTGAAAGAGATGTCCTTTGAATGTGTAGATTTTTGTGTATGTGATCCCCATTACTGCTGCAGATACTTGAGGATTACATATTATATCAGAGGGCAATTTATTTTATTTTTAATTTATGGAATAAAACAAGCATCAAAAAGACGATTGCATACAAAACTGTAAATCTACTATGCACAACTTGCTGTTGTTTTAAAATATACAACAAAGTTATCATGTAAATTTCTTTTTTTCTTCCCTCCCCCAACCCTGTTCTAGAAATGGTCACTATTAGACACAAATAGATATGTAGATATAAAATTATTCTACATGTACTTCTATTTATCAGTTCTTTTTTGAAATGCAGATAGTGTTTTTCTTCATGTATCTCTTATACTTGGATTTTAATTTTTTATTGAAGTTTTTATTTCAAAACATATACAAGGAAATTTGTATACATATATTGGATTTATCATATATTTTAACATATTTAACATGTATTGGACTACCTGCCATCTAGGGGAAGAGGTGGGGGGAAGGAGGGGAGAATTTGGAACAGAAAGTTTTGCAAGGGTCAGTGTTGAAAAATTATCCATGCATATATGTGTAAATAAAAAATTTTAATTAAAAAATAAAATTAAAAAAATCAAAATCTATACAAGGATAATTTTTCAACATGTGGGTCCCCTTTCCCTCCTTTAAGATCTCTTTGGGATATAAGCCCACTAGAGACTCTGCTGGATCAAATGGTATGCATAGTTTGATAGCCCTTTGGGCATAGTTCTAAATTGTTCTCCAGAATAGTTGGATCAATTCACAGTTCTACCAACAATGCACTAATGCCCCAGTTTTCCCACATCCCCTCCCACACTTGTCATTATCTTTTCCGGTCCTCTTAGTCAATCTGAGAGGTGTGAAATGGTACCCCAGAGTTGTATTAATTTGAATTTCTCTAATCAATAGTGATTTGAAGCCTCTTTTCTTATGACCAGAAATGGCTTGAATTTCATCGTCTGAAAATTGTCCAGTCATTCTTAAAACAATATTACTATATACAATATTCTTTTGGTCCTGCTCTTTTTGTTTTTCATTATTTTGTGAAAATCTTTCCATGTTTTTCTAAGATCAGTGAGTTCATCATTTCTTATAGCACAGTAATATTTCATCAAGATCATATAATACAACTTTCTCAGCCAGAGTAGAATTTATTAAATGAACCCCCTGGGAGAAGGCCAGAATCAGAGGAGCCTCCGGGTCAGAGGAAAGGACTTGAACCCAATGAACCTTTTTCCATTCAGTGTCATTCATTCTGGACCTGATTTTGATGATCAGCTTTTGTTCTGACTCAACAGTTTTAGAAATTGTGAAGAAATCTCATTGACAAGGCTGTTAGGCTTGTTAAGCCCAATTTGATTTATTATCTCACTGGAGCCTTGAGGCTGACAAGTGGGTATCGAGTTATCTTGACTAGGACTTTTCTGGGCAGTAATCATCAAGATTAAGAAGCTTGAGATAAGTACTGACTGGTTTCAGGAAGACTCCCGGCTAGCTTCCTTCCTTCCTTCCTTCCTTCCTTCCTTCCTTCCTTCCTTCCTT
>JAJPUD010002260.1:20284-39697 GCA_023553655.1 Myrmecobius fasciatus
TCCTTCCTTCCTTCCTTCCTTCCTTCCTTCCTTCCTTCCTTCCTTCCCTCCTTCCTTCCTTCCTTCTTTCCTTCCTCCTCCTCCTTCTTCTCCTCCTCCTTCTCCTCCTTTTGCTCTTTGTTTTGGTTCTCTGGAGAGTCTTGCTCTGACCTTGGGATAAAGGGATTGATTCAGGCTCAGAGTCCTTTCCATCCTTTGGACTTGTGGGGGAAGAATTGAAGAAGAAAAACTGCAGAAATTGAAGCTGAGGTCTTAGCCCTGGAGGCTGGAGTCTAGGTATTAAGTGTGAATAATGAATGCATGGGGACTCTGGGAGGTTCCAGCTTTGGGGAAGTCCCTTTAGGCTCCAGATGGAAGGTAGTGATGGATTGGTTTAGGGTTTTTTCTCTCTCCCAGGGGGTCAGTTTTCTGTATCTGATGTCCCTCTCCCCCTCCCAGGGGAGACTTACTGTGTTTCTTGAAAATGTATTACTCTTCTTTGTTTGACAATTGTGATAAATCTGTTAGCCCCCAAACCTGGCCAAACAGCATTATTGTTTGTGTATATCATCGAAAGGATATTTTGAGAACCCATAGGAGATTTAAAATACTAGCATGTCACTAGAGTGGTGTTTCTGGGTGGGGACTCAAAACCATAACACCGAGATAGAGCTTTAAATTCTTTTTTTTTTTTTTTTTGGCCACATCCCTGGGCAGAGAGTATAGCTTATCAAGGTTTCTCTCTGCAAATGAGTCATCAGCAATCTCTGGGCTGCAGTTGAGATGGTCTCTGTGATTTCTATGGGCTTATCCTCCCTGTCAATGCTCACAGTAGCACTCCATAGGTACTATATTATTCTCTTCACTTTACAATTGAACAACTTGAAACTAGCTCACAGAATCACCCCCGCTGATTAAAACCTAGGACTTCCTATTTCAAAGACTAATAGTTATAGGCCAGAGCTGATTCTACCCCATCTAGTGCTTCAGGGTTGGGATTAGAAAGACATGGACACTTATAGACCATCTAGCAGTGAACAAGATCAACCCTCACAGCAGGGAGAGCATTAGCAAAAGTACAGAATTGATACCCTGCTTGTGTGTTGGCCATGTTGGTCTGCCAGTCAGAAACCTGAAGGAAGAGGTCCTGAACCCCCAGGAAATATGCCAGTGGTTGGCACTTAAGTGGTGGCCTAGGCCAGTTAGATCTTGAAGACAGTTTCTTATGAACAATAATATTCCATAACATTCATATACCATAACTTATTCAGCCATTCTCCAACCAATGGACATCCATTCACTCAGTTTCCAGTTTCTAGTCACTACAAAAAGGGCTTCCACAAACATTATTGTACATGTGGGTCCCCTCATCTTTTTTATGATCTCTTTGGGAGATCATAGCAGTAGAGACACTGCTGGATCAAAGGATATGCACAGTTTGATAGCCTTTTGGGCATAGTTCCAAATTGCTCTTCGGAATGGTTGGATCAATCCACAACTTCACCAACAAAGCATCAGTGTCCCATTTTGTCACATCTCCTCCAACATTTATCATTATTTAAGGATAGTTTAAATGTCATTTAAGGAGAGGAAAAGAGCAATAACAACAACTACTAGCTGATCTGAGATCCCCCTTAGGAGAAACTACTCTGGCTTTTGTGGCAGGGATTTGAGTAGTTGCAGCTCCCAGAATGCCAGGATTCTGCCCTGTGATTCTTTCTCTGAAAGGAGCCAAAGTGATGTTTAAAGACGATCATCATGCCCCCAGCCCCTTCCTGTCTGGTATTCTCACAGCCTCCTGGCCTCTCTGTGACCCCCGGGGTGTTGTTGTTCACCTCCTTGCCTTTGCTCATGAGATAATTCATCTCTGTGTCTTTTCACTGGCTGGAAGGCTCTTCTTTCTCAGATAAATTTCCCAGTTCCCCTGGCTTTCTTCAAGTCCCAGATAAAGTCTTATCTTCTACAAGAAGCCTTTCCTGATTCCTCTTCATGCTAGTGCCTTCTCTCTGAGACCAATCTTCATGTTACTTAATAGAAGCCTTTTTGATTGTTGTTCAGCCATACTTCAGTCACGTTTGACTCTCTGGGATCCCTTTTGGGATTTTTTGTGACAAAGATTCTAAAGTGGTTGGCCATTTTCTTCTCCAGATCATTTTGACAATGAGGAAATGGGGGCAAAGAGGAGTTAGTGCCTTGTTCGAGGTCACACAGCTAGGAAGTGTCTGGGGCCAGATTTGATCTCAGGAAGATGAGTCTCCCTGATCCAGGCCTGGTTCTGTGCACCATGATTGCTCCTAATAATAATCCTTATAGTACTATAAATAACACAATTAATATAATTAACATAATTGTTATAGTGGTCCCCAATATATCTTGTTTGTACTTAGTTGTTTACACATTGTATTCTCGATTTAAGCTCTTCAAGGACAAGGGCTGTCTTCTTTTGCCTTTCTTTCTATCCTCAGCACTTAGCACAGTGTCTGAAAAAGAGTAGGTGCTTGGGGCAGCTAGGTGGCGCAGTGAATACAGTACCACTCCTGAAGTCAGGACAATCTGAGTTCAAAGCTGGTCTCAGACACTTAACATTTCCTAGCTGTGTGATCCTGGGCAAGTCACTTAACCTCAGTTGACTCAGCAAAAAGCAAAACAAAACAAACAAAACAAAAAAAAGTAGGTGCTTAATAAATGCTTGCTAATTTGTAGACAATACTACTCACTTTTTGCAACCCGCAAGAACTTCAACATCCAGATGGGTGCCTTCTTTTGGAGTCATTGTCTGGGGAGGCTAGGTGACAGTGCCAACTATCTTTGGCAATCCTGCTTCAGTCTTCTGGTGTCTGGGAGGGTGAACAAGAATCACAACATATAACAGGGCTTGGCTGCTGTCTCTTGGACCTCATGGCTGCTCAGGAGGGTACCAAGACCACTGGGGTTCTTTGGCTGTGGCAGGAGCAGCTGCAGCAGCAACTGAAGGCAGGAAGAACCTAGTCCTGCCACTGCCTCATAAGGGGTGTCTTGGAGGGAAATCGTTCCACCTGTGTCTGTATTGATCTCACTGTCCTGAATGTCACCCTTCTGAACAGCAGGCTCATCTTCCCTTAGCCAGCCCCCGGAGCTTGACCGCTGTCCTAGTTTTGTCCCAGCTTTCTCTCTGGACAGGAATTCTGCTTAAGGCTACTCTCCCAAATCAGCAACACGGGGCTGTGAGCACCTTGGCCAAGCCTGTGCTCTGAGACCTCAACATCATCTGGGCTGGCTCTGGGGCCTGTGCTAGCCAGCAGGCAGAAGCCTTTCTCCTATTCCCCCCAACTCTTCTGCACCTTGGGTTTTAGGGTTGATGAAGCAATGCCAGTGGTCCTAACAGAGACCCCCGGAAAGTCCATCAGAGAGTTGGGGATTGGCTTGTTCAGGTTCAGGAACCTCTCAGAAGCAGCTCCGGGAAGAGAGGATCCCTTTTGATACCCAGCTGAAGAGCTGACCAGAGAGTACTTGAAAATCTTCTGGAGAAGTGAAATGATGATGATTCTATAAATATAGAACTTTGATAACTGACATTTAACAAAAGTCATCACTTCTATTATGGGGAATAATAACGTAGTGCCTGGTGAAGCATACATTTTCATTCATTCATAATTCCAGAAACATTCAGATCCTTAGCAAAATACATGCCTGCAGAAAGCCTTGTTCTCAGGACTTGAGGAGAGCTCTGGACCAGGAGGGGAAGAAGTTGACATTCTATTCCTGGGGTTTCCCTTATTAACTGTGTGACTTAGAACAAACTACTTCCTGCTTCTGGGCTTCAGCTCCCTCCCATGGTCCCTCCTGCCCTTTGGAAAGATTGGAGGAAAGGTCTGCAGCCCACCTTCATGACTGGGGAGTGTCACGTGGGAAAAGACCCAGAAATGGTCACTCTCACCCATGCCTCTGATCAAAGGCTCAACTCAGGTGGCTGCTGCTCAGCAGTTCTGAGTAAGGCCAGTAGATGGCATGGGGACAAAGGGAACGCCTGCCCTCTCCCTCCTGGGCCAGCTGGGCCCCATGGTTTCCCTACCACCTCTGTCCCTTGCTACAGAGGGCCTGACTTGCAGAACAGAGACATGGGTTTCCCAACTGAATCCAGGCCTCTTTGGCAGCCCTCGACCTCACCTGGCAGAGCTGGCTGCTCAGTCCCAGCTCAAGGCCAGTCTGGCCTCCCCTCCCTGCAAGGTAAAAGCAGGGAACCCTCTGAACTTGGCCTTGACTACTGAGGGAGGCTGAAAGTGAGCTGGGAGACCAAGTGTCAACCAACTGAGAGGGCCCTCTAAAGCATGGGGGGGGGGGAGGTAAAGGAACACCAGAATAAGCACCCAACCCACAGTCTATCCTTCCAAAAGGGCATTCTTTATGGTCACCTGAGAAACCAAGATGGCAGCTCCTTCCCGGCAGCCTTTGTTCCTCCTCCCCTCTTCTCTGGGTTCCTCTCTTCTCTCAGAGACCTAAGCATCTCCAGGGACTTTAGAAACATGAGTTAATTGAGCATACTGCCTTGATTAAAAATGCTACAGCTTAGATCTCTCTCATCTGAGAGATGGCTCAGTGGTCTGTCAGCCAGTGCTTCTCAGGATTTCCATTGGCCCCCTCCTCGGGAAGTTACTTATTCAGAAGGATATGGAATGGCCCCAAGGCACAGAACAGAATTTAAGAGCTATAAAGGAGGCTATCCATTCTACAATCTGGTTTTCATTTTTAAAGGTTCCTTCTCTGGGGAGCACACTTTCACTTTCCTTCTCTTTGGAAATAAACGGAAGCCCCCCCCCCCCCCAGGCGTCTTTGGAATTCTGAATCTTTGCGGCCCTGGGGGGGGGGGGGCTTCCCTGCATATTTCTTTCACTTTTTCTCCCTAATTGCTTTTGCTGGATTTGAAGCATTTTGGGGGAAATGTGGCTGTGCTTAAACTACTTTCTTGTTCATCTGTGCTAGGAAGGAAAATTAGACTAATGTGAGACTGAGTGCAGGAACAAATGCAACAAATGTCTGTGTGAGGCTGTGTGAAGAACAAATAGATCTTCTCTTCTCTTCTCCTCGAGCCTCAGTTCCTTCACTTGTGCCCCACTCCCTCACAAGGTAGTAGAGAAGGAAGCAATCTGCAAACAAGAACATCCACTACCTTTTCTTCAGGTCCTAAATGACAAATAAACATTTAGGTAATAATAAGAATAACCATCATCACACCCCCAATGGAGTCCCTGACTTCCCTCTCACACTTGCCAAAGGGCAAGTAGGCAGCTGCCCAAGCTCCCCCAGGAGAAGAGGAATAATGAGAATTGCTGATGTTTAGACAATAATGTCTGGCTGGCAAAGGACCCTCACTAGAGTCCCGTACAGATGCTTTGTTGTACCCAATATACAGATGAGGAAACTGAGGGTGAAAGAAATTATGGCCCCTGGCAAATTGAGGCTTTTCTGACTCGGGGCCCAGCCCTCTTCCACACTGCATCACCTGGTTTGGGGGTCTTACTGGGCTCCCTGTCTCTCTCATACTTTGGCAGCCTTGACATGGGAAATTGGAGCTCTGTTCACATGATGTCCACTGGTAAGGAAAAGGCAGTATCCACAATGAGGTTTTAGGGGAGTCCCAGGGTGAGGGAATCACTCAGGGGAATCTTGGCCCCATTATGAAGCCATGACCACATGCTCCACATCCTTTGAGTAGCTGCTTTTAAGCTTAAGAAGGCAACCTTGGGCTGAACCAAATCTTCTGGACATGAAGACGAGCCCCATTGGCACCTCTCAAATTATTCTGCAACCTAGGCCCACTCCAAGATTTTGATGACTAGACTTGAGAGGTGACCACACAAAGGAGTTCAGGGGAGGCTGGCCAGGTTGCCTCTGAGGAAACGACCCTGGGCTCAATGACTGAGTCAGGTGCTCTCTTCCAAAACAGGCAGCTGGAGAAGCACCTTCACAAAGGCCTGTGGTGTCATCTCAACGCTTCAGGCCCCTTGGCTAAGGAAAAACTTGGTGAGTTTGTGCAGAGCAAGATTGTGTCTGTCAAGTGAGTGACATGAAGGGAAGAAAGGAGCTGGGAGAGGTCCAGTTGGTTAATTACTCTCCCTTCAGTGAGGCCGAATTGGATGGGCAGAGAAAGGCCGCTCACCTGGCAGAAGGAGCCGTTCAGGTTCTCAGTAAGTTTGTCTCTCTGGTGACATAAATGACAATCACTGCTCCACAAACATCAAATAGGTTCCACACAATCCTTAGGGAAGGGAAAGAGGCAGAGAATGAGGGGTTACATATATAGTGTGTTACATATGTCATCTCATTTTTTATCTCTTCCCTTTGAGCTAGCCTAAGAAACAAGCCTTGGTGAAGGGCCTACTATGCGCTAGGCCCTAGACACCTAAAGACAACAAGGAATGGGTCCCTGACCTCAAGATATTGTCTTTCTCTAGGGGTCATAACCTTATGATACAAGTATCTTCAGAGCAAATTCAGGTAAGTTCAGGAGGAAGGGCACCTCGTAGTTGGGATTGAGAGAAGGGGGCATTGGTTAGGAAGAATCATGAAAGGCTTCCTGGAGAAGGCAGTGCTTGATGAATCGATTACCCAGGGTCACTGGGCCAGGCCCAGAGTCAGGTCTCTCCACTGGGCCTCATAAAGGCTCAAAGCCGGTGTCAGCTAGGGAAAGCCCACCGAGTTCCATTATTCTATTGTTATATTAGAGACTAGGGTGGAACGGGTCTGGGCCATAAGTGACTAACAGAAGTGTTTTAGCAGTTCGCTTCTCACCTCCAGCGCACATATCCCCCAGCCTTTTGCATTTGTCTCATTTTCGGGTCCAAATAATGACTGAGCCTCCAGTAGGGGACCGCCTGGGCCGCAGCTCTCGCATCCCTCTCCCTTGTCTTCCTCCCCCTTCCCCTCCCCCCTTCCCCACCCCCCTCCTCCGCCTCATTGCCAAGACTTAGACAGAAGACCATCCCTCAAGCTCGTTGACACTTTCTATTTGGTCAGTTTCAGGTCTAGAGGGCTGGACGGCGGCCCTCCTGCTCCCCCTTCCGGGGCATTTCCCGAGCTGGCCATACCGGGGCTCAGAGCCTGTTGGGGGGCCTGGGATGGGGCACCGGCCTCGGCCAGTACCGGCTTCTCTCGTCCTCTTCTCCACGACTGAAATGCTCGGGTGAGGTCCCTTTAAGAGACCAGAAACCACTAGGGCTGGCGTCCGGGACTGAAACTGATTCAGAGGCGGCCCGGGCTCCTCCCGCGGCCACCCCTGTCCTCGACGCCGAATGGTTCGGGCCAGCCTATATTTACCGCAGATCTTTCTCTCTGGCCACAAGGATGTGAGGCGAGCGGGGGGAGCGCAGGAGGTCAGAGCCGAGCGGGAGCCCGAGCCGGAGCCGGAGCCGCAGCGGAGCCGGGGAGGGAGGAGACCGGGAGGGCAGTGAGGAGAAGCTAGCCGGCAGCGCTGCTCGGGACCAGTGGAGCCCCGGAGGATAGAGCCGACTAGTCCCGTCCCGGAGGAAAGAGCAACCCAGCCCAGTCCCCCCTTCTCAGCCCAGCCCCGGAGGGGAGAGCAGCCCAGTCCAGTCCCCACCCCCCTCCCCTCGCTTCAGCCCAGCCCCAGAGGGAAGAGCAGACTAGTCCAGTCCCCCCCTTCTCCCCCCGCCAGCCCAGCCCCGGGGTATAGAGCAGCCCAGTCCCAGCACTGGAGGGGAGTACAGCAAGAGAGAGCCCCGGAGGAGAGCGCAGCCCAGTCGGGCTCCGGAGAGAAGCGTAACTCCGCGTAACCCCGGAGGACAGCGCAGCCGAACTCCGGGGAACCGCACAGCCCAGCTGGGCTAGACGCAGAGTCGAGCGGAGCGGAGCGGAGCCGAGCCGAGCTCAGCCGAGCGCACGCAGCCCAGCGCCCAGCCGCGCCGCGCTGCCCGGGCAGCCAGGCTTGGCAGAGGCACCATGCCTCCCTCCTGCCCCGTGAGCCGACGGGAGTCGCACGGAGCCCCATGCCCGCAGCCCGGGGCCCTCTTTTGTTCCTGAGGGTCAAGATGCGGTAAAGCCGGGCCAGGCCCTCGGCGAACGTCCTTCCCGTCCCTCCCTCCGGGTGTCCGGGAGGGAGGGCAAGCTCAGCTCTCCTCCTGCTCCCCGGCCCGCCTGCCTCCTCTGCCGGTCCGCCCGCCTTTCGTACCCAGCTGCGGAGAGCAGGGAGATGCTGCCGTGGAAGAGAAACAAATTCGAGCTGATCGAGGAGGACCCCAAGCAGGCGGCTAAGGCCAAGGGCTATGCGGTGAGCCTCCACTACTCCGCGCTCACGTCTCTGGCCAAGGCGTGCCCGGAGAGCGCCCTCACCCGCGTGGGCAGCATGTTCAAGTCGAAGCGGAAAAAGGTGCAGATCAGCAGCGAGGACCCCACGTACACCGTGCTGTACCTGGGCAACGCGACCACCATCCAGTCTCGCGGCGAGGGCTGCACCGACCTGGCGGTGGGCAAGATCTGGGGCAAGAGCGAGGCGGGCAAGCACGGCACCAAGATGAAGCTGACCATCAGCGCGCAGGGCATCCGCATGGTGCACGCCGACGACCAGGCGCTCAAGCGGCCGGGCCACCTCTACCTGCTGCACCGCGTCACCTACTGCGTGGCCGACCCGCGCCTGCCCAAGGTCTTCGCCTGGATCTACCGGCACGAGCTGAAGCACAAGGCCGTCATGCTGCGCTGCCACGCCGTGCTCGTGTCCAAGGCCGAGAAGGCCAAGGCCATGGCGCTGCTGCTCTACCAGACGTCGGCCACGGCCCTGGCCGAGTTCAAGCGACTCAAACGACGCGACGACGCGCGCCACCAGCAGCAGCAGCTGGTGGGGGAGCAGAGCATCCCGCTGGTGCCCCTCCGGAAGCTCCTGCTGCACGGGCCCAGCTGCTACAAGCCGCCCGTCGAGCGCAGCCGCAGCGCGCCCAAGCTGGGCTCCATCACGGAGGACCTGCTGGGCGAGCAGCAGGAGCAGCAGGAGCAGCAGCGGCAGCGGCTCCTCGCAGACCCCGAGCAGGACCCCGGCCCTCCGAGGGAAGGCGAGGACGAGGCTGACCTGAGCCTGGACTTGGACCTGAGCCTGGACGGGGAGGGCGAGGACGTGGACACTGACGGGGAGGCGCAGCCTCCGCCTCCGCTCGGGGCCTCGCCCATGGAAGGCGGGGACCTCCTGGACGCCTGGGACCCGCGGCGCCCCGGCGCCCGGCTGCTCGCGGGCTCGGCGGACGGGGAGCACGAGCTCTGCCGCCTTATCAGCGACCTGGGCGAGCTCAGCATCGGCAACGACTTGCAGAGCCTCCGGGCCGACTTGCGCGTCACCCGGCTGCTGTCGGGAGAGAGCACGGGCAGCGAGAGCTCCATCGAGAGCGGTTGCCAGGACGCCGGGGGCTCGCCGGGCCTCGCCAACGGCCTGGACGAGGCGGGACCGGAGCCCGGCCCGGGCTGAGGCCGCTGTGGCTGCCGCCGGCGACCTGGGACCGCTGCTGCTTTCCCCCCTTCCAGGGGCTCCCGGATCCGCTGCTGCTGCTCCAGCTGCTCCCCCTGCGCCCGTTTCCAGCTGTGCACGCCCCGTCGCGTTGTTTGGGCGCTGTACGGCGGCGTGGGCCCCCCTCCCACCCGACCTCTGGGAGCCCTCGGCCGCAGGGGCAACCACAGACGCTTAAGCGCTGGCCTCCTCTTTCTGGGGACCAGGGGTGCTGGCGCGGCGGGGCGAGAAGCCCTGTAAAGTTGGTTCTCTCTGGGCGCCTTCCGTGGTGGGGGAACGCACTGGGAGACAGGGACCCGCCAATTTCCTCCAGCTGCTTGTTAGTTAGTGAGGGGAAGAGAGAGAGAGAGAGAGAGAGAGAGAGAGAGAGAGAGAGAGAGAGAGTGTGTGTGTGTGTGTGTGTGTGTGTGTGTGTGTGTGTGTGTGTGTGTGTGTGTGAGGGGGGGGAGGGGAGCGAGAGATTGTACCTATCATTCTGTAAGGAAGCCTGCCTGTCTGCCTGCCTGCCTGTCACTGTGTCTGCCTGTCATTGCTCTGGCTCTGGCCGGCCGGCTGGCCTCCTTGTCCTTGTCATGTCCCAGAGGCAACAACACACAGGCAGCCAAAGGGACGCGGGCAGAGTCTGGAAGCTAAGGCCGAAGGCCGCCGGGCATGGGAGGGGGAGGAGAGAGCTCGCAATTGTTTGCGAGGAGGCTTCTGTCATCTCCGGATGGCTGAGAATTTCCTGTTTTTCTCGGTAACTGGGGAACCCACGGAGGAGGGGTGAACTTCCTTTCTCCAGCCGGTAACGTGAGGGCCAGGAGCTTCGGCCCATTTCACGCCTGTTTCCATCTCCTAAAGCAAACCTCTGTGTGTGTGTGTGTGTGTGTGTGTGTGTGTGCGCGCGCGCGCGCGCGCGCGTGTGTGCGGTGTCTGGGCCAAGATCTCGGGTCTCCCCCCCCCCACTTTGGTGCATGAGCTTGGGTTGTTTACCTCAGACTCAGACCCTTGAAAATCTGCCAAAATCCTTAAATAACGGTCTTGGGGGAGAGGAAAGGCCCCAAGTTGCGCTCTGTTTACGTCGGAAATCCAGTATGGAAAGGGAGTCTCCTGCCAAAAAGACCCCAAGTCCTCCTCTCCAGCAAGATCTCCTTGGATCTCGTGTAAGATATTTTTGCACTGTTGTGAAGTGTTTTTGACATCTCTTTTGTACATAGGGTGTTCTCGGACCTAGATGTTTATAATCTTTTGCTGTGCAAAAGGAAACTTGAAAAAAGTGGTTCCCTTGTACATACAGAAACCTGTATAAAACACTTGGTTATTTTTTAAGAACAGCAATGTTCTGATGTTGTTTGCACACAAGTGGAGGTAATAAAGAGGCTAACTTAACAGAAGGATGGGTCTGCTCCACTGCTCTTAGTGGGGCTGGGGGGGGGGACGACCCGGGCTGGTCAGGATGGAAGGGGGAGGATGAATATGGCTCTTTAATTGTGGCTTGAGAAAGGGATATAGAGGCCTCTGGGAGTGTCCTCCTGTGCCATCTAGTGGGCTCTTCTGAACCTCCTTGGGGCCTTGCATGAAGGGATGGAGGGAGGGGGCAGAGGGGGGCTTCCCTGTCCCTCACTTGTGGCTAGGATGAAGGGAATCCAGCCTAGGGCCTCTCTGTGGCTGATCACCGCTCAGCCACCCGCCTTTCCTGTCCCAGGACCTTGCCCCATGAACGTCTTCCTTCTGATCTTTTAGAAATTGTTTTTGTTTGGAGGCTTCCATCAAGTTTGGCTTTCCTTCTCCTCTTTTTCTCCCCCCTCCCCAAGCCTTTGAGGTTATTTGGAAGAGTTGATTCTCTTCAAGAGTGAGAATGAAGGACAAACAACAATTTGAAAGAGTATGGTGGCTTTTAAATGGAGAGGCTGACCCTTCCCCCTTGCTAATTAGTGATCCAGAAAACTTAGAGCCTGAAAAATCTAAGCCTGCTTGCTTGGGTGGGCAGAGACAGGGAAACTGAGGCCCATTTCTAGTTTCCTAGTATGTCGTGAGAGGGGGAAGGTAGCTCAGGAAAGGCCCAGACCCTCCACAGACCCAGCAGTCACAATCCACTTCCTCTGTGATAGGCTGCTGATGTGGAGAAGGGGTTACTGAAAGTTTTGCTGCTTTTTTTTAAAGCTTGTCATGCTTTCTGCATGTTTGTTTCTTTTGTAAACTCCCAACAGATGTCTCTTTTGACTACGGCCACTCAGCTGGGTGTTGTAATAAGACCCGTTCCAAGCTGGGTTTTCTGTGGCTGTTTTTTTTCTCTTCTCTTTCTTCTCCTTTTTAGCTGGGGCCTCAGGTTTGCCCCCCACCTGCTCTGAAGTCACATTCTCTGGCCCGATGTGCCCCAGGGATTCAGGGAGGGCTCAGAGAGTGACAGAAAATCCCCAGGGTCCCGGAGCAGAGGCAGAGGTGGTCCACACACAGCACCGGGGCTTTCCCCCCTTATAACTCAGAGTTGCAGACCAGAGGGGGTGTTGGCCAAAGGGGCCTATGAAGGCAACATGATTCAGACCCGGTTACTGTTGGCAAAAGGACAGACCCCATGTTGGGCTGTAGTGTCCATGAACCATGGGTCCAGCTCAGGGAGCTGATGGCAGGGCGGCAGCCTCAGGGGCCTTTACATGCTTCCCTGGAAAACAGATGAGCTAAAATCCTGAGGAAAGGGCAAGAGGGACCAAGCTAAGACAAGAGGTAGACCCACTTGTTCCTCTCAAGGAGCATTATCCTAGCTAGTGCCTTTCCATTCTTCTTGGACCTTATGGGTGAAAGCTTCTCCTTTCCCTGCTCTCTCCCCTTTCTCTCTGCTCTTGGGTTTGGGGGCTGAGGTGTCTAATCTAAGCTGGGGGAAAGGGATGGTACCTTCTGCTTAAGTCAGAAAGGTGTCCAGGTGGCCTCTTGCTACGCCATGATGAACAAGGCTGGGTCTCGCTCTAAGGGTTTAGACCAATGAGAGCATTAGTGACATTACCAAATGTTTCCTAAGCATTTCCCCTGTCCACAAAGAAGTTCTATTGTGCTGAGAGACTACTGCGCAGGAGATCATGGGAGGAGGAGGAGAGGACTAGGAGACCGGAGTTCCGGGAAAAGGCTTTGTTGAGGGGGTGGCAGATTAGATGAGATGGAAGCTGGGGATTCTAAGAGATGGACGGCACACCAGGCAGAGGGCCTGGGCACGAGTTTGGAGGCAGGAGATGAAACCTCCAGCCACAGAAAGGCTAGTTTGACTGGAATGTCAAGTACACAAGGGCAGGAACACAAAATCAACCTGGAGAATGAGGTTGGAGCCAGATTGTGCAGAACCTGACACACCAAGGAGAGTTGGCATTTCAGCTGAGCCACAGAAGGGAGCCATTGTAGTTTCCTGAGCAGGGAAGTGACACAGTCAGCCTTGTACTTTAGGAAGTTTATTTTGGCAGCTGAGTGGAGAGGGGGAAGGACAGGAAGCCAGAAGCCCCACTAGGAAGCTCTTGCAAACAGTCCAGGCAAGGGATAACTGGGACTAAGCTGGGGTCAGCCAGGCAAAACATGTATTAAGTGCCTATGGTGTACAAGGCACTCTGCTGAGAGTTGGGGATACAAATAGAAGTGAAAAGGGAAAGTCCCTGCCCTCAAGGATCTCACAATTTAATGAGGGAAGATCACACACACACACACACACACACACACACACCCCTAGGGGAGATGGGGATGGGGAAGAGAAGGTATGATGAAATCAGGAGATGTCTCACAGGAGTGGAACTGGTGTGAAATAGGGAGAAGTTTCGGCTGAGTCCCTCCTTTAAATAGAGGTTGTAGAGTCCATGGGCCCACCCTTCCAGTCAAAGTTCCCATCAGGGGAGCAGAGGGGATGGATTAGATGTGAAGACCAGGCAGATTCAATCTTAGGATGATAAGGTTTCCCAGAAATGAATTTCTTGAGAAGCAAGGTGTGAGGGAGAGTCCTGAGAAATTCTACGACCCCTGTGTGAAAATGAAGGGGACGTGGAAGTGATTCAGACAAAATGTGACAACTGAATCAATATGGAGAGTCAAGCAAAAGGGAGCACTGTTTTAGAATCTGGGTCCCTGGATGATGGGTGGGGGTACCCTTAGCCAAAATAGAGCACCTCAAAAGAAAGGAGGGGATTATGGTGCCTTTCTCTTGGCACATGTAGAGTTTGAGATGCCCAGGAGCCATCCAAGTTGGGGGTCTAGTAGGCTACTGGGAAGGAGGGGATTCTGATTGCAATCAAGCTTCCTTCATGGTCCTCCTTACCTGACACATAGTAGGTGCTTAATCAGTACTTGCTGACTTTTTTTTTCTATAATAGCATTTATATAATACTTTGAGTTTTACAAGTCCATGCTATCTTATTTGATCTTCATAAGAACCCTGTGAGGCAAGTACTGTTATTATCCCCATTTGGCTGATAAGGGAACTGAGGCAGACAGTGGTCAAGTGACTTGTCCAGAGTCACATAGCTCATCTATATCTGAAGCTGGATTTTAGCTCAGACCTTCCTGACTTCAGGTCCAGTGCTTCTGCTGTGCTACCTAGTTCTTCTAACACATAGAAATTGAGAGTAGGAGTATGTACACCCATATCTGCAAAGCGTACATACTTGGCTGGTGCTGGTGGGGAGGAGGAGGAGGAGTTGGAAAATTTCTGCCAAAGCCAAATGTCCTCTTGCCTCTTTCCATTTTCCTGTTGGTAGCCTCATAACCATCTCCTTTGACAATCTGGGAAAGCTTTGGGAGCCTCCTCAAAATTGTTTTTAACTGGAAAAAATACCCAGTATTACAGATGAAACTGTCTATTGAAATACAATCATATCTCTAAATACCTATCTATCTATCTATCTATCTATCTATCTATCTATCTATCTATCTATCTATCTGTTTTTCTTTCTTTCTTCCTTCTTTCCTTCCTTCCTTTCTTTTTTCTATTTCTTTTTCTTTCTTTTTTTTTCTTTCTTTCTATCTATCTACCAGTTTTTAACCAAGTCCATTGACCTCCCAGTTAAGAAAATCCCCTATAGAGGAATACTGAAGTGGGATACTTTGTCTGTTTGACATTTCTGGCTTTCTGGGAGTCATAAGAGAATTTTTAAGTGAAAACAGTTTGCCAAAGGGAAGACAGAACCTCTTATCTGGACTCCTTTGGGTGCCTCCCAAGGATGGCCATGGTGGGAGTTCCTTGTCCATTTGCCTCATTGCTGGCCAAGACTGAGCTCTGATTTTCCAGACCAAGATTGGAGCCAGGATTTCTCTGAGTCTCTCCCCGGCTCCTGGAGCTGCTGAGCACTCTCTGTAATGTCATGCTGCAGAGCCGGGAATAGAGGCTGGTCTTGTGCCTAGTTGGGATTGTGACTATTCCTGGCCCACACAACCCATGGAATAATCTAGCTTTCCAGATCACGGGGTAGTATAAGTCACAGCAGCACATTTAGAGTTGTCAGGCTGTCTTAGAGAATAGGACACTTCCCCTCCCCCTACTTCTACTACAACTTGAAACCCATGAGAATGATCATAGGGTCACAAAGCCAGGATTCCCACCTTCCCAGGAATGGGGGCGTTTCTCTAGGACCCACTTTGGGCAAAGACGAGAAGAATCTTGGCACGGCCTCCTGCCTGGCATTAGGACAGACAATCTCAGCACTTTCTGAAGTGTCCGGAGTGAATGGTTTTCCCAGTAACAGGCCATGAGATGGAGCCTGGTAGGAGGCTCTCGCCTTGTACCTGCAGGGTTTGTTACACAGTGTATTCCAAGCCTGCAAATACAGTCTAGAAGGCTTTGTGCTAAGAGCTTTTCATGCTTGAACAGCTACCATATGGATTTCAATAACCTTGCCATTGACCTTTTAAAAAGAGGTGACTCCATCCAGCTTTCCAGTTTCCCATGAAGGCTTCATCCCCATTTTGCATTTAATGCACCTAACATGGTCTTGACACAGCGACCACATCGGGGAGTAACTGGAAGTGGGAGACCTTGAACTCCATCACCTTGTTTTGCAGACTTCTCTCCTTCCTCCCTCTTCCTGTTAAAGTCTCCCCTCCTCACCCATCACCATGGCCACCTTACTCAGGACTATCCTTTTCCCCTTTGTTGTTTCAACAAACATAATTTAGACCTGCAATCTCCAAAAAGAAAAAAACGCAAACTACTCCTGCCTTAAGAAGCAAGGGTTCTGTCTTGGTCCAGGTGGCTCTTTGACCTCCTTTCCATGATATCTTAGGCTGGCAAGGAGCTAGCTGGAAGATGAAGCCGGCAGTTCAAAGCCTTGGATGGGAATCAGTGTCCTGGCTCATTCTAACATACTTTGTGCTACCCTACCTCAGTGTCCTAATTTGTAAAACATGGAGAATAATCCTCTTTCTGCCTAGGATGTCAGTGAATTGGGGTGCTGGGGGGAAAGCAAATCTCTGGGAAAAAAGAGGCTCTTATTCAAGGTCATGAGGGAAAGTTCTCCAAACCAGCAATGATCTAGCTTCTGAAGAAAGGGGTGGATGTTGCTGCTTCTGCTGGCCAGATCCTCATCTCATCTTATTCTCATCTCAGCCAAAGCCTTAGCTGTTGATCAATCAAGTCAGGAAGTGTCTATTAAGCACCTACTATGTGCCAGGTATCTGGGGATACAAAGCAAAGCCAAAGACAGTCTCTGTCCTTAAAGAGCTTGATGTCTAAGTGGGGCTGAGGGAGAAGGAAGTTTTAGGGGGGGCAACATGCAAACTGCTCTGCACAAACAAGCTCTAGATGGCTGAGTTGGGATATTTTCAGAAGGAGCACATCGAAACTGAGGACTGGGAAGGGCTTCCTGTAGAGGGTGGGGCTTTGAAGGAAGCCAGGAGGCAGAGCTGAGGAAGATTGGGTTCCAGGTGTGGGGAACAGTCAGAGAAAGTGCTCAGGAGTCAGAGATAGAATGTCTGGTGGGAGGAATAGCCAGGAAGCTGGAGTCACTGCTCAGTGCCTGGCCACACAGACGGGCTATGTGTTTGGTCTTTGAGTTTGAGCTGGAAGGGACCTCTGTCCTCCTCCCTCATTTAATAGATGAGCAGACAGAGTTCCTCCAAGGGGAAGTGACTCATCCAGGATCATACAGAGATAATTTGGCTCCAAAACTAATATTCAATTCACAGCAGTACTTAGGTACTCAAGTGTAGGTGCTTAATAATTACCTTTCTACTAAGACTGCTGAGCTGGAAAAGATTTCTCCACTAGTGCTTGGCACTCCTCAGAAATTTCCCCCAGACTTTGAATCAAAGGACTGAGTTTTGGTAGATGCTTCGCCATTAATCACCTAACCAATGTCTAATGATGAGGAGAGCTGATCTTTAATTAGCGCTCTAAAATTGGCAGGCACTCTAACACCTCAGGAGGTGGTTGCTAGGGGTATCATGCCCATGTTACAGATGAGGAAAAAGGATGACCAAGGTGATTGCTTCAGATGTATCTGGCTCTTCATGGCCCATTTGGGAGTTTTCTTGGCAGAGATAATGGAGGGATTTGCCATTTCCTTTTCCAGTTTGCTTTACATATGAGGAAACTGAGGCAAGCAGTGATCTGTCCAGGACATACATCTGGTAAGTGTCTGAGCTTAGATTTGAACTCAGGAAGAGAAGTTTTCCTGGCTTTTAGACCTGGTACTCTGTGCACTATGGTGCTACTTAGCTAGTAAGTATCAAAGGTTGAAGTCTGGTCTTTCCTGAGCCCCAAGTCTAATTAGCTGAGAGACATTGAGTAAATCCTGTCCTCTGAAAGATTTAATCTCCTTATCTACAAAGAGAGGGTGGCTGTCCCTGGGAAGAAAGGGAATATGAACAAAGGAAGACCTGGGTCATAATGTCATGGCCTTTGCCTTCTTGGTCTTAGGCTGACCACACAGAGCGGGCCCCAGTCACTCTCCCCCTGTTAGGTTTGAAGAGCCCCTTTGGGGAACAATGGTGGCCAAGGATGGCCATCCACCCAGGAACCAAGATAAGCTTGGCCTTCTCCAAAGGCCAGGGGTCATTATGGGAACTGAAGCTCACACCTAGAAGCTGGAGGCCTCTGCAGAGGCAAAGAAAGTAGTAGGCAGAAGAGAACCCCGAATCTAGTCCAAATCCAGCACCAGACATGCTTACCAGCTCTGTGATCTTGGCCAGGTCATTTTACCTCTCTTTGCCTCAGTTTCCTCAACTGTAAAATGGGAACAATAATGGGCACTTGATGCCATGAGTATCAAATGATATAATATTTGAAAAGTGCTTAGCACAGTTCCTGGAACATAGTAGGCAACATATATTTGCCAAATAGTAGTAGTTATTGCCATAAATTATAATAATAATAATTATTATGATAAACATCAGCCAAGCCCCCATTTGGTGACTCCTAAGCAAATCTTCCTGATTTCCCTGCTTCTCATCTTGCTTTCCAGTTTACTAATGGGGTGCCTTGGATTGCACAAGATTACTCCTCCAAACACGGTCTGCTTGGGGCAGAGGTCTGTGCTCCTGTTATCTGCACAGATTCTGGTCCTCTGTTCTGGTCCAGGATGTTCCCAGCTTTTTGGGTCTCACGCCACTGAATCCTCCTGACCTCGTAGAGGACAACAGCCCTCAGCTCTTTGGGAGCCTCTGTAGCTGATCAACAGCCACCTTCCTCTCAAAGGCAGCCAGACTTGACGTCTCCCACAATCCCTTTCACCCCAGGTCAATCTCTGACCTCCTGATCCCAACATAAAGGTCACCAGTCCAGTTTTTTCAGGCATTCAGAACTGTTCTGTGTGTTAATCCTTCAGGATCTTTTTGACAGGGAGCTTTGAAAAAAAGCAAAAAGCCTTTGTGATCCAAAGGAATGGCTCCCTATGATAGACTCTCCTTCACCTTGAGGAAAAGGAACTATTTGGGAACAAACACTTGTAAAGTACCTACTATGCACTAGATATTGATGAGGTATGGGACTACCAAGAGACAAGTGGAGCTGTCCCCATCCTCAAGGAGCTTCAGTTCTGTAGAGGGAGCTGTCAGATATATATAGGCAGGAGTATATTTCATCTACCTCTCAATTCGGCACGAGCTAAATAATCCTCAAAAAATGATCTTTTGCTGAGGGGAGGAGGAGTCAGGTGCTGTTGAGAGGAGGCTTATTATGTTTAAACTCCCTCTTCTCAGCCAGTGTCATAAGCTCCTGAAAATGGAAGAGGAAAGACATGATTGGGGAAGGGCCAATGTCCTGATTTTCCAAAAAGGGATGTTAGTTAACTTGACTTAAGTTCCTGGAAACATCCCCAAATGGACCTTCAAGAGATGGTGGGCAATAGATATCTGGAAAGAGAAGCCGGGGCCTCCGGGAGCCAGCAGCTCTTAGTAAGAGTGCGTCTAAACAGACTAAGCTCATTCCCTTTTCAGGCAGTGCTGGGGAGAGAATCTACCCAGACTTTACTTTTGGCTAAAGTATCTAGGAGATGAAGAGATTGGGACGAGCGTCTCACTGATTGACAGAGCTGGGCAGAAGGCTGGACTCTGAGACTGGTCAATGACTCCTCATTCAATGTACCTGGAGATCTGCAGTGGGGTACCGCAAGGTTCTGTGCTGTTTAATACTTTTATCAAACACTTGTCTAAAGGCATAAGATGATAAACTCATCGTAGCTGCAAATGACATAATTTGGGAGGGAGAATTGACATAATGGAGGACAGAGCCAGGACCAAAAGGACCTTGCCAGGCTAAATACAGCATTGAGCTGAATCCTACAAGGCAACAAGATATTAATGTATTGTTTTGCATCTGACTCCTTTGCGGGGATGACAGATACTCCTATGTGCCAGTGCTGTGATTAGAGCTCTTTTTTTCTTTTTTTCCTTTTTCTTTCTTTTCTTTTCTTTTCTTTTCTTTCTTTCTTTCTTTCTTTCTTTCTTTCTTTCTTTCTTTCTTTCTTTCTTTCTTTCTTTCTTTCTTTCTTTCTTTCTTTCTTTATTTC
>JAJPUD010002260.1:39797-60827 GCA_023553655.1 Myrmecobius fasciatus
AGGATTCCACAGCTCTTGTGTTTAATGCCATATTTGAATTCAGATTTCTCTGACTATTCACTGAGCTATCTAGAGGCAGTCATGGAGTAGAGGCAAATACTTGGATGTGCTTTGGCAGAAGATCGGGCTTTTAAAAGGTGGAGTCTGGGACAGAACCTATTCCAGGAAGGAAGTGGAAGGTCCTGTATAGGGAGCAGGCAGCTCACTGGATTGATTAGAGGAGAGTATTAAAAGAACCAAGGATGTTCTTGGTCCAGAGATTTCATATAGAAAGTTGCCAGTGGAGGAAGCTCCCTAAGGCTATCAGTTAAAGGAGCCATCCTTCTCTCTCCCTTCCAGGTTAAGGGGCAGCCTGGGTCAATGGGAGAACCCCTAAATCAGACATCAGGATCTGCTGCCTGACACACTGATTTAGAAAACCTCATGTTAACATTAGCTGTGTTCCGCTGTGTTTTTATTTGTTTTGTTCAATATTTCCTAAGGACATTTTGAAGTGGTTCTGGTGACTGTCCCAGGGTATGCATCTGATCCCTCTGGTTTGGAGCAAGGAAATAGGAAGTGAGCTTCCCAGAGGCCCAGAGACAGTATCTGGCAAGCAGGTTCTCTGCAGGGGGTGGAATAGAAAGTCTGGCTGGGGAGGCGTTAAGAGCTGGCTTCCTGACGGTTTCCCGAAGATTGTGGTTTTCTATCTAGAGACAAGAAGGAGTCTTTGAAGGTGCTTGAGCATGGGAGGGCCAGGAGCAGGTCGGGACTGCAGGATAATCGCTTGGCCAGCTAATGGAAGATGGACCAGAGAGGGAAGAGACTGGCGCTCACTGAGCTATCTCGGGGTGCAAATGAATGAGGTTAAGTCATTAAGAGGTTAGCTAGTGCTAACTCCCCCCCAAACTCCAGCTCCCCAGGGCAGCCACACAGGGTGGCACTCTGTCCTAAAGTCCTGCTTTCTTCCCTTAGCACCTGCTGGGAAATGGGGCTGCCTCGACTGGACCTGACACACTCCTCATGTCTCTCCTGATCCCTTCTGAGCTTTCCTTAGGGAAGGCATGGACAGTGACTCAGAAGCCTGGCCCAGGTGACTGGCATTCCCCTTACCTTAACCCTTCCAGCTGGCACCGACTTTCCCTTTCAGCCATGGGTACCCCTCTGCACCAACCCTGAGGACAAGGAGCCAGGGCTCCTTCAGGGCTGACCCTGGAGACAAAGGATTGTGTTCCTGAGAGAAGTCTGCTCTTTGGGACCCAGGGCTAACCTGTACCCAAAGTAAAGAACGTGTGTGTGTGTGTGTGTGTGTGTGTGTGTGTGTGTGAGAGAGAGAGAGAGAGAGAGAGCATATGAATGTGCGTGTAGTTCTGTGTGTATGAGTGTGTATGGTTGTGAGAGTGTGTGTGAGAGAGAGAGAGAAATCATGTATGTGTATCTGAGCATGTGAGTGTATAAATGTGTGTGAGAATGTGACTATGTATGTTTGTAATTATGAGTGTGTGAGATTGTGTATGTGAGTGTGTGTAGTTGTATGTGAGAGACAGAGAGTGTGTGTGTTAGTGTGTTTCAGTATGTGTGAGAATATGTAAGTGAACATAGTGTATGAGTGTATGAATCTAGTGAGCATATGTGTATGAATTGTAAGTATGAGTATTAGTGTGTTTGCATGTGTGAGACAGAGAGAGAGACACACACACACACAGAGAGAGAGAGAGAGAGAGAGAGAGAGAGAGAGAGAGAGAGAGAGGGAGAGAGTTAATAGGAGTGTTAATTCAAATCCTCTTGTGCCTGTTCATTTATCTTCCTTTTTCAGCAGGGAGTGTGAGGTGGACTCGGTGCCAAAGTGGACCTTGGCAGGCGCTGGCAATGGTCCCTGCCCCTCGTGAGTGGCGGGCTAATGAGTGAGTTATCCAGACTATCCTGGATTTCTGCCAACACAAACTTCGGACAGAATCAGCCAGGAGTCTCGGCAGGCTTTTGAAAGGATGCAATTCCATGTCAATGGTTTAGAAGAGCTCCTTTTTGGGGGGGCCAGCACAGGTACCGGCTGCTTATGAACTGAAGCTGGGGCTCTGGGCCCGCCGGCTCAGCCCCTCTCAGACCTCATCCCACCCTTGGGGGCAAAGGATGCTTTCTGGATGGCCTTGGGGTACCCAGGGTCCAGAAGAGGCTCAGGAAACATCATTTATTCTGGGCACTGTGGGATGACTGGCTGCTCCATTTCTGAAGTCCTTTGTTGGCGCATCTATGCAACGAGCCTCTATGATGCCCCTCGCATGTGCCAGGGATCATTCTGGTCACTGGGGTTGCACAAAAACCCAAACTCTCCCTGCCCTCTATGAGCTTACATTCTGCTGGTGAGAAATAGCAGGCAATGTGTGGCCCTGGACAAGTCACTTAACCCCAATTGCCTCAGCAGAGAGAGAGAGAGAGAGAGAGAGAGAGAGAGAGAGAGAGAGAAATAACAGGCAAGTGAATAATAGATGACAACCATCCCCAGACTAATTTGGGGAGAAGGCACAGAGGAGGGGTGACAGAAGGCCAATTGTCCCCGAAGCTCTGCAAGGCAACATGGGAGTTTCCTAGTCACCCTTTTTAAGCCTTCCACCTTCCTCAGTTGATTTTTCTCCTGCCTGACACACAGTAGGCACTTAATAAATGTCTATTGACTGTCTGAAAAGCCACACTAGGGGAAATATTACTGATGACTGAAATCTGGCTGATTTCTCTGTCAACTCTGTTACTAGGAAGCAGACCTGGCCACATCTGGCTTCCCCCGGTCTGGATGTGAGTGGCTCCAAGGCAGCAGAGCAAGAGGGGCCCTTAAATAAGAGTCTTAAATGATTCAGAGGTTCCCCTTTCATCCCTGAGCCAAGCATCCCCCACTCTCTGACTTCACTGGGACAGGTAGTACCTCTTGATCAAGTCTTCCCTTCTCCAAATGGACACTCCTATTTCCTTCAACTAATCCCCTATGAGAATGTTTCCAGTCCCCCATGAATCTAGTTCCACTTTGATTACTTTTCAGCTTATCCCTATCCTTCCCACAGCATGACTCCTGAATCCAACCCTCTAGATTTCTGAGGAGGGCAGAGAATGGTCGGAGGGACCTGGAGCTTCCTAGGACCAGATACTCTGCCTCCTGGAATAAAACCAAGGAGTAGGTTAGACTTCTCAAGACTTCCATGTCATGCTGTTGACTTGTATGAAGTAAGCTTTTGGTTTGCTAAGATCCTCAGATCTTTTTCAGATTGTTGACATCTCCCCATCCTGTCTTTGGAATGCTAGCAGGGCATTTCCTCATCCCCATGGAGGCTTCCATCTGAGACCTGTTGTATGTTGGCTCGGCCCACCACCACGCCCTCATTCTGGACACTGTGCCGCAGACATTAATGAGAATGTTTTCTTTCTCATGCTTGGTGGTGATCAGTGAACCTGGAAGGACTGGCCAGAAGGAGAACCTAATTTTGGAAGCTGGAGTGAGTCTCGTGTTGGAAGAATGTAGCAGTGGGGGGCTTGGGCAGCAGACGGTGGCACTAGGGCTTGGGTCACCCAGAAGCAGTGGAGAGGAACCACTGAGAAGGGGCAGGGGAAGGACAACTTGGAAATCAGGCCTCAAGTTGGCCCCCTTGCAGCAATGTCAGTGAGACATGCTAAGCCTGGAGGAGGGGCCAGAGGGGCTATAGGATAGGAGTCGAGGGCAGAGGTTGGGAGGGGGGCAGGCTGAGGATCCAGGCAGAAGATTATGGTCTAGGGTTGGCCAGATTCCTTGTGAAATGGGAAGCAAAGGATGAATGGGAGTGGAGATGGATGGAATTACAGGGATGTGATGTCAAAAGTAGGTCTAAAGTGGGGGAACTGGCCCAGAGAAGGACAGCAAAGAGTGAAGGTCATGAACAATCACTTGTATAGATGGAGCACTTTGAGGTTTGCAAGGTGCTTCACAACATGATCTCATTTGATTCTCACCATAAGTCTTGGAGGTGTTATGGTTACATATGGTATATGTAAAGTTGGCACTTTACAGATGAGGAAATCAAGCTGAAAGAGTTCAGTGCTTGCCCACTGTCACAATGCATCTGATGGTCTCTGTCTCTGTCTCTGTCTCTGAGCCCAGTGCTCTATCCAGGGTGCCACCTGACCGTCCCCATAAAAAAGAGCGAATCCTAGTCCGGGATCCAAGCTGCCTCTCCAAACAGAGAAGGGCCAGAAAATTGGCATCTGGAACTGGGGGCCCTGGTGGAGATGTGGTCAGTGGGGTGCTTGGGGTAAAAGACAAGAAAAGTAGTCAGTCAGCCAAGCAGTGAGTAAATGTTGGGCATCGTGCTAAGAATACAAATACAAGTATAATGAGTGGCTCAGTTTATTTGCATAAAACTTTTCATTGATGGAGATTATTTGTTGGTGAAAGTTTGAGAGAAGGAAAAATCTGGTCTCCTGACTTCTGGCTGCAAGGTAGAAGACCTTGTTTGGGGGTCTGAGGGGAGAGCTGTTGGGAAGAAGCTGCCATACGTCTTGCTAGGGCTTCTATCCACAGCTCACAGGGCCAGGCTCCCTGTGGGATCTGGGACTCTCGCTTGGTTGAGCTGAGTTATCTCCATTCCAGTGGAGAGCTCACTGACTCCGGGTATTCTTTGCTCTATTTGTTCACATGTAAACTTCCTCTGATTTCTGTTTGTACTGATTTGGATAAATGGCTTTATCTTCTATTTGCTACATATGTTCTCTGTGGAACTCACACTTTGTGTAAAAGTGTTCAAGCCTCAGATATATGGCTGGGGACACTCCTTTCCCAATAAAGGATAGTTATCAAGAGCACAGCTTGAACCTAAAAAGTATTTTCCCTAGACCAGTATTTAAGGGAGCAGAAAGATAATTCTAGCCTGGTACTCCATCTCTCTGAGGAGTGTAAAATGGCTCATCTCTGGCCCCAACTTTTTCCTTCTTCCTCTAGCAGGAATCCAAGTCCCCTTTAGAGAAGGTTGGAGGGAAGAAACTAGAGAGATCTAGTCATGCCTTCCTGAGAGCCACATTTAGACAGCACATGGACCTGTATAACCTACATTTTGTCAATATATTCAAGTCATTTCCTGCTGTTTGCATGTTTTCCTGGTGGTCTCTTCATTTCTAAAATCCCTTTCAGTGATGCCTCATCTTTAATTTATTCTTTTTCTAGCTTTTTAAATTGTGTGCCCAAGTCATTCATCTCTCTCCCTCTATTGTACTCATATAAGCATTTAGAGACAGAACATTTCCCCTAAGAACTGTTTTGGCTGCATCCTATAGGTTTGGGTGTGTTGTATCATTATTATCATTCTTTTTGATAAAATTATTCGTTGTTTCTATGATTTCTTATTTGACTCACTCATTCTTTAGAATTGGATTAGTTAGTTTACAATTATTTTGGGTCTATTTTCCTATGGTCCTTTGTTAAACATAATTTTTATTGGCTCATCATCTGAAAATGATACATTTACTACTCCTGCTTTTCTATATTCGATTGTGAGGATTTTATGCTCTCTATATTGTGAATTTTTGTGTAGATGCCATGTACCACTGAGAAAAGGATATACTTCTTTCTATTCTGATTCTATTTCCTCCAAATGTCTATCATTATCTAACTTTTCTAAAATTCTATTCATCTCCTTAACTTTTTTCTTGTTAATTTTGTGGTTAGATTTATCTGGTTCTGAGAAGGGGAGGTTGAGGTCCTTCACTAGTATAGAGTTTTGCCATTTCTTTCTTTCTGCAACTCTCTTCATTTCTCCTCTAAGAATTTGGATGCTATTCCCGATTTTTTAAAAACTTCAGCTAAAACATGTTATATTTTGCTCTAGCTTTTTACCTTTACTCTGTATGTATCTCTTTGCTTCAAGTGTGTTTCTTGTAAACTACATGTTGTAGGATTCTGGATTTTAATCCAATCTACTATCTGCATCTGTTTTATGGGAGAGTTCATCCCAATCACACTCACCGTTATGATCACCATTTATGTATTTCCTTCCATATTATTTTTCCTCGTTTATATTTTCTCTCTCCTTTCATCCTGTCCCTTCTTTACAGTATTTTTTCTCTGACCATCACTTCCCTTAATCTGCCCTCTCTTCTATCAGCTCCCTACTTTCTTTCCCTTTTCTCCTCCTATTTTCCTATAAGATAAATTGCTATACCCAACTGAGTGTTTGTTATTCCCTTAAGCCAAATCTGATAAGAGTAAGGTTCAAACAATGCTCACCCCCTTCCTTCTTTCCTTCTAGTAATAGGTCATTTGTGTTTCTTCATATGATGCAATTTGCCTTATTCTGCCTTCCCCTTTCCTCTTCTTCTAGTACAACCCTTTTTTCACCCCTTTTTAAAAAAATCATCACATAAACATTAACTTATACCCACACCCCCTGTCTATATATAATCCTTCTAGCTGCCATACTACAGATACAATTCTCAAAGGTACAAGTAATCCCCCTTTGAAGGGACATGGATAGTTTAACCTTGTTAAATAACATGTTTTTTTTTCTTTTTCTGTTTACCTTTTTATGCTTCCCCTGAATCTTATATTTGAAGATTGAATTTTCTGTTCAGCTCTGGTCTTTTCATCAGGAAAATTTGAAAGTCCCCTCTTTCATTGAATTTCCATCTTCTTCCCTGAAAAATTATGCTCAATTTTGCTGGGTAGTTAGTTCTTGGTCGTAATCCAAGCTCCTTTGCCCTCCAGTATATCTTATTCCAAACCCTCTGAACTGCTAAATCCTATATAATCCTGACTCTGGCTTCTTGATGTTTGAATTGTTTCTTTCTGGCTGCTTACATCATTTTCTCCTTGACCTGATAATTCTGGAATTTGGCTACAATATTTTCATTTTGGGATCTCCTTCAGAAGGTGATCAGTGAATTCTTTCAATAACTGTTTTATCTCAGAGTTCTAGAATATCAGGAAAGTTTTCTTTGACAATTTCTTAAAAATGCTGTCCATGCTCTTTTTCTGAAAATGGCTTTCAGATAATGCAATCATTCTTAAGTTATCTCTCCTGGATCTATTTTCCACATCAGTTGTTTTTTTTTTTTTTCTTTTCCCAGTGAGACATTTTACATTTTTTTCTACTTTTTTCATTCTTTTGATTTTGTCTGACTGATTCTTGATATTCCATAGAGTCATTAGCTTCTACTTGCCCAATTCTAATTTTTAAGGAACTGTTTTCTTCGGTTAGTTGTTGTATGTACTTTTTCATTTGGCCAATTCTACTTTTTAGGGAGTTGTTTTCTTCAGGGGATTATTTTTTCCAATTTGGCCACTTGTATTTTTTAAGGCATTGTTTTCTTCAGTCAATTTTTGTCCTTCTCCCCCCAAGCTATTAACTCTCTTGCATAGCTCTCATTTTTCTTTCAATTTTTCTTCTACCTCTCTTATTTGGTTTTTAAAATCTTTTTTGAGTTCTTCCAACAAGGCTTTTGGGCTTGAGACCAATTCATCTTTCCTTCTGAGGCTTTTTCATTTAGGCATTCTGACATTGTTATCTTCTGAGTTTGTATTTTGATCAGGGCTCTTTTCTGTTTTTTTTAACCCCATTTTTAGACTATTTCATGACTTTTAAAGTGGAGCTCTGCTCCTGAAGCACAAAGGGCACTGTCCCAAACTTCTTGTGTTGGGGGCTAGGGGCCTGGTCACTGATTTTCTATATCAAGACCACTGTACTGAGGTGGCCTAGCCTAGTTGTGCCTGTTGTGCTGAGGGTTCACAGGCTGGCAGTTTGTTTCCTGTACTGGGGCTGAGCCAGGACTGAAGGGCCTCAGTTGCCGATCAGCACTGTGGCTAAAAGCTTACCTAGACACCATCTGTTCTGGACTGTGCTCCCTTTTTACCCAAGCGAGGCAGAACTTTCCCCAAGTCTGTCTAAGTTATCTTAAGCTGGAAAGTTGTTTCACTCCATCTTTTTGAAGGTTCTGTCACTCCAGAATCTATTCAGAGGCTAGATTTAATGTTGTTTCTAAGGGAAACTGGCGAGAGTTCAAGGAACTTCCTGACTTCTCTCTGCCCATGCCCTCTTCTCAATCCTCATTCTCCTTGGTAGCTCTGCAGCTTTGGACTCTGTGGATCACCCTTTTCTCTCCTTGATACTTTCTTCTCTCCAGGTTTTTGGGACACTCCACTCTCTGTGTCCTAGTTCTCCTTCTCCTTCTCTGACCTATCCTTCTCCGACTCCTCTGCTGGATCCTCCTCCAGACTATACCCTCTAACCATAGGTATCCCTCAGAATCTGTCCTGGACCCTCTTCTCTTCTCCCTCTAGATGCCTTCACTTGTGATCTCATCATGGATTTGATGACCACCTCTGATGGTTCTCAGATCTAATTTTCTTGCCCCCCCAACCTCTCTGCTGACTATTAGTCTTGCATCTCCAATTGCTTGAACTCTATGTCCAGTAGATATCTTAACTTCAACATGTCCAAAACAGAACTCCTTCTCTTTTCCCTCTAACCCTTCCTTCCCCTCCTACCTTCCCTATTACTGCAGAGGGCAACGCCCTTCTCCCAGTCCCTCAGGCTCCCAACCTAGGAGTCATCTTGGACTCCTCACACTATCTCTCAACCCCCAGATCCAATCTGCTGCCAAGACCAGTTGATTCACCTCTGCAACATCTCCCAAATATGCTTCCTTCTCTCCTCTGAAACTGTTCTCATCAGGATGGGACCTAATCATCCCTTTATAATCTGGCCTCCTCTTCCCTTTCCAGTCTCCTCACACCTTCCTTATTCCCCCAAATATATTTTTCCGTCTAGTGGCATTGGTCTCCCAGCTGTTCCATGGACAAAGACCCTCCGTTTTCCAGACTCTGGGCATTTCCCCATGCCTGCCACGCTTTTCCTCCTCAGCGCCAGCTCCTGCCTTCCCTGGTTTCCTTCAAGTCCCAACTAAATGTCCATTTCCTCCAGGAAGCCTTTACCAAGCCCTCTCCATTCCAGGGCCTTCTCTCTTAATTAGTTCCTATCCGCCTAGAACCTGCTTTGTGTATGTTTGTTTGCATATTGTCTCTCTGATTATGCTGTGAACTCCCAGAGGGCAGGGACTGTCTTTGCTTCTTTTTTGTGTGCCTAGAGCTTAGCACAGTGTCTGGCCTGAGTAGATATTTAATAAATGTTTGTTGGCCAATTGGCTAATTCTAAAAGACACCCTAGAGCTCATCTAATTTCCCATCCCTTCATATTTTTTAGCTTTTCTTTGTGTGCCCAACACTCAGCATAATTCTTGGCACATAGTCGGTGCTTAATACATGCGTGTTGACCTCTTGATTTGCCTTATAGAAATCCAGCCTCCAAGAAGGAAAATGATATTTCTAAGATTCATATATTCTAGGGAAAAATTCTTTTATTTATTTGAAAAAAAAACAGGAAGAAAAAGGAAAACAGAAAGAAATACAAAACAAAATAAAGCAAAACAAAAGAGAACACTGTCATGTGCCCGGCAGAACATCAGGGAGGATTCAAAATATATAACAACAAATTACCAGATCAAAAAAATATATATATTAGTAGAAGAAATTATATTTCTGAATGACCATTTTTCTTTACTTCCTTGTAAATTGTTCTTTGGTTCTGTACTGCACACCTTATTTACTTTATTTTTTCCCCCTTTAACGCCTCCCCCCCCACTCCCAAACAAGCTACATTTAGGAAAATATATATTTATGTATACATATATAGATATATAGGTATGTATACACACTCACACCACACTCACCCTACTTACACACACATATCTTTCCTATCCTTGCTGCCTCTTTAATTAAATTCAGCTCCATAATTCGGCTTACTATTACTTAACCTCCCCCCATCCAGGGATCCCTCTCTTGTTTTCTTCTCTCGCCCTCTGCTTCCTCATCCACCCATCCTTTCCCCCGTATTTCTTTATGTATTTTGGACAGTGCTATACCCTTCACGGTATATATGTAGTGTTGCCTATTGAATCCAATGCAAGTTTATATTTTTAATAATTTTTCCCAAGAACTCATACTTCTAAAAACTTACTCACATCAGGAATGGGTTCAATAGAGATGCCTCTAGGTCCCAGAGGTCCCCAGGGTGATAGGACTGGGTGAAAAGTTCTAGCTTACCCCCTTCACAATTGCCGTACCTAGGACATGTCTGGATTGTCAAGCATCCCAGCATGCAAACGACCATTTCTACTGCTTGCATAACTGAGGTAGGCACACGAAGAAGGCCCTTGGCTCAGCCCCCAGCTGTGTGACAGGCAGCTCCCTGCTCCTCAGCTACTTTGTGGATGGGCTCTAGGCAGGAAAATCACAAAAGAGTTGTTGCTCCAACTGGTCCTCTCAGATCCTTTTTTTCTATTGGTTGGGAGGCTTCATTCTCACTGGGTACTTTGAATAATGTGGTTGAAAAGGCTGCCATCAAAGCAGAGGAGGGAATTTATGGGATTGGTCTCTGGTCTGGGCTCTTGGTACTTCAGTCATTTTTGCCTGAAAGGGAAATCCCCAAACTGACTCTCAAGGATGCTGTCGAGTTATTAATTATGCTTTATGGTGCTTTGAGATCCCCAGTAGGAGGTTGCTAGGCAGATACTGAAAGAGTGAAACACAGCTGAATCCTGACCTTGTTTTGAAGGACTACAAGCAAGAGGAAAGGCTTTGAAATTTGACAAGGCCTCCTTTTCCTCCTCTTCATGTTCATGGTCATGTTCCTATTTATGTCCACATCCTGGGGAAAACCAGCAGTGATTTAAGTCATTTTCAGTCTCTAAAGAATCTGAAACAAGTCTTTCCCGTCCCACGAGGGTGGTTATTGCACTTATCAGGGTTGCTATTCGGTTGTTATGGGAAGAGATGTGAGGAGACACAAGGGGACTTGGCATTTGACTTTGATGCCCTCTCTCCTTGGGCAGAATGAGATCCAGAGAACTATGTTTTTTTCATGACAAGAAGAACTCTCTAGAGGTCAAAGAGAGATCTGAAGGACTGTGTCTCAAGCACATAATATTCCCCTTCAAGTGACTCCCCATTATCTTTGTTCCCCGTCTCCTCCAGATTGCATCTACTCTGGCCAAGAAGCTCTTCTTCAGCGGACTCTATCTTTGTTTCTTTTTTTTTTTTACCTTGGGTCCAATTTACCAGGAACCTGGAGTCTTCCTTGCTCACAGTGATAAGGATATTTGTTCCCTAGGATATCAGCACCCGATCCAGAGGTCTGTAGCCTCACCCTAGTTACAGTCTTTGTGCTAGTCACTGAGGATTCCATAAAGCACTTTGTAAACATCAATTAACTAATTAAGTCTTAGAACATATTAGGAAACAAAGGCACGCCATTGTGCTCTTTTTATAAAAGGCTGAGTTGAGACAGAGATGTAAGCTATGTCAGATAATGGATCTATGAAGGTACCAGGCAATAATAATAATAATAATAATAATAAAACAATTTGTCTTTATGGTTCTAAGCAGCTGGTGTAGACAGCATGACCCAGATGGGCAGGAAGGAGTTCAGGAGTCCCATGTTGGCAGTCTTTTTCTTATTATTCAAAGAAAACTCCTCAAATCCAGGTTTCTTTGTGCTTGCCTTTCCCCATCTGTATTGTGAGCACCTGAAGGACAGTGTACAGTGGTGAGTTGAGGTTCCAAATGTCCCTGCACCATTTGGATATTTTTCCAAAATACTCACTGAGGAGATGCCAACCCTTGGAGAGATTCTGCAAGGATTAGATTGGACCCCCCCAGGCAGCTGGACTGACTGAGCAATTATCCCCTCTACCATCCCTCTAAATGAGCCTCTGCTGGGTCACAAGGAGTCCATGACCTCCTTTGAAAGCCACTGCCACTTGGGGACAGCTCTCTTAGTGAGCTGATATCAAGTCTAAATCAGCCATTTTACAACTCTCCCATCGCTCCGACTTTTCCATTGCTGTAGTTGTTGGGTCATTCAGTCACACCTAATTCTTAGTGACCCCACGGACCACAGAACACCAGGTCCTCCCATCCTCTGTCACCTCCTGAAGCCTGTCCAAGATCACATTCATTCTTTCCATGATGTTATCTCTCTGTTTCCTCCTTTGATCTTTCCCAACATCAGCATCTTTTCCAATGAGTCCCATCTTCCCATTATGTGGCCAAAGTTTTGAAGTTTCAGTTTCAGTGTTTGATCTTGCAGGGAATAGTCTGAATTAATTTCTTTAAGCATTGACTGATTTGATTTCTTTGCTGTCCAGGTCAGTCTCAAAAGTTTTCTCCAGCACGACAACTGGAAAGCGTTGATCCTGTGCTTGAATTTCCTTCCATTCAGTTCTCATAGCCAAACGTTGTTACTCGGAAAACCAGAGCTTTGCCCTTTGGACCTCAGAAGAATTCTAATCTTTTCCATGTACTGACCTTTCAAACACACATAGGAACATTTAATAAATGCCTTTTCCTCCCTCTCTTTCTATTTTCTTCCCTCCCTCCCTCCTTCCTTCTCTTCCTTCCTTCCTTCCTTCCTTCCTTCCTTCCTTCCTTCCTTCCTTCCTTCCTTCCTTCCTTCCTCCCTCCCTCCCTCCTTCCTCCCTCCCTTCCTTCCTTCCTCCCTCCCTCCCTCCCTTCCTTTCTTCCTTTTCCTTCCTTCCTTCCTCCTTTTCTTCCTTCCTTCCTTCCTCCTTTTCTTCCTTCCTTCCTTTCTTCCTTCCTTCCTTCCTTCCTTCCTTCCTCCTTTTCTTCCTTCCTTCCTTCCTTCCTTCCTTCCTTCCTTCTTTCCTTCCTTCCTTCCTTCCTTCCTCCCTCCCTCTCTCCCTCCCTTCCTTCCTTCATCCCTTCTTTCCTGCCTAACTTCTGTTCTATTCATTGGACACTTGGGATATACCCAGTCCTCTTCAGCTTTGTGGTGCCCACAGAATGATAGCAGATTTGCTGCCCTCAAGCACTACCCAGTCCCACTGGAAGATGGCAATACTAGCAAAGGCAGGGGAGGCCCATGGGAGGGGGCCCTGGCCAGGTTACAAGAAGTACTCAGTTGAATGTAATTGGTTGCTTGGGTTCAAGTTCCAGCTTCTTGTACTTATGAGCTCTCTGAGCTGGGGCAGCTCATTGTATCCTGGAGGATCGCTGCTTGGTTTTAAAATAAGGGGCCTGGACTAGGAGACTTCTGCTGATCTTTCTGGCTCTCAAATGTCTGATCTTGGCAGAGGAAGGGCAGGAGTGGGGCTAGGCCTGTTGGAGTTCCCAGGAAAGACTTCACTGAGGGCCTGGTCCTTGGCAAGGGGCAGAGCAGAGGGGTGACCATGGCAGGTGGGGACAGTAACTCCACAGGCTCACCACACGTCCCAGCTTTTCTAGCCCAAGATAAGCCACAAACTTGGGTTTCAGCAAACTTTGGTTGGCTTCTTACTTTGTGCCAGAAGCACATCCTTGTGGCTTACTATAAAATAGATGATCAAAATCTGTGATTCTTCTTTAATTTTCCTCATTAGCCAAGTCCCAAGCTTAGACTCTGAGCCCAAGGTGCCCATTAGTGCTAAGAGTTAGTTATTACTACACTTGGCTTTTTCAAAGAAGGCTTTCTATCTTTAATAAGTCCCCAAAGACGCCTTGAAATGGGTCTGTGTTATTATCTCATCATGTAGATGGGCAAACTGAGGAACAAAGAAAACTGAAGACAAAGACAAAGTTCCAGAAGGAGTTAGTGACTCAGTTAAATCAGTGAGTCACACAGACCTGTGGGATCGAGTATCTAGGTGGGGTAAGGCTGGGGATGCCTGATCTCTGATGGATCGGCCCCTTTATTCTCAGCAGAGCCTGTGGGAGGCTTGGGGCTCCTGCTTCTACTTCTCCCACTCATTAATTCTGCACTTTTATGGAATTGTCCAAATTTACGGAAGTCCGTTGGCAGATCCATGAGATGGCTGCATTCTCATCCGGGCTCAGGATTGCTGGTCCAGCCTTGGCTGCCTACGCTGGGCGGCGTTGTTAATGTTGCCTCCGAGCCTTCCGTTTCTATCACGGGAGGATGCACCACATGGGGCAGAATACAAGGAATCCCATTTCTTTGGGCATCTGGGCCATCTGACCACCTCCCTGTCCTGGCATGGGGGAAACCTTCCCCAGATAGCTCCACTTAGGGGGGAAAGTCTCCCCCTAACCATGCCCCTCATGGGGAAGCCACCCAGAAGGAATATCCAGGGCCTTCTGGAGGAGACTGCTTTGAAGAAAGCCCAACATGGGGAAATCCTAATCTCAAAACCGGAAAAATGATGACTGCTCACATGTCTTCTCCAGAGGTCACCCTGGGGCTCTCGGGGTTCTCAAAGGCTGTAGCAGGTCCTCAGGGAGTATATTGGGGAAAGGACAGCTGCCCCAGGAGGAGCCAAGCTGGCTCCATGCCCAGGGGTCTCCTCACACTCTTGAGAAGGGGGATCTTCGAAGGATTCACTTTTCAAACATATTCTCCCTTTACAGAAGGATTCATTGCAGGAGGCTTTTAACACAACTGAGTGCAGTTCCACAGGTTCACACCCATTAGTGCCTCCAATATACCAGATGAGACACAGGATGGTGGAGTCAGGCAGGCAGGCAGTTCAGGAACATTTGATAAGCACCTACTGTGTGCTGAACATTGTGCAAAGTACTGGGGATTCAGAGAAAGGTAGAGAAGAGTCCCTGTTCTCCATGAGTTCACTCTGATGGGAGGGATAACACACAAATAATTATGTACAGACAGAGTACCTTGGATAGGGCACACTGGCTGACACCGGGAAGCACTGAAGGCAGTGACTGGGGTGTATATATAATAATGTAACATAATAAATATAATTAATATAATATAATAAATATAATAAATATAATAAATATAATAAATATAATAAATATAATATAATATAATATAATATAATATAATATAATATAATATAATAATATAATATAAAGAAAGAGATGCAGGAGACGATTACAGGCACGAGGAGCAACCTGTGCAAAAGTACAAAGCTCAATGGAAGGACAGGTTGGGGGAACAGGAAATAGAGCCGTTTGGGTGGAAGCCAAAGATGTTAAGAAATAAGATGAAACAGATCTAAAAGGGGGAGCTACAAGTTCGCTTCCCAATGTGCGCTTCCCTGGGAGGGCTTAGAATAAAACCGGCTCCACACACATTCTAAGGAAGCCTGTCAGGAGGCTGGCTGGTGCATAGAACAGCTCTGTCTAGACTAGAGGTACTCTCTAACCATGTCAGCAATCAATCGATCGATCAATCAATCAGCAGGTGTTTATTTTTGTCAGACACCTAGCCTGGGTGAATCATCCTTCATTCTCTCCTAAATATATTTTTAGTTCTTGTGGACAGCCCAGGCTGGCACCTGCTGGAAGGCTGGCAGCCTCCCTTTTCTGGGGCAGCTGGTTATTAACAACTCTGGAAGCTCCCCGGAAGAGCTCGGCGTTGGGCATCCAGCCTGCAGCTGCCCACTTTGGGGCTCCCCCAGATGTCCGAGCAAGGTTTAAGGCAAATGTCGCTAGGAAGAAAAGGCCCTGGGTGAGGCCGGCCTGGAATGCAAGGGAGGAAAGTGTGAGGAGGTCGGAACCTCCTGGATCCAGCGTGGATGTGACAACGAGAGGGCGGGGGCCGGGCCGGGCCCCAGAACTGGATCCACCCCGGGCCCTGGTTTCGCTTCCTGTTTCTTGTTTCCAGAGTGGCTGCTCCTTGGAGATGGGCTGTTTGTATTGCAGGCTTGGGCCCTGACAGCCTGGGAATGATGGCAGATCTGTCCTGTGCCGTGTCTGCTCTGGTCCCCGCTGGCCTGGCTGGCCTGGCTACACCAGCTTTGCACCCCGGGCTTCCCCGCTTGGCAGGGTGCTTTAACATCCTTGGATCTCTGACTTATGGGATAGAAGAGAGACTCACTGGTGGTTCTGGGGTTCTGCCCTGGACCCAAGCTCTCCTAGCCTCAATTTCTCCATCTGAAATGGGAAAAGTAATCCCCTCGTTTCTGTGCCTCTGAAATAGCACCCTGTGCATTAAAAGATCTACTACTAGCCGATGATAATAGAACATAGGCTCCTTGAGGGCAGGGGCTGTTTCATTTCATCTCTGGGTCCCTAATGCCTGACACAAGTCAAGTCAACAAGCATTTATTAGGCACTTATCATTACTAGAAACACATTACTCAGAAAAGCAAGTGTTTAATAAATGCCCATTTAATGAATGAATGAATGAATGAATGAATGCCTCCCTCACAGGGCTGTTGGGAAGATCTCAGACAATTGATTGAATGTGTGAAAGTGAAGAGGTCTATAAATGACCTTCAGGCCAGGGACATCACCGTGATTTCTCTCTCTGCCCCACCCCACCTCTGTCCATTGTCACCTGATGCTCCCCATGGGTTCAGCCATATCTCTGGCATCCAGCCCTAGCCTCTCCCACATCTCCACCCGCTGTGTGACGGGCTGGCTGCCTCAGACCCAACACATCCAAAATGGAGCCCGTCACCTTCCCCAGAGCCTCTGCTCTTGTCCTTCTCCTACCGTCCTTCCAGCCATCCACATTCATGAGCTCGCAGCCACTGGTTTCTCTCCCCTTCCTCCATCTCTCCCATCTGTTACCTCCTCATCGCCTCTTCCCTAAGAGCCCTCATCACCTGTCACCCAGACTGTTGTGTGGATGTCCTTGCCTCTGGTCCCTCCTCTCCAGACCATCATCCATGAGTCAATCACTCACAGGATCCTGGATGTAGAGGAGGGGGCACCTCGGAGCGAGGATGAGGCCGGTCTGGAGGAGCTAGATTACTTGTCTAAGGTCTCTTAGACTGTTAGGGTCAGGGTGAGCTTTAATCCAGAGCCTTTGATCTCACATCCATTGTTCTCCAACAGTAGTGTCCCAAATTCAGGAGGGCATGGACCCGTGGTACTCTGTCCTCTCAGAGCATGGCAGGGCAGTGGTATTGGCTCTGGGTGCCATAATTAGGAGGGACCCTGATAAACTGGGGGTGTCCCGGAGAGGGAACACGGGGTAAGGGAGAAGCCTGGAGGTCTTGACATGGGAGCGCTGGTTGAAGGAATGGAGAAGACTCCAGAAGAACAAGCTAGCTGTCTTCAAGGACTTGAAGGACTTCCAAGAGGAGAAGGGGTTCATGCCGCCTCAAAGGGCAGAGCCAGGTACATTGGAGAGCGGCTGAGGAGGGAAACACTTCTCTGAATGGGAGCTCTCTCAGTGGCCCTGGCTTCCCCTCCCTGGAGGTCTCCTGGCTGGCTGGAGGAGCCTCAGCCCTTGCCCTTGGGGACCAGATGTGTCTCCTCCCTCCCCATTGTGGGATAAATGCTTTCTCTTTCTCTCCCTACTCCAAACATCTCTTTTCTTCCTCCCCAGAGTAAACATTCACTCCTTGCAGGGTTCCTGACCCCAATTCGGTCTCTTATCATCCATAGACTCTTAGATTTAGAGCTGGGGGGGGCTTAGGCATCATAAACCCCCCCTGATCTTACAGAGGAGGAGGCTGGGGTCCTGCGAGGTTCGCCAGCAGCCAGGGCCAAACCTGGGCTTTCCCCACCATGCCCCGTAGGATGCTGCTCTGGGGAGAAGGGCTGGGCATCCTGGGCAGGGCCCCCTTCCCTGGGAGAGGAAGCTAAGAGGTGATGCCGACCAGAATGAGCTGGGGAAGGAGGAGGGATGGGGGCTAGAGGGCAATGTCTCTGCTGCTGGGGTCAGAGATCTGGGGGGGATCTCTGGGGGCCGATTCTGCGTCTGTCACTTCCCCCAGGGCTCTGTCCTCCGAGGCCATGAAGGAGCCTTTGCTGGATCTTCCTCCAGGTCCCCCCAGTAACCACGGGTGTCCCACAGATCCCGCCATTGCCCCCTTCCTCACCCCAAGTCAGTAACCTCCAGTGGCTTCTTGTTGCCCTTCCTCCAGGACCTTTCAGGCTCAACTACAAAATGCTGTCCAAGGTCTTCCTAACGTTCTCCAGCCTACTCCACTGTTCCTCTTCCCACCCCTTCCTCCCCCCATGTGCTCTTGTTCTACCAGGACCCTCCATCTGCCCACTCCCAGCATTCTCTCTGGCTGTCTCCCAGCCTGTAATGTTCTCCTCCTTCCTCCTGGCTTCCTTCAAGATGGAGCTCCAATTCCAAAATTCAAGCAGCCTTCCTCAGTCCCCCACTGTGAGTAGTCCCTCCCCCCAGCCCAGTTTGCCTCCCATCTACTCTTGTAAGTCTCTTATGATGGGCAGGCTGGCAGTTTCTCCACCTTTGGACCGGGAGCTCCTCTAAGGTAGGGATTGTGGTTTTTGCTTTTCTTTGTAGCATCCCAAGCTCTTGGATGCAGGTAGGGAAGTTGAAAAGAATGATTGACTTGGAGCCAGGAGGATCCAAGTTCAAATCTTGCTGCAGATGCTCAATTCCAACAATTACTCTCTCATAGCCTCAGGTTCCCCATCTGAAAAATGGGATAATCATCTCCCTACCAGGTTGTTGCCAGAATCGAATGAGATAATTTTTGTAAAGCACCTTTTGGTGCTTAAAACTACAGAAATCCTAGCTAGGTCTTCTTAGAGATGAGTTTGATGGGATGATCACTGTAACTACCCCACTGGCTCCTTTCTGTACTTAGTCTCTATCCCAGTTCTAAGATACTTAAGGGACATGGTCTATGAGAGAGACTCTCTCAGTCAGGGTCCCCTTGCCACCCTCTGGATGGATCAGAGATGGCCTTGTTGAGATTCTACAATCCATAGTATTTACCCACAGGTTGTTGTAAACATGTTGGGCACAAGCTGATCACCTCCTCCCTCTGGATGTGAATGTCTCCCTGGCTGGGATGTCTGCAGGCCCACACTGGCATCAGTCAGGGTTCTTCCTCTGCTTTGGGGGCACACTTCCTGCAGGCCCACACTGGCATCAGTCAGGGTTCTCCACCTGGTTTGAGGGCACATTGTTCCTGCAGGCCCACACTGGCATCGGTCAGGGTTCTTCCTCTGCGTTGGGGCACACTGTGCCTTTGAGCTCATCTCCCATGCTTTGTGTATATATTCAGCTCACACTCAGCTCACTTCTGCTTGTTGCATCTGTGAAAGACAGTGGAAGTCAAAACCATTTTAAGTTTCCAACATGATCTTCTCCCTTGTTCAACTCAATTAGCTTAATTAATTAACGTGTGAAGGCTGTTCTGTGAAAATGTAACAAGCGCCCGACTGCTCTCCAGAGCCTATAATTCATTCCTGTAGCTGGCAAAGGAGGGGGTCTCTGTCTTACGGAAGAGGAAACGGGCGTGAAACTTGGGCTAAATGACTTGCTCAGGCTCTGAGAGCCAAGGTTCTTTCCAGCAAATCTTAATTACGTTGAAGGGTGGACGTAGGAGGCTTCCTGGGTGAGTTTTGGGCTGAGTTCGGGATGTGGGTCCTTTGGCCCCTCCAGTCATCTCAAAGAGGCTCCATCACCTCTGCCAGGCACCAGGCCCATGCAGACACTCCTGGGCATCCTGGACCCTGGCAAGCTGATGAATACTACAGACCAAGTCTCTGCACCGGCTTCTAACTGCACAAGATGAGCTGCATGGGGTCGCAGAGGCAGGTGATCATGTAAAACAGTAGAAGACCACGTTCACGATTCCCCGGGGAAGGGTACGTGGCCTTCTGTGGCGGGTCCCCGACTCCTGATGGCTGGAGGTCCTCTGCAGGACAGAGAGAGGAGTGTCTAGATTCCTTCTACTGAAGAAAAGAGGGAACAAAATGTGCCCTTTCTGATTCATAAAGAAGGGGGACCCTCCCCAAGAGGGGGGCTTTCAGACGCCCACGAGACGTATTTGTCACCTTTGGCTGATTTCCCTGTTATTTGGCACAGGTGACTAGCCCGCCCCCCCAAAACCAGGCTGCTGCATCTGCCCCTCCGGGGTCAGAGGTAACCCCACGGAGCCAGGAGATCTTTGCTCCAGTGCTACCAGCCTGAGCCTCCTGTAGCTGGGTCCCCCTCCTTGCTAGGGGCCAGGAGCTAGCGCTCCAGCTCCATTCATCTCTTACCAGCAATGAGCTTTTGCAAAGGAACATTTACTTCAAGGACAGAGCAAACAGTGGACAATCCCTCCCGAGGCTACCCCTGCGGGTGGGGAGACGCCTCCAAAGTTAGCTGGTTCCTCTGTGGGGCTGGAACCCCGAGCTGAGGTTCAGATGACAAATCCTACTTCTGAGCTTCCAGCCTGTGGCCAGCTCACACCTTGCTCCCTGAGGCCTTGATGCTGAATTGGCCACAAATCTGGCCTGGAAGCTGGGGCCCTGGGCAGCCCTCCCGACCTTACTCACCCACAGGGACAGAGGCTCCCGTCCCCTTCACCTAAAAGGGAAAAGGACGGAGGCTGTGGCCAAGGACTGGCCCCATGCTGGGGCCCGGAGGGGAGAAGACCCTCTCCACTGGCCTCTCCTCTCAGGGAGCCATCTCTCCTGAGCCCTGGGTCCCCAAGATATGAAGAAAAAGACCCCAAAAGGGACCAAGGGAGGTGAGCTGAAGACCCAGCGGCCCAGGAAGCCAGGTCCCTCAGAAAGCCCCACAGACCATCACCAAGCCCCTTCCCCTTAGCTGAGCAGCATCAGCCACAGAAGGTTCTCTCCCCGGGACCCCCATCCCAGAAGCAGGCTCCCTGCCCCTCCCCTCGGGCACTGACCCCCAGCCCGTTCCTGCTCAGCCCCACGGCAGGGAATGGGGCCTGGTGGGAAGGCCCCCCCCCCCAAGGAAAAGGCGGCTCAGCTTTTACTTAAAAACCCAAACTAGGAGCCTGTCCAGCCCCCTCAGGGCTAGTGGGTCAGCTGGCATCCCAGGGTGGGGGAAGGGCTCTCCCCCATCCCCTGGATTGAGAAGGCCAGGCTGGCATGTGTGCCCAGAGGTCAGAGGTCCTTATTTCTCAGCCTCCTGCTGGCAGGTAAGAGCCAATGGGCTCGACTCCTGCCTTGTGGGGCAGGCAACGTTACCTGCTCAGGACTGGCTGGACCCGAGCAAGCCAGGACAGCTGAGGAGAGACACAAGAGCTTCCTGAGCTCTTTCCTTCAAGGGAGCAGAGCCATGTGAGTGTGTGTGTGTGTGTGTGTGTGTGTGTGTGTGTGTGTGTGTGTGTGTG
>JAJPUD010002260.1:72740-99605 GCA_023553655.1 Myrmecobius fasciatus
CTTCCTTCCTTCCTTCCTTCCTTCCTTCCTTCCTTCCTTCCTTCCTTCCTTCCTTCTTCCTTCCTTCCTTCCTTCCTTCCTTCCTTCCTTCCTTCCTTCCTTCCTTTCTTTCTTTTTTCTTTCTTTCTTCTTTCTTTCTTTCTCTTTCTTTCTTTCTTTCTCCTCCTCCTCTTCCTCCTTCTTCGATTCCTCCCAAATCTAGTGCCTTCCAACTCTCTGCCATAAAACCTCCTGCTCTTAATTGGTCTAAGAAACCTTTGACCCCTTCCATTTCTTAATCTCAAACCCTTTATCCAATCAGATATCCTCCAGATAAAATACTTTGGGTCTTTGATTTATAATGTTTAGGATGGAACCTGGGTATGGCCAGACGCTTCTGTGACAAGTGGGGACAGTGGGTCCAGCTGGAGAAGTCCTAAGCGATGACCTCTGGTTCTCCAGGCCAGAAATTGGACTTGAGGTCGCTGCAGACTCTCCTTCCATAGGCACCTTCCTTCACTCTGAGACAAAGGGACAGCTTCCATTGTGACATTTGAAAAGAGCCAAGGAAAGTGCAGGCTGACCCTGCCTTGCCTGCCCTGTGTTCCTCCTCCTCCTTCTGGGGCTGGCCTGATCAGTTCATGGGCGCAGGTATAGCACTAGTTGGCCTGGTGCTGTATCCACCTAGGGCTGGCCTGGCGCTGTACCTGCCTCCTCAGACAGGTGGGCAGTCTCTCTTAATCCAGTGAGCTCCACAGGAGCTTGGCGCTCAGGCAGCCAGCCTTCCCCAGCTTTCAGGTGGGTAGCCCTGGGGTGGACAATGTGATTCCAGAAAAGCCCTGGCCCATCGAATGCCCAGGGAGACGATCCCCCATCTCCTCTCTGCCTCTCCCTTCTCTCACTTCAGGATCATTACCAGGCACCGGGCATCTGCTCGGGCACTGAATCATCCCCGATGAGACGGCAGAGGCTTTGCTGATTGCAAAGTGTGATTAATTGTCCCTGTTACAGAGCGGCAATCGTGAACACGCCCTGGTACTGGCCGGTCAGTGGGATGGATCGGGCTCTCGTGCAGTTGTAAATGGCACAGTAATCTGGTAAAATCCAAGATCATCTCCAGGCTTTGGGGACAAGTCACCATCGGAGAAAATGGGAAAGTAGTTTGGAAAGAAATGGCCCTAGATGAATATTCACATCATATACCAGGAGAAGGTCCAAATGGACATGTGACTTAGACATCAAGGATGGTCCACGAGTAATGAGCATGGAAAAATATGGCTGTCAGATCTATGGAGGGCAGCTGGACAGTGGTGGTGGTTCAGTGGACAGCCAGGAAGACCAGAATTCAAATCCAGCTTCAGACACTTAACTGGCCGAGCAAGTCACATCATCTTGTTTGCCTCAGGATGATAGAACAGAGCCCCCGCCGCCCAGGAAGGGCTCTTTGAAGACCCTCAGATTACTACACAGAGGCAGCAATCAGGGCAAGGCTATGGGCACTCCCATAAGTGTTGGGCACTATTGCAGAGAAGAGTCCCGACTGGAGGGGGGCCCCAAGCACAGTGAGGTCCTCCAAAATGTTCTTCGTTTTGGAAGGCATGGGTGCTGGTTACAGCAAATCCCAGAACCTTCGGAGCCTCCAGAAAGGGTCCCACACAGGCTCTTCCGAAGAACCTCTCTCTCTGTCTCTCTCTCACTCTCTCTTTGTCTCTGTCTCTGTCTCTCTTTGTCTCTGTCTGTCTCTGTCTCTGTCTCTTTGTTTCTCTGTCTCTGTCTCTGGTCTCTCTCTGTCTATCTCTCTCTGTCTCTCTGTGTCTGTCTCTCTGTCTCTCTGTCTCTCTGTCTCTCTGTCTCTCTGTCTCTGTCTCTCTCTCTCTCCCTCTCCACACAGGATGAACCGAGTGGATGAAGAATACCCCTTGTCTAGCCTGAGATGTATTTAGAAGCAGCCCCCAGAGCTTGTCCATCAGATGGCACATCTTGAGCAGGCACTGCAAATGGATGAAGACTTGGATTGGGATCGAGCAGGTCATTATCTGAGAAATGGAGCCAGTTTTCAGTGACCTTAGGTTTCTTCCAGACAAAGCTTTTATTGCACCATTCTTTCAACAGTGTGCAAGGCTCTACATCGTGCTCCCCCCTCTCAATTAAAGAGCAGCCACAGGGCAGGAGAGACTTGTCTGGGGTGTCAGTGGGCATGTTACTGGGGATCAGACTGCAAGAAGTGATTTCCGGGGCAAGTCTAATGAGAAATGAGGTACAATCTGCCCCGAGGGAGGGAGTTATCCGACCGCCATTTGCAGATCCATCAGTGTGTGCAAACTTGAAATCCAGTGGTTGGCTCCTTCTCAGCACAGCTGGGCCCTGACCTTTGCTCCCTTCTTCCCATTCCCCATCACTCCCCAGGACATCATTCCCCAAGGAATCTCACGGGTAAGTGTCTTTTGCTTCTGGAAAGAGGCTCCTGAGCATTTCCACGTGCTCCGGCACCAGGGGGGCTCTGCTCCATGCAGGGGGAGGCCCGGGCCCGTCCTCTCACCTTCCACTTCCCATAATCCTCATGATCTTCGGGGGATTCTTGCTCAAATGCCTCTCCTCTCTGCTTATATCAATGCAATTATGAGCTCCTTCGGTGCAAGTGGACGTCGGGGAACTTTCCTCGTTTTTTCTGTGCTTGATTAGCCCTCTTACTTTGACCGACTCCTGCCCCGTGGGTTGTTAATTCTGTTTTGAAGAGAGAATACATGACCACTTAATCTTGTTGGAATTCTCCTCCTCGTGTTCTGGGCTCTGAAACCCACTGATAACATATGGAAACATTGTCTGTGGCCCAGCACAAAAGGCACTTACCAGAAAAATCAATATTTCGGGCACAGTAGTGAGGGGAGCTTTGTTTTCTTCCAATCCAAACGAGTGAGATCAGTGTGCTAAACAAAGACGGGAAGCCATTGTTGATCCCTCTGCCTTAAATTATCTGGACATCAATCAGCCCTCCAGACAGGGTCCTAGCCAAGGGGAAGCAAAACCTGACTTCTTGCATCCAATGTCCAGCCATTTGGGGAGCCGAACAGAACCTTAGGGGTCCACTCCTTTACTTTACAGATGAGGAAACTGAGGTCCAGACGCCAAGGCTCAGATGTCTAATTCACTTCTATTGAGCCAACACTCATCAATGGGGAAATTAAGGTGAGGTTTCTGACATCTACTAGTGTGGTAACTTTAAGACTAAATCATGTCTGAGCGTCATGTCTCTCCCTGTGAACTAGAGATGTGGATGGGGCTGACCTGGTAGAAACGTGGGGGGGACCAAGGTCTGCCCTCATGGAGGATGATTGTTCCAATTGGCTGCTTTTCATTCAGAGCTTTGAAATCAGCCAGTCCTCAGTCTCCTTCTACAGACACAAAGTGTGCAGTGACTTAGACATACTGAGGATGATGATGAGCAGAGGAAGGACCCCAAGGCTCTTCCTTAACTCTATTAACTGCCTCTTCTAAAGTTCATACAAAGCCTGGCCTCCCCACTGGCCTCCACTGAGCCTTCCCCCCAGCAGTAGGACACCTTGGTCCCACTGGCCAAGGCCAAGTTATGGCAGGTCCGATGGAGCTGGGGAGGTGGAGTGGGGTCCACTATGGACTCCGCTGTCTTTTTGGTCAGTGGCTGTCCCAACTCAAACCCCAGAGGCTCCTAACCATAAGGGAGAGGATGTGGTTGTTTGGGACATGGGGCACCATCGCTCATGAAGTACGAAAAGGAATATAAGGAGACAAATCTCTTAGAGAATCATTGAAGGGTAACTCCCATTTAGTTATATTGTCTTGATGGACAAGGAAGAGAGAGGGAGACAGATCTCTGCGTGTGTCTGATGGAGGGGTCATAGAAGAGGGCACTCAGTCAGCTTGAGTGAAGAGTGGAAGTAGGGATCATAGCTAGGGCCATTGCTCGTCCTTTTTCTCTTTCTCCTCCTTCTTCTCTTCCTCTCTTCCTCCTTTCCCTCATCCTCTTCTTCTACTCCCTTCTCATTTTCCTCTTCCCCCCCCCCAGTTATGTGTATTGGTATAAACAGGCAGATAATTATTTCAACTCCCCAGGATCATTATTTCATTATTCTTCTAAATATGGACTTGGAATGAGGAAAACCTAAGTTCAAAATCTGGCTTTAGATACTTCCTAGCTGTATGATCCTGTAATAGCCACTTAACCTTGTTTGCCTCAGTTTCCTCATCTGCAAGATGACCTGGAGAAGGAAATGGCAAAGCACTCCAAGATTCTTGGCACAATAATCAATAGTGATTTAGAGAATTTTTTTTTTCATTTGACAATTGCTAGCTTTGATTTCTTTTTCGGAAAACAAGAGGCAGATAATTGGCAGAATCGTTGACTACTACTGACCGGGCTCCATGAGATTGGATTATTTGGGTTACCGCCTGGCATGGGGCAGAGAGCCTCTTGGAGCAGGACCCTGCCTTCATTCTCAATGAGTTTAGCCAAAAAAGGGAGGAGAGAATGGGATGGATGGATCAAGTGAGGGTCCGTTTAGACCTTGGTGCTTCTCAAAGTTCAGCAAAAGTCTCTGATGGTTCTTGACTGCACTGCTACCATCTAGAACCTCCCGAAGGCGTCTCCTCCTGGAGAGCCAACCTGCTTTGTTTGGGAGCTGCTCTTTTTGCCCATCTCTCAGTGCAAGGAGTTCTCAATTTTCAAAATGTGCCCTCGGAAAGGTGCCCCAGGGCAGTCCTCAGCAGTGACTTCTGTTGTGTTGTGTGGGAGCTCACATCGCTCTTGGTTTGACTGAGGCAAGGTGGGCCACGGAGGTGCCAGGCTGGGCCTAGGCAGGTGTAACCCCGCTGGGCAGGAGCCCCCAATGCAAGCTGCCTCGGAAGCCTGGGGGATGGAGCCGGCTAGAAAAACCGTGCTTTTCACTGGCACTCCAGGCAGTGGCTGCTTCCTGACCTTGGGGAAGACTTCTGGGCCCGGGACATCTCCATTCCAGGTTTCTCTCTGACAGACCGGCCTCAGACCCCATTCACGTTCCCACGGGGATCCCACTTGGAACTCCGCCCCTCCTTCCTTACTTACAAGGGGATTTTCTCTCAGGCCCCGTAATACCCATAATCACTAGCACATGCCAGGCCCTGGCCTCTGGGACGCCGGGCCATTTTGGAGCTTATTTACTTCCTTGAAAGCTGTCTGCCCGACATAGTCAAGTCACCAAGCACACCTACGTACAGATAGATAGACATAGATATAGACATAGACATAGATATAGATGTGTGTGTGTGTGTGTGTGTGTGTGTGTACTCTGTGCCAGTCATCAGAAGGCATCTGTGATGAACACTCTGGTTCCTAAGCTCTGAACTCCAAGCACAGGCAGGTGAGAAGGCCTCTTCTCAGGACTTAAAGCTCTCTCTAGGACACCTGGGAGCCAGGGCAGGTGACAGGGGGATGGCCTCCCTCCATGCTGACTTTGTGACTGGCTGCAGGATGGGGAGCTCAGCACTGGCCAAATCATCAGAAGCTCCAAAGACTCCAAGCGGACGACGGCACCTGGAAAGGGCCCATTCACCTGCCAGCCTGTCCCGGAAGGAGCCCTGAGCGGCCGGCAGGTTCTTGGCACTGACGTTTATCAGGATGTCCAGAATCAGGATGGTGACTTTCAGCCCACGGACTCACTGGAGGATTGTCCCACTGAGCTCATGGCCCCCACCCCAGGGACACAGAGTGCAGCCTTGTCCTGGCCCCACACTGCACCATTGCTTTAGGTTGATCTCTACTCATGCCCACAATGTGCCCCCCGCCATTCCCCCTACTTGTTCTTCATCTCCTGCATGTCCCATCCAGATACCCCCTCTTGCCAGCCGGCAACAGTAGCCATCCCCGAAGCCTTCCTGGCTCGGAGGCAGGCTGGCACTGGCTTACCTTTATCTTGCTGATTTCCCTGGTCATCCCCAGCCTGGCCCTTGTCTCCACTCCTTCAGGTCCTCTTTACATGCTGCCCTTCTCTCATAGAATGGAAGCTTCTCGAGGTCAGGGATTCTCTGCCTAACACAGAAAAAGTGACGAATTCATGTTCTCTCTCTTTTATTCTTCCCTCCCTCCTTTTCACCCTCTTTCATTTCTTCCTTCTTTCCTTCCCTCCTCTCTCTTTCCCTCCTTTCTCCCTCTTATTTTCTTCTTCCTTTCTCCCTCCCTCCTTCCCTCCTTCCCTCCCTGCTTCCCTCCCTTTCTTCCTTTCTTCCTTCTTTCCTTCCCTCCTCTCTTTCCCTCCCTTTTCCCTCTTATTTTCTTCTTTCCTTCCTTCCTTTATTCCTTCCTTCCTTCCTCCCTTCCTTTTTTTCTTCCTTTCTTTTTCCTTTCCCACTTCATAAGGTTGTTGAGAGGATAAAAATGAGATAACTTGCATGAGAACACTTTGGAAACTGTGAGGTGCTCTCCAAAGGCCAGTTGTTATTAATATTTGTTCTGATGATTTCAGCCCTCTAAGACTCTTGGTGAGGGTGGAGCCTTTTTCTGGGATCTTGTTGGCAGCTACAGGAGCTGATGTGGCCAAAACAGTGAATCTGCTATGGGGGCTTGTGGCCTGTGACAAGTCCCCTGTGCTGGGAGCCCTCCCTGCCCAGCAGTGCCAGTCTGGGCCCATGCTCGGAGCCCTCCCTGCCCAGCAGTGCCAGTCTGGGTCTGTGCTCAGAGCCCTCCCTGCCCAGTGATGCCAGTCGGTGGCAGCTCTGTGGGAGCCCGAGCCCCCTGTGTAATGAGGACTCCAGCAGAGGCTTCTCACCAGGGGCACTTTCCCCTTAGGGTTTGGAGGGTCCTTGGAGATGAGGTTACTTGCACCGTCCCCTTTCACTGCCCTCAGATCTTTATTTGGGCAGGGACCTCAGGGGCTACCAAGTCCCATCCCTCCTTCTGAAGGGCAGAGATGTAAGTCACGGTCACACACAGGGTGAGTGGCAGGGCTGGCCCTCAGGGGGTGGGCACACTGGGCTTTTCCATGAAGCCGCCTCGGTTCTGGCATCACCTCCAGGACCGTGGCCAGGTGCTGGGAGACCAGGGTGCCCTGACCCAGGGATGGGGGGCGGTGAGGGGAGTTCTCTCCAGAGGGACAAGGTGAGGCTGGCAGAAGGCCCCAATGATAGTAGAGACCGAGCAGCTGGCACTCGCTTTCTGGATCCTAACCGGTGTCCCTGGGCAGGTGGACGGGCCCCTGGGCTCCTGTGTGGGATCTCCCAGCCCTGGAGCATGCGTTTGGGAGCAGGAGTGAGAGGAGGAGGCAGGGACCCCTGGGTATTGCCCCAGCTCCCCCCCCAACCCCCGAGATCTGGGCCAGAGCTCAGTTTGTGGAACGGCCGAGGTTAGTGCTTGACCGCCAGCTGACCGCTGGGAGTGGCGTCATTGTGCTCACTAGTTTGGGCCCGGCCCGTCTTCCCCAGGGAGCAGAGAAGCTCCCTCTGGTTGGGCTCCCCCCGAGCCCTTCAGCTCCTCCGGGGCCTCCCCCAAATGCCCTCTTCCCTCCCCAGAAGCTGTTGGCGGGTCTCTGAGCCAGCGAGGCTGGGGCCGCCCCCCTGGCACGGGCAGTTCCATTGCTGGGTGGCCCGGGGCTGGCGTGCCCACCCAGGGAAGGCCGTCACCCCTGGACATTATTTTTGCCCTCCCTCGGGTGCCTCGGTGCCGGTTCTGCCCGCCTGGCTTCCCCCAGGAGCCCGGCCCGGGAGCGGGGGGCCGGAGGACCGGGACTGCTCAGCTCATCGAGGGGCAGGAGCCCCGTTGGGCCGGCCCCCGCCGCTGGAGAACAACCACACAAAGTTGTTTTCACGCGGAGCCCTGGTCTGTTTGGACTCTAAACACGAGCTGCGCGTGTGTGTCTGTGCTTGTGCGCACACACGTGCGTGCACATGACAAAACAATTAGCCTGCAAGTGTTTTCTTTCCTAATCATGTGTTTCTAATCTCCCAGCACCATGATTCCTGGGGGGGGCCTGGCCCGGGGACCGGCCGGCCCAGCCAGCAGGGAGGAGCCTCTCCCAGGCTCAGGCAGCTCTTGAAACTGCAACAGCCTCTTGTGAAATGGCCAGGGATGGGCCTTGTTTCCTCAGCTAGGGGGGCCGCCCTCCCCTCACCCTGGGCCTGAGTCTGGGGGTAAAGCCCGAGCCCAGCCGAACGGAGCCTCCTTGAGCCGCCCCGAGAGAGCCCTGCCGCTCAGGACCAAAATTAGCGGCCGGTGTGACCAGCCCGGAAGCACATCCTGCTGGGTGGGGGGCTGGGGCAGCCCCCCAAACCCCCGCCTGCACCTTTCCATCCCCGAAGGAACAGTCACAGCAGAAACCCGAGGCAGCCGGGCCCCTCCTGGGCCAGGAGGCCGTGGTGTCCGGGGGTTTTGTCCCAGTGTCCTGCTGGGCACTCAGAGGCAAAGAGCGAGCTGCCCCGGCCTTCGAGGGCCAAGCATTCTCCTGGACATCCCAGGCATTGTGGGGGGGGAGGGGGGATCAAAGAAAACTTTCTGTGGGAAGGGGCCCCTGAGCCATGGGGATTGTGGGAGGCAGGGAGTGGATGCTGACCTGGCCAAAGCCAGGAGCCCAGTTTGGCTGGCATGGAGCCGCAGGACAGTCAGCAAAGCCTGAAGCCATGGGGGGCACCTGGCAAAGCTTATCCGTGGCCCGGGGCTGGAACAGGGGCAGAGGTGCCCAAGGCAAAAAGTCCTGTCCTCAAAGAGCTTCCACTCTAGGGGACCAGAAGAACCCGGTGACCTCGGAAGGGGGAACCAGGTGCAGTGAATGCAGGGTCATGGGGAGAGGGGAGGCTCCATCCTGGGGCCCTTTGGCTCCTCCGGGAGGGAGTGTCGAGGCTGGACCTGGAAGGGAACCAGGAGGAGGCGAGCAGGGAACAGCCTGAGGACAGACTGGAACCGAGCTCCCTGAGCTGGGAGAGATGCGGTCGGACCTGCCCGGCTTCAGGAAAGTCACTTTGTCTGCGTGGCTGGGAGAGGGAAAGCCTGGAGGCAGGGAGGCCGGCCAGGAGGCTACTGGGAAGGGCTGGGCCGGAGTCAGAGACAGTGACCTGAGACAGAAAGCTCTTGGGACCCGGGGAGGGGGAAGAAGGGAATTCTAGTCTGATCCTCTTAGACCACTAGAAACCGGCTTCCTGTCTGGCATCCAAACACCGACTGCAGAGACTGACAGTGGCCAGAATGTCGTGGAGGGAAAAATCAAGCGTCAGCTGGTTCTGCGGGAGCTTGGAGCAGCGGACCGGTGGCAAGGCCCGCTGTGGAGCGGAGCTTCAAAGCGTATCGAAAAAGTTAATATCCACTCATGACCAGAACAAGTAAAACAATTAATAAAAAATATATGAATAAACCAAAATCTGACCTGGGATAACTAACATGGCCCTTCGGGTACCAGCTTCCGCATCCGGCCTTCCAAAAAGGGTCCCTGGCTCAGGGGCTTTTAAGCCCCAACCCAATCAGCCAAGGGACAAAACACAAGATGTCTAACCAAATGGCAGAGCAAAAAGGGGGGATGGGAAGGAAAGATGAGGCTACATTGTCAGAGGTCACCTTCACTCCAGGGCTGGAGGGAGCCTGCGTCTGCTGATGAAGTCATCCTCCCGGGGTTTCACCTCTGGATGTCACATCTGGAGCTCTGCAGGGGTATTTGCTGGCTCTCTCTGCCCCCTTCTAAAAGTCTCTCCTGAAAAGGCCGGGGTGAGCTCTCTGTTTCTAGGGTACAAAAGCCAACCTGAATGAAATCTATTCTTCTGGTTGGATTAGCTGGGTGGTACAGTGCCTAGGGTTCCTGCAAGCCCAGGAAGACTCATTCTCCTGAGTTCAAATCTGGCCTCAGACACTACTTGTGTGAACCTCTTTGCCTCAGTTTCCACATTTGTAAAATGAGCTGGAGAAAAAACTGGCAAACCTCTTCAATGTCTTTGCCAAGAAAACCTCAAATGGAGTTACAAAAGTCAGACAAGACTGCGAATGACTGACATCAGCAAATACTCTTCATTGCTTGTGTCTGAAGTCCCTTGGCCCACTCAGCTCTCGGGGTCTGACTCGGGGTCAGAAAATTGTTTTTAACTCCCCTTTTCTCCTTAGGAAGCTCACCTTCTCCCAGGATCTTCCTGGATGGGCAACCCAATTAATCTAGGTCTGAACAAAAGCTAAATAAGGAAGGCAAAGTTAAAGCCCTTCAGCAAGCAGGCAATAAATATTTATTAGTGCTCACTATGTGCCAGGCCCTGTGCCCAGGGCTGGCATCTCACGGGCCACGTGCCCGACTCTGCTGGTAAAGGGTATCTACCTGCCTTAACCCCCCTAATTTTGGGCCATCCCCCTCCTCAAGCCACCAGAATTAAAATCTCCAAAGGGAAGAAAGTCCAGGGGACAAAAGAGCGTTCCTTCTGGGCTCCAGAGTGACATCAAGCTCTGGTCTCTGTTTTAACACAACAAAGCGTAGCAGAAGATGAAATAAGAAACGGCCAATAATAAATCATTAATGCAGAAGCATCAGCTTTCCCCAAGGGAGCAGGGGCTTGTGAGGAGCAAAAGCAAAAACAGACAAGCCTCGAATCTGGAACCATGATGTGCTTCCTTGGCTTGGAGCCCGAACCCCCACTTTGAACATTTACTATAAGTGAGTGCAGCACTTCTCAACTGGTCATGCTCGTAAAACTTAGTGGGAAGCCTTCTCCTTCCCAGGGGCAAAAAGACTTTGCTTTATGTGGGTTATATCCATTGCCATTTACCTTATTGGAAATTAAGACTGAAAATTTTTTAATTATTTTAAATTCATTTTAATGAATAGAATTCATTTAATAATACTAAATAAAAATTCATTAATAATAATAATAAGCCCATTAACATTTTAAAATGGATTCCAAAACACTGAAAAAAACCTTATTAGAAATTAAGACTGAAAAAAATTTAATTATTTTAAATTCATTTTAATTCATTTAATAATAATAAATAAAAATTCATTAAATAATAAGCCCATTAACATATTAAAATGGATTCCAAAACACTGAAAAAAAACCTTATTAGAAATTAAGACTGAAAAAATTTTAATTATTTTAAATTCATTGAATAATAATAAATAAAAATTCATTAAAATAATAATAAGCCCAGTAACATTTTAAAATGGATTCCAAAACACTGAAAAGAGCAGCTTTAGTTGACATATTTATGCCGTCTCTTTAATGTCTGGATTAATAGAAAGCGGCTTCTGCAATCCAGTGGGAAATCAGGGAACAGGTGAGAAAGTTAAGGACCTACTATGTGCCAGGCATTATGCTAAGCTGTGGCTCCACAAAGATAGTGTCTGCTCTCAGGGAGCTCATCTAATGGGGGAGAAAACCATGGATAACTATAGATAAGGTAGATCAGAGAGAAATCCCTAGAAATCAGAGGGTTGGGAAAGGCTTCCCAGAAAAGGAGGCTTTCACTGGGACTTGAAGGAAGCCAGGTGGTGGGATGAGAAGGGAGAGTACACCAATGACAGGGGATGCCCAAGAAAATGCCCGGGATGAGACACGGCATGTGTTTGCAGAGCAGCCCTGAGGTCATCGTGGCTGGGTCACACTACAAAGCAGAGAAATAAGGTGTAAGAAGCCTGGAAAAGTCATGAAGGGCTTTAAATGCCCGAGGACCTGCTATTTGATCCTGGAAGATAGGGAGCTCCTGGGGGTTCTTAAGGAAGGGGGTGACATGGTCAGACTCACTTTGCAATGTGTTGATTTGAAGTCTATGAAGAAAATCTGGCTTTACACACAGAGATAAATAGTTGGGGAAAGGAGGAGTGTTTTTATAGGCAAATGACATCTAATTATTAGGAAAACAGCTTTGTCCTTGTGGAGCTCCTAAAGGATCTGGGCCTCCCAGAACTGCTAGAGGGACTCAGGGTACCATAGGGATGGAGAATACATCTCAGCGCCTAGAGCAGCTGAACATGTACCATTCTGATGGGGTGGAGAAGGTAGCTAGCTGGGCCACAGGGAGTCGTGTTGACAGGAGAAGGCTTGAATTTAAGTGGACTTTAATGGGCTTTTCTTCCATGAAGTAGGCAGGGAGGGCCTTTGACAGGATTATTTGGTAATCCCTTGTTGAAGTCCTGGCATCCACAAGATTATCTTGACCCCACAGTTACTGTGTCCAATCAGAAGGACAAATTATGCTGTCAACCCCCAGATTATTTTTCTCCTATAAAAGAACCTACTGGTACCCCACTTCTTCCCACACTCCTTTTAGGATTAGCCTGCTGGCTAAGCATCACAATGGCTAATTCATTAGGAACTTGGCCTGCCTTAATGTGCCTTTTCCCTTGTTAATGACAAGTTCCACTAGGGAACTTAGCCTAAATCTTTCCCCTTTGTTAATCACTAAAACTCCCCTGTAGAAATTAGCCTGCTGTCAACAGCCTAATAACAAAATCTTTGCCTCTTGATTTGGACATGGTCTAAGCTTACAAATTCTTTTGAGACATCCCCAAATCCCAATATATTTTTGGGTCCAAACCCTGCTCCCCAGCATTTGGTGATCCATATGAAGAGAGTCGTAAATCCCCAATATATTTTGGGATTCAGCACTTCTGCACCCCATGCCCCATCGATATCATCACCTTCTCAATCTGGAGTATCTCTCAGCAAGGTCACCCCCCTTTCCCTCCATTTTGTGGTGGGGTGAATCCTTCATTTTGTGGAGGGGCCCAAGCTAACCTTCATTCCTCTTCCTGACTTCTGGACATCTTCAGATATAAGCTCCTCCAGGGCAGAGTCTATCTTTCTTTTTGCTGCTATTTGTACTTTCAGCACCTGGCACGGGGAGAGAGCTTAACTTGTTTCCTTCCTACCTTCCTTTACTGACAAAAGTCACTCAAATATGTTAAAGTGTGGCTGGACAGAGAGTCACCCTTCCCTTTCCTCCCTCTCCAGGCTCAGGCTTCTCCTTCCTGGGTGTTCTCAATGGGGTCTGTGAACTTGTTTTAAAGAAAAAAAAGACCTTGATAACTGGATTTCACCAAAATTGGTTTCTGTAGTCATTCATCTAATTGTATTTATTTAAGCATATGTCCTTGAGAAGGGACCCACGAGCTGGCTCTGAGGGGTCTGGGACAACACAAAGGCTGAGAACCCTTGACCTAGAAAGTTATTTCCCCAAACCCAGCGGAGCAGGAAATAGCTCAGCGTTTGACTGATGGAGGTTGAGCACCTGTAGCATTCTGGAGGCTCAGCTGGGGTGGCTACAGTGCAGAGGGTCTCTGCTGCTGAGGGAGCTGGGGAGAAGGGAGTTCTGGGAAGAATAGGACTCAAGGGAAAAGAAGGAGAAGGAGGAAGGGCTGGATTGTCATCAGTATGTAGTATTAAAGGGAGACAGGAAATAGAGCATTGGGCTGGGAAGTAGGAAGACATTTTCCTGAGATCAAATCTGACCTCAGACACTTAATAGTTGGGCAAGTCACTTCACTCTGTTTGCCTCAGTTTGCTCATCTGTAAAATGGACTGCAGAAGGAACTGGCAAGTCACTCCTGTATCTCTGCCAAGAAAACCCCAAATGGGGCCACAAAGAGCCAACAACACTGAGCAGCAGGTCTAAAGAAGCAGGACCTTGGATAGTACCAGTGTCCTGGAGGGGTCGAAGGGGGATCAGCCCCAGGTTGGGAAGATGGAGATCTTTTGAGATAAGCTCCCTGGGGGTGAGGGTTGCTCCCAACTTTGTATCCCCAGTGCTTCCGGGCACACAGTATTGAACTGAACTGAATCTCTTCCCCAGAGCATTGAGGCAAAAGGAGTTTTTCCTGGACCAAGAAATGGCTTTAGTTTCTCTGCCCAATGCAGATGAGGCCACAGAATGGTAGAAAAGTCGCCCTGATGCTGTGCCCATTAGCACAAATGAAGGTAGATCATCCTTGCCGTTCTTAGTCAAGCCCTCTCTTTGAGGATCTCCAAGTTCTTTTTGTGGATCCCTGAGTGCAGGGATAGGGTGCTAGGAGCCCAAGCAGAGGGAGTGTGGTTGCCAGATGAACTAATGCAGCAGCCAACTGGCAAGCATTTATAGACCTCCTACTATATGCTTCCTATGCATGCAGGGGAAACAGTTGGCAGCCTTCTGACTTCATATCCAGTCTCTACTTCCCACTGGTTGTAATCTGGGATAAATTCCTGCTCCCTCTAGTGGAGGGGAATCTAGTCCAATTGTCCATTTCACAGATGGGGAAACCGAGGTCCGGCCAGAGGAAATGCCTTGTCCTTGTTCATACTGCCTTGATTGATTGGCTGATCCACACAGGCCTGGTGCTATAGTTTTATTCCTCCGTGTGGGCATGCATCCACAATCCTGCTGGGAGCTCTGAGGTGGAGGCAGCCCATTTACAGAGTTCAGGGCAGGCCCTCTTTCCCTAACAGGCACCAGGGCTTGATTTCCCCTCCCCTCCTCCCGATCCCCCCAGCCCAGAGCAACATCACCCCTTGTTCTTAGAGAGCTGATAGGTGTATTTTGCTGTGTAAGGGAGGGGTGGGGGGGAAGAGAGGGAGAAAAACTTGGAGCACAAAGTTTTGCAAGGGTGGATGTTGGAAACTATCTTTGCATGGATTTGGGAAAATAAAATACATTAATTGTTTTAAAAAGAAGAAAGATAATAGATGCTCATTAGTTGGGGGAGCTAGGTGACACAGCCCTGAGTTCGAATCCAGACCCGTGCATTTGACACTAGCTGTGTGACTCTGGGAAAGTCACTTAACTCCAAATGTTTCTACCAAAAAAAATTCTTTTTAAAAATTAAAAAAGAAGAAGAAAGGATGGGTAATCTGAGAACTCTAGGGTTCTGCTCCCCATCCCTGGGAGTCCCCGACACCACAGTGCCTGGCCAATACTTCTACACATTTGATGGTAAGTTCCTCAAAGGTTTGAGCTTTCCCACTTTTTCTTTTCCCAGGGCTCCCTGGGCCCCAGGGCTTACTACCTGGCATATGGTGCTTAATGAATACTTTCATTCATTCATTTGTTCATTTAAACTGTGTGGTAGGGACCAAGGAACATGAAGGTATTAGATTGCATCAGGAGCCTTTAATCTGAGATGTGCGAATTTAAAAAATTCATAATTACTTTACTATAACCAGTTTCCTCTGTGATCCTGTGTATTTTATGCATCCAAACAGGTGATTTTTAGAATAGGTGCAGCCAGGAGCTTCCTAAGGATGCTGTCTGAGAGCCCACTAAGGATCCCTAGGAAGCCAATCTCCAAGATCCCAGAACCCAAACAAGGGTTTGGTTCTTTCTTATTTTGTCCATGCCCCTGGCCCTCGGGGAGTGACAGGGCTGCAAGAGATAAATAAGCTGAAACTCTTGCATATGGGGAATGGGTGAACAGATCAGGGCATGGGGTTGTAATGGCACTTTCTCACATCCCCAAAAATGAAAGAGACAGTTTAGAGAATCCTGGGAAGACTTGATTGAAGTAACACCGAGGGAGGGGAAGACTAGCTGAAGAAATTGTCTGACAAGAGGCTTTGAAAGCCTCCAGAAGGCAGACCAATGCCAGGATCTGGGATGCCCTTAAGCTGCAGAATGGAACACACGCTTCTGCTCAGTGGAAAGGAGTTTATCCAGAAGGTGCCCATTTGTTACAAAGGCTTCTTATTCATTTTTTTTTCTCTTCAATTTAGGGATGGGATAAGGAGTGGGGGTGAAGGGATGGAGCCAGACCAATAAAGAAAGAGCACTGAAGCTTTTTTTTTTTTTTTTGCTGAGGCAATTGGAGGTAAGTGACTTGCCCAGGGTCACACAGCTAGGAAGTGTTAAGTGTCTGAGATCAGATTTGAACTCAGGTCCTCCTGACTTCAGGGCTGGGGCTCTATCCACTGCACCATCTAGCTGCCCCGACTGAAGTATTTTTTAAACACCCAGAAGGAAGAGCAGAAAAAACCCACAGAGAAGCGCGAGAGCTTCGAAGGCTGCATTTTGAATTTCTCCCTGGCTTAGAAAGACAAGCCAGCTCTATGGAATAAGTGAGCTGGGCAGTTTCCTTGCAGACAAACCTGTTCTAAGTCAGAGGACATTCTGGGGGGATTTGGGGGGGATTTGGTGTTGTTGCTTTTTGGTCTTTGTTAAGTTCAGAATCTTTTTTTCAGCTCCTGCTAAGATTGCCCTTGGCCATGGCACCCCTGAACAGGAGGCTGTTGTGGGGGAAATCTTATGGCAGCTGGTATCGAGGAGGGAGGGAAGGCTTCAATCTGTGGGGAGGGGTATTGCTGACTTGGAGGGTCCCCACGCAAGGAGACCTGAAGAGATTCATCTACCTGGAGCCCCTGAGAGTTTGTGTACATAGTACAGGGTGTTACACAAACATATAGACACACAATTACAACACAGTGATGTGTGCTGAGCACAACAAAGCAGCACGCGAGGCAAAGGAGGGGCAAAGAGGATGGGGGCAGCCCGACGGCCCCCTCCATGAGTGACAGATGCTGACCACTTTGTGTCAGGTCTTCAAATGCAAACACTCTCTGGTGACAGAGGAAATAAACGCTGAATTGATTCAGACTCTCCAGGTCAGGCCCTGACTGGGAACCTGGCCCGGGATGGAGACAAAAATAGGCCCAAGGAGAAGCCCCAGATGGGGAGCTGCCTGCAGGCTCTGGGTAAGGATAGCCCAGAGAGGCCGTGAGCGAAGCCCCTTCCCCTGAATGACACTCTGGTCCCCCATCTGCTGAATGAGGGCTCTGACTCAGAGTGCCAGAGGGGCAGACTCACCCCATTGCTCAGGCTGAGCCCTGCTGCCCCTGGGACCCCCAGGCTGACAATTTCCTGAGGGTTTTCATGGAGAACAGGGGCTGAGCTCTTGGCTGGCCCCCAAGGGCAGACCTGGGGACTGGGGGGGGACAAGGGGCCCAGGGAAGAAGCTGTTGAGAGGCAGAGGGAGGCGAGATTTTGGGAAAGTCACTCCCAACGGGACTGTCCCAAAGCGGGAGGAACTGCCTGGGGAGCTCATGAGTGGTCCCCCTTTCCCTCCCCTCCAGAACTGCCACAAAAGCAACTTGGGACTGAGAGGACAAAAGCTGCCCGGCCTTTGCGTTTGCCCAACATATGGCAAGCAATGGAGGCTTTGTCTGTGACCGCCATTCATTCAGTCAGCCAGTCACTGGTTTAATGGGTGCTGGGGCCGCGTCGGAGGTCCTGGTTCTGGACTGAATTTTCCATCCTTTTAGAGACCAGCCCCGAGGAGGAGCCGGGCTGTTCCCACTAAATACAAAGTAGGGGTGGATTTCCCCCCATCTTTTGTCCTTGTTCACACAAGGGGCCACGCGACTCCTCCCTCCCTCCCTCCTCTGTCCCAGGCTCTCCTGGGCAGACCTCAGACACTCGGGCCACTCTCCGGCCAGAGGTTGAGCCGTGGCCAGGGCAGGGCAGCCCCTGTGATGGGATGATAAGCCAGGGACGGGGTCTGCCCCCAAACCAGGCTTGGCTACAATTCAAGCATCAAGAAAGGCTCCCGTGGGCCTGGAGACCGGGGGTTTTCTGCCTGAGAACTGAGTGTGGCCGTCAGGGGCAGAGAAATAACCAGGCTCGCTATCCCACTGGGAAATCCGGCTCTGGGCTTCTGGCCCTTCTTTTCCCTGGCTCGAATCTCCCTCCTGGCCTTCGAATGCACAGGACAGGACAAAATGCTCCACGTTGTCTGGACAGACTTGGCTTGGCTGGCCCCGGCCGGAGACCTTCCCCTTCGGAGATGGGAGCGTGGCCAGACCGTGCCCACTTCTACCAGTTCTGAACCACACAGCAAAGCCTCTGGGCCCCTGGGATGCTGCTTTCCAAGTCTGCACAACCAGGAGGTGTGGAGAGCTTTGGATCCCCAGCCCGGAGTTCCTTCATCACTAGCCGATGCCCCAGGACTCCCGGGCTCCGGGCTCGGGGACGGCTCCACAATTTGCCAATGGTCGCAGTGCTGGGGTCGGGAATGGGATGGACAGACTGGACCAGGAAGGCAACCGAGGCCACGGCACCATCAGGGGAAAGCGGATCCTTCCAGGACCGCTCACCGCGGACCAAGGCACAGGATGGGCTTCAGTCCGTACTGCACCCGCTTCCTGGGCTTGGGCCCCGGGCTCTGCTGGCCATCCTTCATTCCCAAGGTCAGCAGGAGCAGGAAACTGTGTGAGAGGAGGCAGAGGAAGCCAGGAGACCTCGTGGGGGTCAGGGGACCACTGCCCCGCAGGGTCATGGGAGGTGGCGGCCGAGATCTGGGACCACGATTTGGCTCCGGAACTTTTCTTTTGTTCAAGAGAAAGCCGGTGACGCAGCCCAGAAGGAGAGAAGGGAAGGCTGGAGATACTGAGGCGGCTTTCTTCTTTATCTCTGAAAATCACTGGCTCCAGGAGGAGGATTGAGAGGGGAACAATGCAGGATCTTTGGACGTGAGAGTCTTGGAGGAAAGCCAGGCTGCAAATAGAAAGCCTGGGCGTCCAGCCCCAGCCTCCCCCTCTCTTGGGACCAAGGTGAGGTGAGGCTGTGGAAAAGGAGCCCCACATCTGCCTCTGGCTCTCACACGAGCTATATTGATAGGCTCTGAGCCTCAGTTTACTCATCTGTGAAATGGGATCAGCAATCCCGGTGCCTTCTATCTCAGAGTTTTCATTTTGGCGACAGTTTAGCCTGCCATCATCAGCGCGTCCCTATCCCTCTGCCTGCCACAACCTCTCCCTGTGGCTTGAGAAATGAAGTCGCTGCTCAGGAGCAGCCGACGGGGTAGGATTCAGCCAGACCCAGGGGCGGGAAGTGGGGCTCCTTGTGCCCTGCTGCCCAGCAGCCCCTCTGTTTTCTGATTCCTGAATCTCATGGGGCTGCTTTTGGGTCCCTGGGGGGGGGAGTTTGCCAGGACGTCTAAAAGGCAGGAGAACTGAGGGTTCATGTCCAGTTCCCTTACCCCCCTCCCTTCTTCATACTTCAGCCCTTACAATGGCCCACAAATGAGAGCTGAAATGGTGACAGGTGTGCTCCCCTTTGTGAAGAGCATCTGATGCATGGGGGGGAATGGGGGGCATGGAGAGTGACTGACACATAGGGCCAGCAGACCTGCAACTAGCAAGGGGCAGATGGGACTGTGCTACAGGGCGCTGTTGGCCTCAGTTTCCCCATCTGTAAAATGGGGTGGTGATAGCACCTGCCTTACAGGATTGTTGGGAGGATCAGATAAGATAATGTGCTTCAGGGCCACCCTTAGTGGATTGTCAGGGGATCTGTCAGCCACAATTGCCACCATCTTTTTTTTTTTTTTCTAAAATTCTCTAGGATGCTGAAGAGCTCCTATTGCCTCTTTTTCCCTCTGAGGCAATTGGGGTTAAGTGACTTGCCCAGGGTCACACAGCTAGGAAGTGTTAAGTATCTGAGACCAGATTTGAACTCAGGTCCTCCTGACTTCAGGGCTGGTGCTCTATCCACTGTGCCACCTAGCTGCCCCTCGGGCCATTGCCTTTTTGAGGGAGAAAGCCTTCCCTCTACCCCAGTGCTCACCTCTGTGGTTACAACCTTCCCCTCCCCCCCTTTCCCTCTGGAGTTTTCAGCAGGTCCCAGATCAGGTTCTTCTGGCTTAACTTTTTAAATCACGTGGTGACCTTAGAGATCATCTGGTTCATCCTTCATCTTCCAGAGAAGGGAACTGAGGGCTAGAGAAAGAGGAAGTGATTTCCTGAAGGTCACTTGGCCAAGACTCCCACAACCCCAGGTCTTTGGGGCTCAAGGCTGGGCTCCTTTTGGCAAACATGCTTTTCCCCAAGGATCCTGGGAAGGTTATTGGAGCTCCCTCTCCCGTGTGCTGGGAGAGGACCCAGAGGCTCTCCGAGCTTTTCCCTGCCGTCCTCCTGGTTCTAGGAAAGCTCATGGATTTCCAAGGGGGTGACAGTTCCAGCTCTGGCCTCAGGAGGCTGACCAGGAGACTCTCAGAAACCACAACTTCACTCTGGGCTTATGAGTATCCAAGTGGAACAAAGGTCACTGGGATTTATTTTGGGAGAGCCTGTCCAGCTTGCAGCGGCCCCATCCCTTCCCTGGCCGGATAATGAGGGGATTTGGAGTTTCAAGTAATACACGTGACATCTCTTTTCTATTCAAAAGTCAAGGTCAGCCAATATTCAAGGACCTAGTCTGACTCAGAACAGAGATCAGGGAAACAGCTGGGGGGCCAGTCAGGTTGGTTTGGGCCGGAGGGGAGTGATGGAGCTGTCTGCTGGGCATATAAAAATGAGAGGGGGGAGGGAGAGACAGAGAGAGAGAAAGAGACAGACAGACAGAGACAGAGAGAGACAGAGACAGAAAGAGACAGAGAGACAGAGAGAGAAAAAGAGAGAGAGACAGAAAGAGACAGATAGAGACAGACACACAGAGAAACAGAGACAGAGAAAAACAGAGACACTGAGACAGACTCAAAGAGAGACAGAGAGACCAAGACAGAGCAGAGACACAGAGACAGAGAGGGTGGGAGGAAAGGAGACAGAGACAGAGGGAGACTAAGAGAGACAGAGAGGGTGGGAGTGTGGGAGGAAAGGAGAGAGACAGAGACAAGAGGGAGACTGACAGAGAGACATTCACAGAGAGACAAAGAGACAAAGACAGAGACAGAGACAAAGAGAGGCAGAGACAGGATGGGAGGGTGGGAGGAAAGGAGAGAGACAGAGATAGAGACAGAGGGAGACCGACAGAGAGAGGCAAAGAGGGAGGAAGGGAATGAAAGAGGGAGAGAGGAAGAGGGAGGGAGGGAGGGAGAACTGAGTGTATGTGCTTGCCTGCCTGCACGTCTGCATGCTGGGAGCTGAGGGCAGAACTCTGCAGGAGCCTTTCTCCACAGGCTCCAAAATATTGTGTCCCGACCTCCCAAACCTTGCCGAGCTGACCAGGACAGTGGACCGGGTCTCCACTCAGGCTGCATTCCCAGGCCTGGCTTCCTTTCTAGTTAGGAGGTGACAGTTCCTTTCCTAGATAATGCACGTCCCTCCAGAAAGGGGGGGGCATAGGGACAGTCCCACCGGACCAGAGTCCTGCCAGGAAGCAGGGGATATCATCTTCCTTTCTCTCTTCCTAGGTCCTTTCTCCCAGAAAGGAGATGGGCAGGGAGAGGAAAATCCAGTCTCTCAAGCCCAAGGCTTGATTTCTTCAATTCTAAGGGACCCACAGAGGAAGAAAGGAGATCGGGCAGCCCAGTGATTGGGGGTTCTCCCAATCCATCGGGGGTTCTCCGCGGATGCTTTCCATAGTCTGGGAAGCTTCCACATAAAGGAGAGGAAATACTAGAGAAACGCCCCAGAATTCCCGGACCCCAGAAAGTTTGAGCTGGAAGGAGCCATGGAGTCCCAGCTCCCTCTTCTCCATTCCATATCTCCCCTCCTCCACCCTAGGTGCTTAATAAATGCTGATTGACTGACTAGCTAGACTGATGTACCCCACTTTGACTGCGTTCCCCAGTGTGTTCTGCCTCCAATTAAGACGGAAGCTTCTTGAGAGAAGGGCTTTCTTTGCTTTTTTTAAATTTATAAATTTATTATATAATATATAATATTTATTGTAATTATATAGAATAGAATATATTATTAATATAGAATATATTATAAATTTATAAATTCATTTATATCCCCAGACTTGCTCAGGATCACATAGCTGGTAAGCGTCTGAGATTGAATTTGACCGCAGAGTCAGCGCTCTGGTTGCTGGGGCACCCCCTAATTGGTAGATATTAGATTGACTCATGGGGCAATCTGCCATGGATTTGAAGACTCTGATAAGGGGAGACTCGCGTCCATTTCACTGGACAGCTCTGATTGTGTGAGTTTGGGGGTATATTTTCCCCAGTCCTGACGCCTGCCCCTCTGCGTCCCCCTCCATATGACATCACCCTAAATCCTTCACCATGGCCAGCTGCTGTCCCCTCTGGGCGCCTCTCATGACTCATCCTTCTCCCCACGTGGAGGGGATACCAGGGCTTCCATTTCCCAGGGATACCAGAGCTGGACAATGCAGGGACCCGCCCTGAGTCAATATTTTCTCAGCCTGATTGCTTCCAGCTCAGAGCAAAATGTTTTTCTTGGGGTAAGAGACGGTCATCCTTCCCATTCCCAAGGCCGGAGCAGCTGGATTCTGGTTCCGTCCTGCCCAAAGCCACGGATAGAACAGCTCACCCTCCTCTGGTGGGGAGAAGAACCGTCAGGCTTAAGGTCAGTCTGGGGAGACTCAGGGAAGTGTTCAGAGCTGGCCCTAAAGGCCAAGCAGAATAGGATGGAGGAATTGATGGCTTGGACTCAGAGGCCTCCCAGGGAACTATCAGCAAACAGGGTGGGTACCAGCATCCGTTCTCTCCCTTCTTCAGCTTCCCTTCCCTCCTCCTTCTTGTGTTTTAGGTTCCTATTCCTTCTACCCCCCGATTTATGTCTCCTATGGAAACAAGAGATGGCTGCTGATGCAGTCCGATGGGTATCCCTGAAGGAAAGCCTTCTCTTCTCCAGGGAGCAGCCCCTTGTGTCCTGGTTGGTGCCAAATGGGCCACTGGCAAGGTCCAGCCTTTTGTGCAGACAAGTAGGAGAGACACCGCGTCAACCCAAGCAGGAGCTTCTCAGGGACCGAGGGATAGCTCATGGAACGGAGCGGAACCCCAAGTCCAGCCCCTCCACAAGCACCCTTCGCTGCGGCTGCCAGATCCTTCCCTTCCCCTTTAGTTGGTCTTTCCCTGAGTTCCACAAACACAGCCAGCTCTTCCCAGCTGGAAAAAGCCTCCCTCAGACCTTAGCACCCCCACAAATTGTTGCCCGATATCTCTTCTTCCCTCTCATCCAAACTCCCTAAAATAATTGTCTAAGCTCATGGCTTCCCCTTTCCCCAGCAGTCCCCGTCCTGTCAGGTGGGAAGCCTGTGGAGACCTCTGAGTTCCAGACCGAGGCCTTTGAACTTCTGGATCTGGCGAGCCATTGGTATGGGGAGCTCCCAGTGATGAGACCCCCATTAGCTGAGACCCCTGTTAGCAAGAACCCCATTAGCCAAGACCCCCATTAGCCAAGACCCCCGTTAGCCGAGACCCCTGTTAGCCGAGACCCCATTAGCCGAGACCCCCATTAGCCGAGACCCCTGTTAGCCAAGACCCCCATTAGCCGAGACCCTCATTAGCTGTGCGCTTGGGTGGGAAGTTCTGGATCTCTGATCCTCCAGGGGAGGCTAACTACTCTAGAGCCCCACCATCTCCTGAAGGAGCCCCGGCCTCTGGGGCAGCTCTCATTGGCAGGAAGGGTTTTCCTGACCTCCAGCCCAGGGCTGCCCCCTGGCCCTCTCCCATCTCTCCCGGCTCTGCCTTGGGACCAGAGTAACTCAATCCCTCTTCCTTGAGGTGTCCCCTTCCCTATTCACACATGTCTGCATTGGATTGGAGGAGCCAGAAGTCAGGCCTCAGTGATCATCTCCACTCTACAGGTGAGGAACATGGGGCCCAGAGAGGGGAAGAGCCTCTCCCAACCTCCCCAATCACCTCTTCTCCAGGCTGAGCATCCTCCCACAATCCCATCATGCAGTTGTGAGGAAATGACTCACGGTGACAATGGTGGGGTCAGGGATGGGAAGGGTTCTCCTCACCTTCTCCAGGGAATTCAGGTAGAACGTGGGGGGGGGGGAGGGAACAAGCTCTGGACCGGGCTCTTCGAGACGCTACCCCACTCTCATGCTTTATATCAATGTCTCCTTTTTCAATGTTTATTTTCCTCACGATGATGGGACGTCTTTTGTAGTGGGACAAGCAGACAAGCTTCTTCTCCCCCGAAAAGCCTGGAACAGGCTGGGAGTATTCTTGGACTCAGTGTCTCCTCGGGAGTGCTCAGTGGCACTACCAGGGCCAGCTGCCACTACCTGATGGAGCCACTTTAGTGTTTAGAGATTGGGGTGACTCCTTTCATCCCCTTGGGAAGGGAAGAACCAGAGGCAGCAGGAGAAGCTGGGAGGCTGTTGCTGTTGCTGGGAGGGAAGAGCTGAGGAGGGCTTGAGTGAGAGGAGCAATTGAGGGAATGGAGAGGAGGAGATGGGCTGAGAGGTGCATTGTGGACATTAAGTCCACAAGCTGGGGTGCTGATTGGCTGTGGGGGATGAGAAGGGGAAGTGGGTGAATAACTCTGGGGCAGGAGCCTGGCAGGATAGCAGTGCCATCTACAGGGCCAGAGGGGCCAGAGGCTGGAGCAGGCTTGGCAGTGCCCTGGGGAGAGAGTGGGCAGGGACCTGGCAGGATGGGAGGTGTTCCACACCCACAGGGTCTTTCCTCTGGTGACTGACCTCTCCCAACAAGTGGATGGCACCTGGGGAGAAGTGCCAGAGCTTCCCTGGAAGGGCCCCTCTGCTGAATAGGGGTGCTGCTATCCCCACCTTCCCTCTGATAAAGCTCTGCCCCCTACCATATACGTCCCTAAGCTCCCATCAGTGTTTATATCCTGGGACCAGGCCAGCTGGGGTGGGGTGGCTGGCTGCCCACCAACTTGCTCTAGACCCTAAGTGGATGAGGAGGTTAAAGGGGAGAGGGTAAGTTTTCCCAGCAGTCACGCAGGGGCAGGGGGAGCTTCCCCAGAAGGGCAGGGGTCTCTGGTCATTACTGAGGACGCCTCCACAGCTGCCCCCCAATCTTTGCAGACTGGCAGCAGAACAGGGGATTCCCCCCAGCACCCCCAAAACAACCTGCTCTTTGCCTCTTCCTCAAGCACACTGCCCTGGCTCCTAGGACCGGCGCTGACCCAGGTCCCAACGGCTTTGATTTCGGACCAGCCTGGAACGGTTCAGCAACAAGGGATAAGTCATAGATTTATCACTTTTCACCGATTGAGGAGAGTCAGAGGGAACTTCCGGGCACCCCTTTACCACACCCAGCCAGTGGTCATGGGTGGTCCTGCCCCAGGCAGTGGGGGGCTCTCAAGAAGCTGGGGGTGGGAGTGCACCCCCTGGCACACACACACAAATACACACCCATCACACACACAGACACAGACACACACACACACACACACACACACACCCCTTTTCCCATACACAAGTACATGCACACACACAGAGACACAGACACACACACACACACACACACACACACACTCTTTCCCATACACAAATACATGCACACACATGGAGAGAAATTGGGCCTGGAATCATCAATAATGGGAGTACGATTTCTCAGCAGCACTTTACACCTGGGAAGCTCTGGCATTTGTAGCTAATTAAGTTAGCGAGCTCGTTAGCAGCCTCCCAGGGCTTCTGGGGAGGGAAGCCTGAGCCTCTCAGACACCTCCAGACAGATGTGCCTGGGCTGGGAGGCTGCCTCCTGCCAGACTTGCTTAGAGGCTCAGAGCACAGGTAGAGCAGAGGCAGCTAGATTGCCCTGGGACTGAATTCAAGTCTTCTTGATTCCCAGTACCTCAGTTTACCATGCTAAGCTGCTTCTCAGGGTAACACAGTAGCCATGGACACAGGGCACCTCGGGGACAGATTGGGCCATATTCATGTCCCAGGCTTCTCCTTTGGGCCCAACAATCATGAGGTTTGATGGCAGTGACATATAGCTTTTAATGTGGGTAGGACAAATGCACGAAGGGGGAAGGGGCAAGGGAGGAGGGGTGAGGAAGGTCCATAGTCCCGAGCAGTCCGGCCGGACCGGGGTGAGAGGAGCAGAGGCAGCTGCAGAAAGCCCATTACCACAACCCCCAGTTAGTACTGAGCTCCCACCTTCTCCCAACCAGCTCAATGGAAATCTGCATGTTGGAGGTTCTAGGTTACTTGGATACTTTGACAAACATCGGTCTCCCCTCCAGCACCACTCCTTCTTGCCTGGTGGATCCTGGTCCCCTTGTCCCCTCCTGTATGACCACCCCAGCCTGCTTGTCCCTCCTCTAGCTCTAGTTCTCTTTGACTCAGCAGAGGGAGTTGGCGTCCCCTTCCCCTGGAGATAGGTCTTCATTGTAGCCTTTGAAGGGAAGAGAACTCCAGAAGCTCAGCTCTGGGAGTAGCTTAGCTCCAGATTGGGGGGGTGGGAATCCCCACTTATCCTGTGCTCCTAAAAGCTTGAGCCTTATGGAAGGGAGCTCTCTTACTGGTTGTAGAGCCTCTTATCATGGAGGCTGGAAGGACGATCTCAATTCTAGTGTTCCCTGTCTCCTAGCTTCTGGGTGGGATTTCTCAGCCCATTCGGAGCCTTCAGTTCACTTCCTGGGCTCTAATTCCATTCAAGCTCCCAGAATAAGCTGCTTTTTCCTAGGGGCTTCCAGGGAACAGAGGCTAAGATTTTTAGCTCCAGTGGGTTAACCTCTATACTTTTTAATAATAAATTATGGATTTTATAGAAATTTCATGCAGATGAGACTCCCTTGAGGCAAACATATATAATTTATTGAGGATTCTCAGAGAGCTCAGATGATAGCTACACTGGGAGCAGAGCAGGCCTGATCCTACTAAAGAAAGTGAGCTCATCAGTCTCAGCCTAAAGAAGTCCCCGATGAGCTCTCCCTGGCTAAGAGCAGCAGCAGTGGGGAATGATGTGTGTGCTGGAGGCAAATGGAGAGTAGGAAGCTGGTGACATGGTGAGGGGCAACTTGGAGGATGCAGATCCACAGTGATCTGTGAAGATCAAGTCTCAGGTTGAGATCTGCTTCCTACCACCCCAGTGACCTCTCTGAGCCTCAGTTTCCCACCTAAAAAATATAGGGTCTATATTGCATGGTTTCTCAAGTTTGCTCTGGCACTCTATGGCAAATGATGTTATTCTAGATTTCTTTTTTTAGTAACTCGAGATGGGGACTGAGTTGCACCCTGTGAAGTCATCTTAGAGCGAGATCTCACTTATCCAGGAGAGGCTGGCTGAGGCCTCCACAGGCCAGGGAGTATTCAAGCAGTGGAGTGCCCCTGCATTTAGCATA
>JAJPUD010002260.1:99705-116270 GCA_023553655.1 Myrmecobius fasciatus
TTTTTTTTTTTTGCTTTTTTTTTTTTTGCTGAGGCAATTGGGGTTAAGTGACTTGCCCATGGTCACACAGCTAGGTAATGTTAATTGTCTGAGACCAGATTTGAACTCAGGTCCTCCTGACTTCAGGGCTGGTGCTCTATCCACTGCGCCACCTAGCTGCCCCTAAGACATATATTTTAAAAGGATTAATATCTGGGTATTATTTTGCATCTATAGCTACTGAATTTCCAATGGGTTTCATGGAGAGAAATGAATAAATCAATGAAAAGGCATTTACTAAATGCTTACTGTATTCCAGATAGTGTTCTAAGTCTTGGTGATACAAATGTGATGGGGAGGGAAATAAGTATTTATGTAGCACCTACTACATAGCTTTTATGTGCTAAGAACTTTAAAAACATCACAGTTTAGTCCCTGCCCTCAAGGAGATTGCATTTTCTAATGGGAGAAATAACACAGGGAGGGGAATGGTGGTTAGGAAGAAGCAGTTGAGCCAGGAAAATCAGAGGGAATGGTCTTTGGGCCATCAGGGAGCGGAAGCCTTTTCTAAGAACAGTAATATGGTTTGATGGCTATCTCACAGAGCTAGCATGAGGGGAAAGGGGGCAAGATAGAGTATCTGCACACATGGCCAGGAAGTGGGTGGGGAGCCCAGGATCCCTGCTGCCATTATGGATGACCACCTCTGTGAGCCAAAGTGGGATGAGCCACAGCCGTGGGCTTTTAGATACAGGATTTGTGGTGCAAACTGTGCAAAGATCAGCAGAAAAAGTCTGCTTTCTTCCTTCAGGTCAGGCAACCCATCATATATTTCCTCTGATGACTGGCCTGTGATATTTCAAAAGTCTCAGTCAGCTACATCAGCCCAGGCTGAGCGTGGTTCCCAGAATGGGAATTATTAAACAAGTCCTCAGCCCCATGGGCTCCACAGCAGAGCCGGGGAGAGGATCATCCACCAAAGGACTCAGCCTCTTGCTTTTCCCAGTGCTTCCCTCCCTTTTATGTTGTAGCAAAGATCATGCTGATCTAGCATTCATTGATAAGGAACTCAGAAAGTGGCACAGGGCTGACAAATGCCGGGCAGCAAAATCTCATGTGCCCAGCTGCTCTTTATAGTCAAGAGAAACCGAATGATGCTATGGTTGGCTGAAGGCAAGCAGGCTCATCAGTCTAAACAAGAAGAACAGCGTCATAGCCGAAGAGTAATAGGCAACTGATTAACAGTATTCTGTTTGGCAACAAGTGGGAGACCAGTGAAAAGTGGGCCATTTGTACAAAGGTAGAAGAAACCTGACATTCAATCGACTCCAAAATATCATCCCGCAATGGCAAAGCAGGGCAACTGTCTCCTCAAGGTACTACCTGAGGAAGTGCATCGATTTCCAAATGAGTTCGTTTCCAACCTCATTCTACAAAAGATTAGGTTTTCACCCAAAGGTAAATGCTGATTTATAATTCTGATTGTGGACACCATGACCAGATGCCCACTAAGATGTCAGATTTTGACAATGAAAAACATTGTCCAGTTGGACATTTTGTATTTGCTCAGTCAATGAACAATTGGTTATTGGCCACTTTAATGCTATCATTGGCACTGAATTGGTAGGCGCTGGGGATGCCAGTTTGTTTTATGGCACATCTTCTATATCTGGATTACTGCAGGGGTTCAAATGCAATGCAAAGAATGAAAACGAACTCTTTTGCGCCATGGCTGGGAACGCTGTTCAACCTTGACCTACTAGGTGAACAGTGGATGGGTGTTGCTATTGAGGGAGGACCTGGTTGCTGGCATCAAAGTCTCCAAGACTGAATTACTCCCCAATTATTCTCACTCTGGAGAGGGGAGGCTCTTCCTGCTGAACCAGAAATGCCAGGATGCCACTTGGTTCCCAAGCCCTCTTATAATTCCATTCAAATTCATCAGGAAAAGAAACATTTCCCAGGAGGGGGGTGCAGCCCCTAATGAAATGTGCTGGGGATATCTACACTCTCTAGAACTTGCCGTTCTAAAGCCATTCTAAAGTTTCATTCTTTAATTCCTTATAGGCCAACAAAGGAGAGAGAACAAAGAACCCTGGGGTGACATTTAGGAGTCCATTCCCTTCAGTGATCTTAATTTTCTCACCTACAAATAAAGATCTTTCACTGGCTTACTTTTAGGGCTCTTCCCAAGCCTATAATGTAGGGAATGAGGGTGGGGGCAATGTTAGGAACCGAATATATTCCTAAATCTGAGCTTTCCTCCAGGCCCGGCCTGGGAGACACGTTTGCCATTGGGGTAACAGAAAGGTCCAAACAGCTGGGCTCAAGGCTGTTGGGGAGCCTGGCCAGCACCCATGTTGGAGCAGAGCCTCAGATGTGCTTAATTGTGCTATGGATGATACTCAGATTTTCATGTAAAGATTAATCTCTCCCTGGAGAGTAATGAGCCATTTCCCAGTGTACAAAGGGCGGTCTTTCTTCTGAGATGGTTGGGGACCATTTAATAAATTACCTGGGCCACCAGCTTCCTGCTTCTCACAAGGACTTAGCATTAACTCCTGCTGGCCAGCAATTTTCATCTGTTTGTTTAGTCCATCCCAGGCTCCTACAGTCTTGGAAAAAAAAGCAGACCCTTCCTGTTTCTGAAAGCTGGTCATGGAGTGCAACCTGACTGGGACTCTCCTGCTGATTATTGGGGATTTCTAAGTGTTTCTTAGCACTTCCTGATGGCAAATCAGACCTGGGCTTTATGTTTACTTCTTTTTTAAAAAATTTGAGCTTTTTATTTTCAAAACATTTGCATGGATAATTTTTCAACATTGACCCTTGAAAAACTTTGCGTTCCAAATTTTCCCCTCCTTCCCCCCCTTTCCCCCTATCCCCTTGGCAAGTAATCCAATATATGTTAATATGTTTACTTCTTTCTGAAGGACAGCCACCTCACTTTTTGAATTGACACAGCTGAAAGAATTAAGAAAGCCAGCGAGCAGACCACCCCCACTCCCAGTCTAACAGACTAGAGGTAGCCCTGATCACCCTCCCTACAATTTACAGAATACCTACTATGCACCTGGACCTGTTCTAGGTGTGCTGAGGTTCCAATGATAAAATTGAAGCTGTCCTGCCCTGAAGCAGCTTTCATTCCACCAAAGGAACTAGTACTATTACTAACTGACATTTCTATAGCACCTACTGGGTGCCAGACACTCTGTCAAGTGCTTCTTAGAGATATTCTTTCATTTGATCTTCACAGCAATTCTGGCAGATAGGAGATTGTTACCCCCATTTTATAGATGAGGAAATCAAGGCATACAACAACAAGGCATACAAAAGTAATTACTCCCATTTTATAGATGAGGAAACTGAGGCAAACAGAAGTAAAATGATTTCCAGGGTCACAGAACTAAGACGCATAATAGTGGATTTGAACTCAGTTTTTTCCTGACTCCAACCCAGGGGTTCTATCCACTGTATTAGTGGTTCTCTGTCCACCCAGCTGCCCCACTTAATCTGTTCTGAAGAAAGATCTGTTTTCTTCTTCAAGAAAGCAGAGTTGAGAGCCATCCAGATAGACAGACACACATATATACACACACATGGGTTCTGATAATTTTCAAATGTAGAAAAGAAGCATAAGTTTTAAAAAAAGATACTATTGGGGGGAGAGAGTCATTTTTTTGCTTCCATTATAATGTGTGACATCAGTTTCCATTAAGGTGAAGGTGTGGGTGTGTACGCAGATGGTCAGCCCCCCTGCTGGGGAGGAGAGAATGAAAGCAGGAGGGAAAATAAAGGAAGAAAGAGGAGCAAAAACTAGGCCATGGGTATGAGGGACAGTGTGTGAATAGAGCAGGGGATGATGGGAGGGCATTGAAGGGGGAAGACAAAGAGAAGAAGCCTAGAAAAAGAAGCTCTCGATTTAAGGAGAACTAGCTGGGAAGGAAGGAGAGGCTTCTCAGATACAGATGCACACAACTGAAAAACTGTTTCTGGAGCAGACAGGAAGTGACAGACCAAGGAAGGACCAGATTGAAAATGTCATTGCCCTTGTTTCCTGCGGTACCAAGAAGTCATGGGAAAGAAGAACGCGCCCATTCGTGTTTTCACCGAAGTGTTCTCATTGTCCACATAGAACGTTCTCCTGAAGCTTTTGATGGAGATGAGAAAGTGTGTTCCTGGCTCAGCTACAAGAGACTTCTTGATCCCCATCAGGAGAAGGAAGGCTGCTGGCTGAGCCTGCCATGGTTCAGGAACCTTCCTCCTTTAGGTACTGCTTTAAATTCTAAGTTCCCAAGTTGTTAGTGAAGAGGAGACGGAAGAGGGGCAGCAGAGCTTCTCCTGATCACATCCATTTGTTGTCCTTCTCCATGGAAGGCCACACTTTCATAGTCTGATTGACAAGTGTAGAGAACTGAAGGGCCTGCTGAGTTGAGCATTTGCTGAATTAAAACCCAAAAGCTGAGCCTAGTCTTAAATCTCCTTCTCCCGTAAGGCATCTGGGAGGAACAGGCACCGCTCACACAGAAATCCCTCCTTGGATGAAACCACAGAGATGATTTTGTCTGCTGATCTGCTGCTTATCGATTCCAAAAGAAGCATCAGCCGGGGAGACGTGCCCCCCAAAAGGTGTTTGCTGTAGTCCTCAAGGACATCCTGCATAGGGTCCAAAAGGAGGAGGGGGTGATGTCTCGGGCCTCTGAAGGGGGCAGGAGCTGGAAGGTAACAAGCATCCAGCCTTGAAGGGACTAGGCCTTGTTCTGCCTTTCAACGGCTTTCTTTCCTAAAAGGCCCGGGCAGGAGCCGGCCTCATAACCTGCATCCACAGCTAATGAGGAACGTTAGCCAAGCTAGGCTTTTATGTCATTCTTCGGTGCTCAGAGACAGCAGGGGGTGAGCCTCCTGAGAGCCCCTGACTAGAACTGGCCACTAGAACCCCTGCCAGAGGCAGACCATCCCAGACTCCCTCCCCTGTTCCAGATTCCATATCCCAAGTAAGTCAGAATATTCTTCTCCATGGACCCAATTCCTCTCACACAAAGTAGCCATGAGAACAGCCCTATCACGTGCCCTGAGACCACCCAGAGAACTCTGCTTCCCTCAGGGCTCTTCTGATCTGCAGAGAAAAATCGGGAAAGAGCACCTGAATGGCTATCCATCCTAGAGAGTACTGAATCCCAAACTTGTAAAGGCCATGAAGTCCAACTGAAGAGGAAACTTCTGAGAGAAGGGAGGCTATAGGGGCTGCCCCAGCCAATCAGACCCAATAAGCATTTATTAAGTACCTACTATGATCAAGGAAGTGAGGAGAGAGGGAAGGAGGGAAACAAATCTCTTAGTGACTCTTAATTGTGCCAGGCACTGTGCCAAGTGCTTTACAGCAAGGGAGAATCAGTCAAGGAGAGTAAGGAAGAGAGAGCTGGGCCATGAAACCTAGCTCAAAGAGCATCTAGAGGAGTTTGGCAGAGAACATAGGTACAGAGACCCCAAGAAGGGTCAGTCACTACATCGGAGATTTGGGAGAGAGCAGGTGGGTGGGAACATGAGGGCCAGAAGACTGCCAGGAGGGAGAGCTGAGCCCATCCTGGCCTTCCCTGCTCTCCTCAGGATCAGAGGACCCAGGAGGCCATGTCTGCCTTGTGGGACCTCTGGCATTACTTGGGCCAAGCTCATGCTTAGAGACTAACACAGCTGCCATTTATCAGGATTTACCTCCATTGTCTCATATGAACATTGAAACAATCCCCCATGAGGCATGTATTACAGGAGTCATTAGCCACATTTTACAAATGAAGAAACTAAGATTCAGAGGGTTGGGGAGACTAGCATATGAACATGCTACTGGCAAGTGTCAGAGGGAGTTTCAAAGCCAGGTTCCTGATGACTCCAAGTGGAAAGGAAGAGTTCCTTCACTGCAGCTGTCTCAGGTCACTCCTCCTCGGCCCTGAGCTCAGGTGGGGGGGCAGTCTCTTTGGCCAGGGCATTGGAGAATTAGGGGAATTGGGGGCCTGGGGCTACATGGTGTTGCTCAGGGAACTGATGAAGCTGGTTTGCCACAGCCAAGTCGCTGTGGTCCATCTGTGGCAGGAGGAAGAGGTGTCTCTGGAAGAGCATCTTTATCTGCAATTTACAAAAAGCTCTCAGCAAAACACCTGGGAGGGATTAACTAATGGAGCCCTAATTTGTCAGGCTCTCTCAGACACTCCCCACTGGGATCCAGCTGGGAACCCCTCTTTTTCTGAGACTCTGGCAGTTAACACATCTGGCTGAGTAAGGGAGACAAGCCCAGCAACATCTGGGGCTCTCCAGAATAACTTATGGGGTCAGGACACCATTAATGGTCTGGCTGCAGTGGTGCTAGCCTTTCTCATTTCCAGAGACACAGGGACACCGGGACAGATGGGGAGGGGTCAAAAGAGACAGGAGAGAGATACACAAATAGCAACAGTAACAGAGGAACAGAGAGCTCAGGAGATAGCAACAGTGTTACAGGGATATAGCAACAGAATTGCAGGGACAGAACAACAGAGTTGCAGGGACATAGCAACAAAGTTGCAGGGACAGAGCAACAGTAACAGATGAACAGAGACAGACAGATGGAGAAGTTAAGACAGCCCCCAATTATTAAGTACCTATGGTGTTTCAGGCCCTTTGCTAAGCACTGGGATTCAAAGGAAGACAAATGAGCCTCTGCCCCCCAGAAGCTCACAGTCCAAGGGGAGAGGAGTGCAGACAGCTATGGACAATAAGACTTATCTCAATAGCTTGCTAACTATCTATCTGATAAGTTGCAGATAATCAGAGAGGGCCCAGCAGCATCAAGGAGACATCAGAAGAGAGACATCAATAGATACAAATACATCAGCAGAGAGACAGAGACATCAGCAGAAAGACATTAACAGGAAGGCAGAGAGACATCAGCAGATATACAGAAAGACATCAGAAGAGAGACATCAATAGAGAGACACAAATACATCAGCAGAGAGATAGAGAGGCATCAGAAGAGAGACATCAATAGAGACACAAATACATCAGCAAAGAGACACCAGGAGAGAGAGACACAGAGAGACAACATTAGCAGAGAAACAGAGAGACTGGCAGGGTTCCAGCTCTTCTGTGTGATTCTTCCAGCAGCATCGGTTTGCCTGAAACCTGATTTCTGTCTCAGTCACCTTTCCTGATGGAGTTTCTTGCTCTGCTGAGGTCCACGGGGCTAAGGAGGCTTCTGGGAACCTTTGGCCCAGATCCATTCTCGGGATTCTTGATTGTCATCCCATCTTTGGCCCAGATCCATTCATGGGATTCTTGATTCTCATCCCATCCCATCTCATCCTTAGTGTGAGAACTCCTCTCAGGAGGGAGACCTTTGAAGCTCAAAAGTTAAATGACTTATCAAGGGTCACCCAACTAGTGAGCATCTGAGGCAGGATTTGCCAAGACATTTTGACTCCAGATTCTTGTGGATGCTGCCTCCAATGTAAATAATTATGGGGTTCCTTCATTCCTTCCCTGCTTCCCTTGCTAAACAGAAATACCAGTGGGGAGCCGCTAGAGGACCAGGGGAGACAAATATGTGTTAAGTAAAAGAAGGGGGTGAAGGGGGCCCTCATAGGGGAGTCCTTTAAGGATTGTCAAGGGCTTTGCCTGTCTTGGCTCATGGGATCCTCACAACACCTGGAAGGGGGGTTGCTGTTTTAACCCCATTTAAACGATAAGGAAACTTTGGAAACCTGATGCCTTTTAGAGAGCTGGGGAGAGCCTTTTGCTGGCTGGCAATGCTCAGCTTCTTGGTCCAGGGTGTGTTCAGGGCTGTTTTATGCCAGTAGAATATTGGCTCTGCCCCCACCTCCTGTGAGAGCTCCCACAATGTAGTCCTAGCTGGGTAGGTCACACAAGCAGATTTGGGGACATATATTTCCTCATGTCCACAGAGTCCAAACCACAGTCATTTGCACCACTTCTGGGATGGCTATGTACTCTCAGCTGCTCCCAAACTTGTCTTGTCCACCTGAACTTCAGGAGCTTCTACTGAGCACAGTTTGTGGAATCTACCTCCCTCCTTAGAATTCTAGGCTATCTTCTTTTTTCAGCCTTAGAATGGGGTCCCTCCCAGGCCAAGCCAGACATCTGGGGGGGGGGGGCTTTCTCAGGGCCATAGGCTGAGACTTGAGTCAAGGGTTCCTTCAGGAGGCAGTGCCTCAGCACTTGTGAACATACCTTATGCCCAGCTAGATGGGGAGCCTCCTGAGGGCAGGACCCTGTGCTTATTTATCTTTGGAGCTTCTCCATCAAAGTCAGAATTAGGGCAAATTGGGGAGGAACTCCAGTCAGAAGCATCAGTGGCTATCCTAGCCCTCATGACACATCTATGTACTCTTTCCCCTCCCAGTCTCAAGGAGGAGACTATATTTCCTATATAGGTCTATATGGCACAGCAGGATACAAACATGTATAAGCTCCTACTATGTGCCAGGCACTGTGCACTGGGATACAAAAAAGAGACAGGAAAGAGTTTCTTCCTTCAAGGAACTTAGTCTAATGGGATAGACAACAAGCCAACAGCCATGTACAGACAAGCTACATCTAGGACAAATACATCTGGGAGATGATTAATGCCCATTGTGGTCAGGAGGATTTGGGGAAAGCTTCCTGCCCAAGGTGAAGTTTGGGTTTGAAAGAAAGCTGGGAGGGGTCAGCAGTTAGAGCAGAGTAGGAGAGGATTTCAGGCAGAGGTTGGCCAGAGAGAATGCTGGGAGCAGAGAGAGTTGGAGGGAATGGTCAGGAGGCCAGGGGCACTACATCAGAGTATTGTGGGGAGAGGGGCATGTAAGGGGACTGGAGAGGCAGGAATCCAAAGGTGAGAAGGGGCTTTGAGTGCCAAGGAGGGGGTTCTATATTGGATCCTGATGGGGACAGGGAATCATGGGCTTTAATGAGTAAGAGGTGATGTGGTCAGATCTGCACTTTAGAAAAAAATCCCATTGGTGGCTGAATGAAGAATGGATGGGAGAGACTGGGGTCAGAGACCTCCTAGCAATGATTGCAATGGCCCAGGTGTGAGGTGTGGAGGATCTGCACCAAGTGGGGGGCAGTGACAGACGAGAGGAGGGGGAGTATTTAAGAGGTGTTGGTGAGGGGAAATCAAGAGGCCTTGGCAACACTTGTGGGGGGTGTGTGTGTGTATGTGAGAAACCTGATCTAAGTCAAATATCCAATGTTCTCTAGCCGACTTGCCCAGGAAATGTGAAAAACAGAAAGGGAAGTCGAGTCCTCGATTCTAAATCATCAAGACCTGATCCCAGCAGCCCCCCACAGGAAGGCACTCCAGCTCGTTACCAACTTTGGCTTCCAGCAATCTCTCACAATGAGGTTTTTTCAGTCAATGCTGAAGATGGATGGCTGTAATATGTGCTGCTCCCGGAAGGCCCTGATTATATTCCCTCCCACAACCCTAACTGCATGATGAATTTGTCCAATTTATCCCCCAGCTCTGGCTGGTTTGGCTGCTGGCAAACAGCCTCCCTCACATTGCTGCGGGCGGCCCCACTCCACCGGGTGGTGCCGCCCCCCCAAGTGTGAGGCTGAGAGGGCAGCAGGGGCAAGCCCCCCCCCCCCCGAGCACGCCAGGACTATGACTTCATGGGACTTTTTGTCCTTCCCATTGGCTTCCTGAGGCACAAATGAACCCTACCTCTTTTGTTGACCCAGCCCATTGTCTTCCCTTCCCATAGGCCACCACACCGGCTTTCTGGGTCAGCACCCTGTTCAGTCTTGCCCTGGTTTTCTTCCAGGTTTCCTCCTTTGTGTTGCGTGTACATCTTTGAATTTTCTCAAAATTTTAATCTGTTTATTTAGGAGAGGAGAGAGAGAGAGAGAGAGAGAGAGAGAAAGAGAGAGAGAGAGAGAGAGAGAGAGAGACATAGTCACAGACAGATGGACAGAGACAAAGACAGACAGATGGACAGAGACAGAGGGAGAAAGACAGAGACAGACAGAGAGAGTGTGTGTATAAATATGTATGTGTGTGTATGTTTGTAATCAGGACAAAGGCTATGTTGGGCAGGGGAAAGCAGACACCAGCTGTTCAGGGACCTAGATTCAGGCTCAGCTGGGAGCCTCAGCTCTGCCATTCAAGTGGCCATTCATTCATTTGCTAAATATTTTTAAGTGTCTTTTATCTATTGGGCTGGAAAAGGAGCACAAATATATATGACACCCACCTCTGCCTTCCAGAAGCTTTCTGTGTCCATCCTTCTTCTCATTCTACCCTTCTGTAGGTAGCACCTGGAGAGGCTTTGGGGATGTCAGCCCAATCTGAACCCCAATCCGCAGGTCGGGTTCCCAGAGCTTGATTATTCTCCATCACATCCTAGGGTTGATTCAAAAGTTAGAGAGTGATTCTCCCTATAATTATTTGCTCTCCAGCACCAATTAAGTGTGCTTCCCCAAGATTCAGTGATTATTTCCCCAATATCATGTCCTCCCTCTCACTGACCACCATTCAATAGCAGTTAACTTTTATAAAAGAATGGTTATTGAGAAGTTATAATAAGACCCAAAGCATGGAACCATCCAGCACTGGGCACCTTTTCTCCTTTACCACCTTAATCTCTGGGCAGAGAGGGCTCACTTTTTTTTTTAATATATAAAGCTTTTTATTTACAAAACATATGAGTGATTTTTCAACACTGACCTTTGCAAAAACATTTTTCCCCAAGCTTTTCCCCTCCTTCCCCCCACCCCTAGATGACAGGTAATCTAATACATGCTAAATAGGATAAATTATATGACAAATACAATACATGTATACATATCTATACAGTTATCTTACTGCACAAGAAACATCAGATCTAGAAAGAGAAGAAGAAAAAACAACCTAAGAAGGAAAACAAAATGCATGGAAATATTCACAGAAAGCATTAAAATGCTGTGTTGTGGTTCACACTCAGTTCCCATAGGCCTCTCTCTGCATGTATAGGACTATCTTCATCACAGAACAACTGGTTTGAATCACATCATTGTTGAAGAGAACCATGTCCATCAAAATTGATCATCGTATAGTCTTGTTGCTGTGTATAATGTTCTCCTGGTTCTGCTGATTTCACTCAGCATCAGTTCATGCAAGTCTCTCCAGGCCTCTCTGAAATCCTCCTGTTGGTCGTTTCTTACAGAACAATAATATTCCATAACATTCATATACCATCATTTATTCAGCCATTCTCCAATTGATGGGCATCCTTTCAATTTCCAGTTTCTTGCCACTACAAAAAAGGCTGCCACAAACATTTTTGCACATGTGGGGCCCTTTCCCTCCTTTGAAATCTCTTTGGGATATAGGCCCAGTAGAAACACTGCTGGGTCAAAGGGTATGCACAGTTTGATCACTTTTTGAGCATAGCTCCCAATTGCTCTCCAGAATGGTTGGATCCGTTCACAGTTCCACCAACAATGTATCAGTGTCCCAGTTTTCTCACATCCCCTCCAACAGTTATCATTATCATTTCCTGTCATTTTAGCGGGCTCACTTTTAAGGTGACAGCATAGAGCATTTTCTCCAACAAGTTCCCATAGCTGCTTGCTTTCAGAAAGCAGGATTTCCATGGCTGGATCTACCCACTGCTCAGCCAAGAGTGGCTCCTTTCTGAGGCTCCGCTGCTGTGGTCACCAGGAGACCTCTCCATGAAATCCTTGCTGAACTTTTTGAGATCACAAGGGAGCAATCTCACATGTGTTCATGACCATATGGCAAGTAGGTAGGAGAAGGACTCTTCTACCCAAGGCTCACTACTTTTCCTGGCTCACCTAAGAGGTACCATGGGTAGAAAGGATGAGATTTCTCCTATTCAGACTTTTGTTTGCACACATGATTCTGGCTCAGCTGCCCATAAAAAGTCCTTCAAAAGACACCATGGAGAAGATAGGTAGTTAACTATCACAGAATACTCAGGGATTGGGGCAAGGTCCTCCCATTACATATCCTCATGTATTTCCAGAGGCAAGCTTACTTAGATCTGCCCTCTCATCTCTGTAGGAGGAAAGGTAGACAGTGAGCACAGTGCTTAGGGCGGTTCAGAGGCCTGGGCAGTTAAGTTGGGTCTGATTCTTTGTGACCCCATTTGGGGTTTTCTTGGCAGAGATACTGGAGGAGTTTGTCATTTCCTTCTTCAGCTCAAATGAGGAAATTAAGTGACTTACCAAGGGTCCCACAGCTAATAAATGTCTGAAGCCAGATTTGAACTCAGGAAGATAAGACTTCCTGATTCCAGGTGTGGTGCTCTATCCACTGTACCAGACTGTCCTTTAAGGCATAAAAAGTTGTATCTGTATCAGGGCTCTTCACCTTCATGAAATCCTGAGTGCTTGAAATCATGAAGCATCTCTCTGTGGTTACAAATGGTTTCAAGAAGGCCTCAGATGGGGTGAGATCGTTCCTAGATTATGGGAACTGAAGGAAGGCTTACAGAAGGAACACGGCTCCAGGCTGTGTTCAGAGAAGCAGTGTGCTCACCAAGGGAGGCTAGCCGTCTGCCACTTTGTGCCCTGCTCAGATCCCCAGTGGAGGAGTTTCTCTGGTTCTGGGAATGATACTGATAAGCAGGAAAGAATCTAGAGGGAGGCAGCAGGAGTGAAGAGGGGGCCTGAAGGACAACCAGATAAGGGCTAATTGAAGGAAATGGAGGCTTTAGTCTGAAGAAGGCTGGGGGGAGGGGAACAGGATTATTTCTACCAGGATGTGAAGGTCCCTCATGTCGGTGGAAGAGGGATTACCCTTGTTCTGCTTGGTCACGGAGCATTAGGCATCTAAAGTACAAAGAGCTAAATTAAGTACAAGGTGAGGAAAGCTTTCCTGGAATGAGAAGGGCTCTCCACAGGTGCAAGAAGTTGCCCTGGAAACTGGCAGGTCCATGAGCTCTCCCCATCTAGGTTAGGAGATGGTGCATTAGTTATTTCTTCTCAGCTCTGGGATAGGCTCCAGCACTCCCAGCTCCCTTCCAACTTTGAAACTCTGTGGCTTCTTGAGAAGATCCGACTTAATATAAAATAAAATAAATATAAATTAAAATATAATTGGTGCAAGGAAAACGATTTCTTAACAGTGACCCAAACATAAGAGCTTCAAATGGTTTTTCAAGGGAGAATGCCTGTGGATGAAACTCTCATGGGCTGAATCTCCCCCATTCTGGCTTGTAGCCCAGCCCCCTTGGGCCGGCAGATCAAGCTGATGAAACCCATGAAGTGCTTCTTAGAATCATGTTTGTGAAAGCATAAAATGAAACAGTTAGGCTTATAAAGGAAACCAATTATTTTGAAATACAATCATCAAAGAACACGTTCCCAGCCTCCCTTCTTTCCTCCCCCTACTCAAGACCCCCTGCTGCCCTATGTAGAGAAAAGGTTTTGTAGTATTGAGGGAAACACGACCCCCTACCTGGAACACCTCCCCCCATTAATCAACTGAGAAGCAATTACTGAGTGCTGATTGTCTTCTTGACTCTGTGCTGGCGTCACAAATCCCCCCAAATGGAGAAATCCCCAGCAGCCATCTTGGTATTTACACTCTGCATTCTTCCCTCCCCAGCCTCCAACTGGCTCCTTTCCTCCTGAATCCAATCATCCTTAAAAACCTCAAACACCTTCAGCTGGAGCCGAACTTTCTCTCTCTCTTCCTTTTTCTCTCCTCCCTTTCTCAGGCAAAACTTCTCAGAAAAGCTGTCTATCTGTTGCAAGCATGTCAGGATCCTGGGACCACCCTCTGACTCAGAAGACAAACCTTCTGGAGGGGCTCGAGACCCCCAGGATCACCAACACCCTTTTCTTTACTCAATTCAGCCAAACTGCCCCTGGGGAAGCCTCTGGGGGCAGGGAGTTGCCTGCCCATGGAAATCTGCAGATATTCCCAAACCTTGACCACAGCTGGCAAAAGTTTGTCCTAGCAGTTAAATAAAATGGACTCTTTGGCAAGTTCCAATTGGTCAGTGAAGAAAGCCATATACACCCAGAGAGAGGGATGTGAAATGTGGACCACAACATAACATTGTCATGTTCTCGTTTGAGGTTTGCTTGCATTGGGTTTCCTTTCTCTGATTGTTCTTTCTTGTAGATAAGATTTCTCCTGCACAAAAAAATGATGCAATAACTATACATATATTCGATTTCTTAAGTATTCTAACATAATTATCATGTAGTGGATATCCTGCCATCTAGGGGAGAGGTGGGGACTGGGGGGGGGGAATTTGTAACAGAAAGCTTCATAAGGGTCAATGTTGAAGAATTACCCATACATATGTTTTGCAAATAAAAAGTTTTAATATTAAAAAAAATGGACTTTTTGGGATTTCACCAGAGATGATCTGTGGGAGGCAGCTAAACATGATGAAGCTTGTCGCACTCTGAGTGAGGAACCGCAGTAAAATCTGTGTCTGGTTTTGATGGCTGTACCTTGTCCTTGATGGTCCTGATGCATTGTGGGCCATTTCTGCTGGGAAAAGATCAATGCAGAAAAGGAAAATAATAAATGTTGGAGGGGATGTGGGAAAATTAAAACACTAAGGCATTGCTAGGCAAGTAGTATACTGATTCAACCATTCTGAAGAGCAATTTGAAACTGTGCCCAAAGGGCTATAAATCATGCATATTGTTTGACCAAATAATAATAATATTGACCAATTACATAATGTATAACATAATAATGATGATGATGACCAAATAATAGCAACTTCTAGATCTATATCTCAAAGAGCTATTAAAAAAGGGAAAATATCTGTAAATACAAAAATATTTATAGCAGTTCTTTTAGTGATGTCAAAGAATATTTTTTAATTTTTATTTTCTCCAGTTACATGTAGAAACAACATTTTTGTTTACATCTGTACATTCATTTTTTAACATAATTCTTTATGAATCTCATTGGGAGACAAAAAATAGAACAAAAGGGAAAATCATGAGAGAAAAATAAAAAAGAAGAATAGGGAAAAAAAGCAAACATAACATGTGTTGATTTACATTCAATTTCCACAGTCTTTCTCTATATTTGGATGGCATTTTCCATCCGAAGTTTATTGGGGTTGCCTTGGATCACTGAACCGCTGAGAAGAAGCAAGCCTGTCATAATTGACCATCACACAATCTTGCTGTTGCTGAGTATAATGTTTTCCCGATTCTGCTTGTTTCCTTCAGCATTAATTCATGTAAGATTTTCCAGGTCTTTCTAAAATCAATCTGTTCATCATTTTTATAGAACAATAATATTCCACTACTTTCATATACCATAACTTATTCAGCCATTCTCCACTTGATGGGCATCCCCTCAATTTCCAATTCTTTGCTACCAACAAGTTGTGGAAATGATTGTTGATGCAATACTATTTTGTTATAAGAAATGACAAGTAGGATGCTCTCAAAAAACCCTAAAAATACTTAACATGAAGTGAATCAGGAGAACACTGTGCACAGTGAGAGTAATATTGTATAATGAGCTGTGAATAATTTGGCTATTCTCAACAAGAAAATGCTGAATGACTTATGGTAAAAGGTGCTGTCCATCTCCAGAGAAAGAAGTCATGGGATCTGAATGCAGATTAAAGATACTTTTTCTTTATTTTTCTTGGTTTGTTTTTTTGTCTGTGTTTTCTTTCACAGCATGACTTCTATGGAAATGTGTTTTGCATGACTCCATATCTATAATCTTTGTCAAATTGCTTGCCTTTTCAGCAAGGGGAGAAAAGAGAAGAGAATTTAAAACTCAAAATTTGAAAAAAAGAATGTTAAAACTCTTTCTACATGTAATTGGGAAAAATAAATTACTAAATTAAGGAAAGGCCAATGAAGATGTGTCAGCATTTGATGATCATCACTCCTGCTGCCCACCCCAAGGCCTTCCTTGTGGGCATGTGGTCACCCAGGCAGGAGTATCCATGGGAAAAATATGACTTGTGATCACACAATCTGCTTATGATGTTATCTTGAGCATGTGATTTCCCCTCTCTTAGCCTCAGTATACCCATCAGTACAATGAAAGTCTCTTGGAACCATTCTCCCACAGTCCAAAGATTTCCAATGCTGATTTATAACAATCTCTGGGCTTCTGGGTTTTCCTGGAGTCATTTGCTTTCTTCCCATCAGGTGCCAGAAGCTTGGGATGGGTCTGAGGAGGGCAAAAACAGGCTCAGCTGGGGCCCCAAGACTCCAGGGGCAGCAGGTGCTTGAACTTCCCCTGAGCCTCATTGGAGCCTCATTGAAGTGGCCTCTGGGCTGGAGCTGGTTGAGCTAGAGAAGGAGGAGTTGTTAGAGAAGGGAGATCGAGGGAGCTTGGGAGCAGTTTGATTTATGGAGAAAGTGTGTTTGGATTAAATGTTGCAGGGAAAGCTAACACATTGGAGGGCAGAGTCAGGGTCCAAGAGAATCATGGAAGCTAGAGTACTAGGCAGAATTTGATTAGGTGAAATTCATTTGGAATCAATGTTGCCCATAGGTACAAAAAATCAATTTAACAGGGACAAGATAATGGAGGCAGGGTTTTAGACAATTATTTGTCTGAGTGTGTGTGTGTGTGTGTGTGTGTGTGTGTGTGTGTGTGTGTGTGTGTG
>JAJPUD010002260.1:116280-131332 GCA_023553655.1 Myrmecobius fasciatus
GTGTGTGTGTGTGTGTGTGTGTGTGTGTGTGTGTGTGTGTGTGTGTGCATGTGGAGCTGCAACCTCAGTATAAATAAACAATGTAATGTGGAAGCCAAGAAACTGAATGATTCCATGGGCTCATCGTTTGAAGGCAGAAATATATTGTAGGAATAAGAAAAGCAAAACCACCTGAGATCCTGCCCCACTCAGACTTTGTCTGGAGCTCCAGACTCAGTTCTAGGCACCCACCATGCAGGACTTGGCAAAATCTACCACATGAAGGCAAAGTCTCAGAGGGCACAGGAGGGATGTCTTTAGGTGTCCAGAGGGTGTCATGTGGAAGAGGGATTGACTTGAGTCTGCTTGGCCCTGGGGATCCTTGGGGAGATGTGGGGTCCCTGCCCCACATGACAGGTGGGAGACCTCTGATGAAAGTCTGTGTCTACAGGAGTTCCTGAAGGTTAGGAAGAAAGGGGGCAGCCTGTGGTGCAGGACATTCTGGTAGTCACTCCCCATAGGGATGTGACAATTGCCACTGGCATTCTGGATCAGTAATCTATGACTGTCAGGGAGGAGCTGAGCCCCCTTGTCAGCCAGCAACATCCTGGGCTTACTGGGTTCCCAGTTCCTGTGGTACTTCAACAGAGAATTCATTTCTGCAGGCTGGAAGCCCGAGTCTTGTCCCAGGGGTTCTATTTCCTGCTCCAGGAGTGGGGAGAGGGGAATTTGGAATTCAAAAGCTTACAAAATTTTATATTTATATCTTTATATGTAAGGGGAAAATAAAATACTGTTGAGAAAAAATTTTAAATAAAAACACAAAAACAAAATTTAAAAATAGTGATTTAAAGCATTTTTTCATATGACTGTAGATAACTTTGATTTCTTTATCTAAAAACTGCCTATTTGTATCCTTCGACCATTTATCATTTAGGGAATGACTTGTACTCTTTCTTTTTTAACTAAAGATTTTCATTTTCAAAACACATTCATAGATAGTTTTTAGCATTCACCCTTGCAAAACCCTTGTATTCCAAATGTTTTTCTCCCTCCCTTCCCCCCACCCCCTCTCCTAGATGGCAAGTTAAACATGTGCAGTTCTTTTATATATATATATATATATTTCCACAATTATGCTGCACAAGAAAAATCAGATCAAAAAGGAAAAAAAATGAGAAAACAAAATATAAGCAAACAAATAACAAAAAAGTGAAAATGCTACATTATCATCCATACTCAGTCCCCACAGTCCTCTGGGTGCAGATGGCTTTTTCCATCACAACACCATTGGAACTGGCCTGAGTTACCTCATTGTTGAAAAGAGCCACATCCATCAGAATTGATCATCATATAATCTTGTTGCTGTGTACAGTATTCTCTTGGTTCTACTCACTTCACTTAGCATCATTCATGTAATGACTTGTAATCTTATAAAATTGACTCAGTTCTCTTTAGAAATGAAGCCTTTATCAGACATACAATTTTTTAAAAAAACCAGTAAAACCTTACCAATTTTGGCTGCATTGGTTTGGTTTGTGCAAAAACTTTTTTAAGTTTTATATAATTAAAATTATCCATTTTACATTTTGTACTGCTCTCTATATCTTGTTTGGTCCTAAATTCTTGCCCTATCTTAGATCTAACAGGTAAATTATTCATTCTCCCCTAATTTTTTTTATAGTATCACCCTTTTATATTTAAATCACATACCCATACTTTAGTACTTTAATGCTATGAGGTGCTGTTATCATTACTAGGTTTCTCTGAAGGTTCAAGGGTCTACATTGATTATAGCCATCTTTCTCTGTGAATCAAACCACCCTGTTAAAATGCATAGAACATATCTGCAGGTAATTGGGGGCTTGCGTTGAGAAGAGAGAGAATCTTGAACCAGTTCTGGAAATGAATGGAAAGCAAGAGAGACCATGGTGCTACAACTTGGGCCAAGCCCCTGCCCCAACCTGATCCTCATGGACCACCTGGGCCCGCAGCTTCTTTCAACTCCAAATCTGTGATCTTATGATCTTGTGATCATTGAGGGTAGTTGGGAATGGGTGGACAGCCAGATCCCAGCCAAAACACAGATGACATCTGTGCCCACTGCCTCAACCAGCCCTAGTATGCTGTAGGAATCCTGACAGGTACCACTCACCTCAGGACCCAGAGACAGAACATAGAGGGCAACCTAGCCCTTTCTCTTCCAGAGAAAGAGTTGATAAATGAAAGTACATATTGTATGGCTCCCCACGTATCTCTGTTTCAAATGTTGTCCATCTCTAGTGCAGCATTGGAAGAGAGGGAATGACAACTTGGAATTCAAAATGTAACCCAAAAAATAGAGTAAATATAAGATACATTTTAAAATTAAATTAATTTTTTTAAATGACAGAGTATTTAAGGAGGAATATAGTTGGCCACTTTCAAGGGCAGTGAAGGAAGGGAACAACTAACTCCTGGAAAGAAAACTGAGAGAATAGCAATATCAGGCAGTGATTTATTGACTTCTGTCACCCAGACAAGGAGGACAAAGGGAGGCAGCCAACCTCACATTGCCAGCTTTTACCATCATGTTCCTGGATGTTTGGAAATTCTATTCTTACAAGTTTCAGTTTGGTAGAGTCAAAAAAAGAAGGCCTGAGTTTGCCTTGTATACAACATGTGTCTAATAAATGTTTGCTCTTTGGGTTTTTTGGGATTGTGCCCCTACAGGATTGGGGAGATCTTGCTGGATAGGTGAAGAAGACCAAGGTGGTTTAATTCACTTAGTTCAGAGAGGCAACAGATTTTTATTTATTTTGTCAAACATTTGCCAACAACATTTGAGCTGGTCTCCAGCTCCAGTGGCCTATCTCTATTAGAACATAGTCACTGCTTTTTTGTGTCTTTATGTGTTCAAACAAACATCTCTTTAGGTCTTCACAACTTGGTCCACTGGTCTTCTTACCCTGTACCCCTCCAAGTACTCTTCAGTCCAATGGCATTGGCCTCTTGCTGTTCCTTAACAAGTCCCCCTCCCCATCTCCAAAGTCCCGGCATTTTCTCTGGCCTGGAACATCTTCCCTCCCCAATTTCTCCTGGGAATCCTCCCCAGCTTCCTTTTAGTCCCCACTAAAATCTTGGCTTTCACTTAACGCTAGCACCTCTGTTCTATTGATTACCTCTGATTTGCCAATTCTACCTTATCTGTGCAGGATTGGTTACAAATTATGCTCCTCCTTAGATAGTGAACTTCTTGAAAGCATTAGAGAGAGTTTCCAGTCTTTCACTCTTCAATATTATCATTGTTATTTAGTCTTGTCTGATTCTGTGTGACCCTGTTTGGGGTTTTCTTGACAACAATATTGGAGATATTTGTTGTTTCCTTCTCCAACTCATTTTATAATTGAGGAAACTGAGGCACACAGGGTTAAGTGACTGGCCCAAGGTCATACAGTGGAGAAGTACCTGAGGCTGGAAGATGAGTCTCCCTGCCTCCAGGTCCAAAGCTCTGTCTGCTGAGTACCTTAAGAACCTGTACCTTGAGCCCTATTTATATGGCCAAGGACCCAGAACTTTGATATTGACAGTGATATCTGTCAATGCTTTTTCAGGGTCTCATGAGATAAAGAGGCTCCACTACTGGGTTAGTTTGCTGACACCTAAGGTAGTCTCTGTTCCTTCCTAACCACCAGCATCATTCTGGGAAATGTGAATGGATTTCTCAGTGGTCGAGTCCTGGTAGATTACACAAGGTTAGGGATGAGATGAGAGCCAGTGAGTACAGAAGTCAAAGTCCCTTTACTTTCCTGATAAAACAAGACCTCACAATCTAGCATTGGTACCAGCTCTGTTTTCTTCATTAAAAATATTATCCTTTCCTTTTGATCCAATATCTCCATAGAACCAACCACAGCTTTCTAAGATCTCAGTGGAAATTCAGTCATGAGCCCACCACATGCAGAGCTCAATGAACGGCTAAGAAGTCTGGCCCCAAGGTCAGCATCCAGAATCCAAAGTTGAGAGCTCTGGGGAGCATTAGGAATGGGTGGTGATCCAGCAGGGACAGACAGGAAGACCCTCAGTCTCCACAGGGTGAGAAAATAGGGTATGGTTTAGCAGACTCTACTCTTTGTTTTAGTGATCACCCACAGGTAATGTGGTAGATAGAGAGAGATGTTTTTTGTCCAGGCAGCCTCCGATGGGGGAAAATTACTTTCATTCAACCCATGAATCTTGACTATTCTGAAGGGATTTTTTTTCAGCTACTTCAGCTATTCCCTCCAGCAATGACAGAATTAGACTTCTGTTTTCCACAAATTACTCCTGTTTTTTTTTTTAGTGCTTTTTATCCTCAAAGCAGCTTTCAGACAAGTATAATTTTCTTCATTTCACAAATGGATAATTTAAGGCAGATGGAGGCTGCCATTTTGCCAATAATGGGACTGAGCATTTGTGACTTTGGGAATGGTGTTTTACTGGGCTAGACTGGAGAATCTGTATTCATTATATGTGTCTGTAGATGGGGAAGAGAAAGTGTTCACTTAGCTTTTCTTTGGACTGGTCTGTACAACAAAGCAGCTGATTGGGATGGCTCAAGGATTGGGCCAGTAAAATATCCTATGGGTCTATTTTAAGGCAAGAAACAGGAGGAAAAGAACAAGCTGAATTCTTCTGGGAAAATTATCCTTTCATGGATAGAACAAGTTTTGTGAAATGACTGAGGCAAAAGAAGGTTATAGCTTCCAAGCATTTCAATTTATTAAGCAATGTGTAACAACTGACCGACAAACAAGGACCAGTTGCCTTCCTAAACTCTGACATTGAACCCTGAATATGGGGAGGGAGGAAGATTTTTATTTACCAAAAATGATCAAATAAGACAAATTAATTAAATGGAAATAGTACAAGATTAGATCATTTCTAATTGGAGGAAAGACTTTCCAAGTTGGGAGGGGGAAAGTGAACAGATGACATTTCCTGAAATCAGAAGGATGTATCCTCTCTCCCCAAGTGTCTGTAAACAGTCAGAGAAACTTAGAAATAACAACTATGATCACTATCACAGTTTTCAGATAAGACACATGGACTGCTTGAGATGTATAACTGTGCATTGATCTTGAAGCTAAAAAGATTCTTTGACACTTTGATTAAGGGTCTCTGAGCAGAAGGGAGAGGTAGTTCAGCTTCTCAGAGCTAATTACAAATAATACAATCAGGTTTTCTCTCAACTCCCATAATTGAATAAACTTTTCTCACTGGCTAGAAATTGGACTGAACCATAACTGAATAGAAAGCTAACTCCAGAATTGGACTCAGTGGAGTTCACTCTGTTCCCACCACTACTTACTGCTCCAATCCCCTCAATTCCCTCACAAGTTCCCCTGACATGAAAGTCATGTTGTCCAACTGACCGGTTCCATCTGGGTCCCCAGTGGGGCACTCACAGAAGTTGTTGTTTGTCCTTCATTTTTGAAGAGGACCACAACATCAGGGAGGTGATGATGTGATATGCAAATGAGTTGGATTTATGTGAGGGAGAGCTGGGCAAGGTCACTAGTCTTATTTTCTCTTCCTGGTTTTGTTTTTTTTCCTAACTCTGAGACATCCCAAGATATCTTGGTGTTTACTGCTGGATTTCTTTCTTAAGGATCATTCCTTAAACTCAGATCACTCTGATTCATGGATTAGTCAACAATAGGTCCCAGGAGAGCCTCACTTGGTGATTGTATGGGCCCAGTTTTACTCAGAGTAAACATACATAGCCATTGTTTCTGTTTTGGCCAGAAACCTGGAGGGTCCTCTTCCAGATGGGATTTTTTTTTGGACTAGGCAATAGAAGGCATTTTTTTTTTTTTGCTTTTTTGCTGAGGCAATTGGGGTTAAGTGACTTGGCCAAGGTCACACAGCTAGGGAATGTTAAGTGTCTGAGACTAGATTTGAACTCAGGTCCTCCTGACTTCAGGGGCTGGTGCTCTAACCACTGCGCCACCTAGCTGCCCCCAATAGAAGGCATTTTTGGCCTCATTTCTTACTTAGCCTTAATCACTGAATGGGTGTTGCCTCAATCAAACTGAGATCAAACTCAATAAAATTGAGAAAACTCAATCAAACAGGTTTTAGCCTTAAAAGACCACCTACTCCCCCTGTATCTAGGGCCATCTGCAGTGGCCCTGATCTGTATTTTGCTCCTGGACCCAGACGACTACAAGGAGAAAGTGAGCTGGTGACTTTACCCAGCCTTTCAATCCTTAAATCTAATTCACTTGGATGTCACAGTATCCCTTCCCTGATGTCACAGTCCTCTTCCAGAACAAGGACAAACAATTAGATTGTAATCTGTCTTTTGCTTCTTTTTGTATCCCATGCTTCCTGGCATACAGTAGTTACTTAAAATGTTTATTGACTAATGATTGTTTGTTCATAGTCTCCCACATTTCTCTCAACAACCCTGGTGATTAGCATAATGCCTTGAACATAGAGTTGTTGTTTAGTCATTTTTCAGCTGTTTCTGTCTGACTCTTTGTGACCCCTTTGGGAGTTTTCCTGGCAAAGATACTGGAGTGGTTTGTCATTTCCTTCTCCAACTCATTTTACAGATGAGGAAACTGAGGCAAACAGGGTTGAGTGAATTGCACAGGATCGTACGGCCAGAATCTGGGGCTTTTAACTATGGTCTCCTTATCCACCATGGCACCTAGCTGCCCTTTGAATAGAGTAGGCACCTAATAAATGTTTCTTGCTTGCCTGACTTAGGCCACATTGCTGAATATTTCTCCCTTCAGGGATGGGAAGGCTCTTCCCCTTTGCTGCTATCCCTCCCCTCCCTGCTTTGATGTTAAAATAAAAGGTGAAGTAGAATCTGTCACTAAACTCTCTGACCTCTGCCTCCTGCTATTCCTTGGAGTCACTTGCTTTTAAATGAGAAGAATGATTGCTTCAATTACTCACCTAATTCCCGCCTCCCTCCCGCTTTCCCTGCCATTTTCATCTGACAGAGCCTTGTGGGGAAGGCCAGACAGGGCACTGGCTCCAAGCCATCACCTCTCCACTCCCTGACGCCATCTTTGGCCGGCTTCCCCAATCTGGAGACTCTCCCTCTGGGTTACTAAAGAACTGCAGCTTGCTCAGTCACAAGAACAACCCAGCGGACTCTGGGTCCCCTCCAAGCGCCCTCGCTCTGGTGATGACTCTGGTTTTGTTTTATTTTCTGAAAATATGTGGTTGGGAAATATGAAAGGGGAGGGAGTACATGCTAATTACCCAGTATTCCTTTGAAAGCAGCCTTCTAGAGCATTTGGAACAACCTCAAAACTGTCTCTTCCTTACTTTTTTTCAATGATCTGAAATTTAAATTAGACTTAATTTGGGTCACCTGTAGAAGAAAAACCTTTCTCTAAGCCAGGGAAATTCCACTGGGGCGCTCCCATGGTAAGGATCAGAGCTTCCCTATGTGCCCTCAGTGCTAATTAACCTACTTTTATCTCACGGCTCCAGAGCTCGGCTCCGGGAATAAGAAGTCTCCAGGATGCTTCCGTCAGACTGGAGTGGTCGGCCGCCTCCCAAGTCAACGTATGTGCAGCTGACCATGATCAGAGGGGCAGTGAGGAAGCGACTTCTCAGAGCCCTGGGCCGTCTCTAAGTCTCATATGCAAACTTTCAGTCAGACTGAGCTTTAGTCTAATCATGCTCCGAGACCAAAAGGCCCCCACTCTTGAAAGAGAAGTCACCTAAAAGGGACCATCCTAATGCTCTTGGAGGCTGTCTGTGGTGAAGTCCAAGAGAGGCTCTCTGAGGTGAACTGGTCACAAGAGTAGGGATCTCCAAGAATGACCTGGAGAGGTGAGCCCAGAGTCATCGATGGCTCAGCCTCCCAGAGCGGTATGAAAAATGAATGCCCGAGGATTTGTCCAGAGAAAGCTGGATTCAGCTCCTGCCTCCTACATCTACTACTATGAGGGTCTCTTGGCTTGAATCTCTCTGTGCCTCAGTTTCCTTTTCTGTGAAATAAGTCATAATAATGTTTCCTTTACAAGACAGTTGTGAGGATCAAATCAGATGTTTGCAAAGTGGTTTGCAAGTGCTTTGGACAAGTCACTGTTAATAATAATAGTTCTAATTCTTGGTCAAATGATGGGATTCGAGTAGATGAAGTCTAATTATAACATTAGGACCACAGGATGATAGCTTTGTGCTGGAAAGAAACTTTGGTCCATCAGTCCTGCCTTTTCTATAAAAAGGAGTGGAAAATGGGACTCGGAGCAGGAAGATGGTTGCCAAAGGCCAATGCAGAGATTCCAACTCAGCCACTAGGACTCCCAGTCCAATGTCTTTTCCACATTGTCATGCTGCCTCCCAGACTCTGATGCTTCCCCTTCTTCAGCTTCTCAGAGGTTTGGGTGAAAACTGAAGAGCTCTGCAGTGAATGGCACATACATAAGTGAAGTCTCATTGGGGCTCCCACTCTTCTCAGGGGGTGGAGGACCCCCTTCAGGGTCCCCCTCAAAGCAGTTTAGCCCATTCAGCTCAGAAGCAGGAGGGAAGGATCAGGTTTTGAAGCTCCACAAAACAGCCAAGTCTAGTAGAGCTGGCTAAAATAGCCTTTCGGGTCCTGCTTCGACAGAGATGTTTTCCTCGTTTTTAGGCAGTTGCAGGATAACTGTCTCATGAGATAAAGCTATCTGGGTGCAATATCTTGTGAGTGACTTTAAGGGAGGGGCGGGGGAGTGGGGGAGCCAATTAGCATCTACCCTACAAGAAGGGAAAATCTCCCAACAATTAAAGCTGCCCCCTTAAGGAAGGTCTTCAATGGATCCATGGGAAAGCTGTAAAGATGATTCCTGCTCGAGAAAGGCTTGGGCCCGAGGCCTCTGATGTTCTCACCAACTCAACAAGCTGGGGACTTGGAGATTTCACGAGTGGCCAATGCCATTCTTCCCAGGGCTCCGGGGGTTAAGCCATGCTGGCCCCATTAATGCCGCCCCACATTGGCCCCCGTAGGAATACTGAAAGTCGCCCTAGAACTCTCCAAAGACACCGCTCTAAGATCCAGTCAAAGCTCCCATTGTCAGCGGCCACCAAGTGTGATCTGGCTCCTTTTCCCTACATCCTCTGGACCCAGCCTGTTTTACCCTGATTCACTGGGGGATCTACAGAAGTTTGCCAAGATTTCACTTCTCTTTAAACTCTTTTCACGCTAATAGGTCACAGCACTCCAGAAGGAAGCTCGGCGTACCTGGCAGCAACATCAGGGACCCTGGTGCTCTCATTTCACAGTAGGGTGGTCTGTCCCCATTTCATTCACTGGAACCGCTCTGAGCCCCCTCTCGACTTTGGTCTGTGATCTGCTGGGGGTCTTCTCCCACCACGTCCCTCAACTTGCTTTGCCCGGAGCTAGGGTGGATGGGTGCAACAATCCCCATCCTCTCACTAGGTAACAGCATGCAGTTTTAAGGTGACTGACTCGGACTCAAGTTCATGGTCACAGCCATGGAAAGCGTGCTTAAAGGCCCACAGGGAGCGGTGGGACTAAGCAGCCCCGTAGTAGAAGGTACTGGGGACCTCGCCTGTCCCAGACTGGGCTGTTGGGAGAGCACAGCGCCCAAGGACCAATACGGGATCACCCCCCACAGAGGCTAGAGCCTTCCCAGAAAGAGAAGATGCCGGGCTACATACAAGCCTGATGGGCCCTGCACTATTGTCACTTGGGAAAAGAGATGGCTTGTGAGCGCCGAGCACTTTGTGGGTTGGACCAGCTCATGCGTCCCAGGGCTGCCCTCCATTCGAACTGTATGAAAGGAAGCCAGATGGCCTCCCTGGCTCTTTCAGGCCTACCTTTTTATGCTTTTCTCGAGTCCTGTGTTTGAATGTTCAGTTTTCTATTCAGCCCTAGCCTTTTCATCAGGAATGCTTGAAAGTCCTCTATTTCATTAAATATTGATTTTTTTCCCTGAAGGATAATACTTGGTTTTGCTGGTTAGCTTATTCTTCTTGTAATCCTAGCTCCTTTGCCTCCTGCAATATCATATTCCAGGCTTTCTGCTGCTTTAACATGGGAGTTGCTAAATCATGTGAGATCCTGCCTGGGGTTTCACAATATTTAGCTTGTTTCTTAGTGGCTGCTTGCAGTATTCTTTCCTTGAGCTGGGAACTCTGGAATATAGCTCTAATATTCCTGGGATTTTCATTTGGGGATGGCTTTCAGATTATTCAATTATTCAATATTCATATATTGAAATATGCTATCTAGATTCTTCAGGTAGTACAATAATGACTTTGGGGTACTCTAATAATTCTTAAATTATCTTTCCTGGATCTATTTTCTGCGTCAATTGTTTTTCTGATGTCCTATTTCACATTTTCTTCTTTTTTTCCTTCTTTTGACTTTATTTTATTGTCTCCTGATGTCTTGTGAAGTCATTCTACTTGCCCAATTCTAATTTTTAAGGAATCATTTCCTTCCGTGAGTTTTTGTACCTCTTTTCCCATTTGGCCAATTCTGCTTTTTAAGGAATCCTTCTCTAGAGATTTTTTTTGCCTTTTTTCTCATTACGTCAATTTTTAAAGCTTTTTTTCCTTTAATATTTAATGCCTTAAAAAACAACCTGTTAATTCTCTTTTCATAATTTTCTTTCATCACTATCATTGCTTTTCTAATTTTTTTTTACTACTCTAATCTTTAACTCTTCCAGGAATTCTTGTAGGACTCAGGTCTGATTAGCATTTTTCTTTGAGGCTCGTCGCCTCATCACTAATTTTCACATTGTTCTGAGTTTATATCTGGTCTTCCCTGTCACCACAGTAGCTTTTTAGAGTCATGTTCTTTGTTTGTTGTTTGCTCATTTTCCAACCTATTTGTTAACTTAGTAACTGGTGTAACTGGGGTCTGCTCACTTAAAGGTGAGCCTGGTCCCAAACTTTAGGGTTTTTTGTGCTGCTGTTTCCAGAGCAAGTTCTGGGAGTTTGGAAGTTTTTGCTGCTTCCAAAATGCCTCCAAAGAGGTGTGGTCATTACTCTCTTGGTCAGACTCTAGTCTTTACCAGGAAGGGTCCTGCTTTCCTGCAGCCACAAGTGCTCATGCTCCTCTTGGCCTTGGATCCCTTGGATCCAAGTCCCCTGATCCCTTGTGACTGACCACTGTTAGGAGCTGCAACCCAGAACTAGTGATGAGCACTTGAGCCACTCAGCCCCAGCTGCTCCCGGGGTCAGCATAGGCCCTTTATAATCCCTTTCTGTCCAGTTGTCTGACTTCCTTCTGGACTGAGAGCTCCCAAAGCTGCTGTTGCTGTTGTCGCAGCTTCATGTGTGAGCTCTGGACAGACTTACACCCCCGTGTTAGATTTCTGCTGACCTCTCAAGTTTTCTGAGGCCGGAGAAATTTCTCATCTTGACTTTTTATTGGCTCTGCTGCTCCAAAATTTGATTGGAGGAGTTATTTTTAAGTTGTTTGGGGGGGAATGCTGGGAGAGTTCAGCTGGGTTGTTGCCTGTACTCCATCTTGGCTCCACCTTGTTACACATTTTAAGAGAATGGTTCATATTCTGACAGCACAGAGAGTGGAAGTTCTTTCTCACCTTAGGAAAAAAAAAACTTGAACAAGAAACATAAAAAGTTAGAGCACGAAAGGACCTGAAAAATCTAGTCCACCTCCCCACCTCTCACATGGTACAGAGGAGGCAAGTGAGATTGGGGAGGGGCAGGAAATGCCCAGGTCACACAGGTAATGAGCATCAGGCTTGAATCCTACCTCCAGGGTCTCTCCTCTCCCATAAGCCACCTCATGGGCCAGATCTGTGCTCTCCAACCATTCCATCTTCAATAAGAAAAATCTCATTTTCTCCCTGACATCCACCCTGCCCCCTCGGCCCTCTGGGAGATTTCCTTGAACAATATCCAGACTGGCAAGGTATTTTTATCAGGCCATTCATCCTTTGCTGGATCGTCCCATGTTCAACAATCCAGACAAAGCCTATGACCTTTCCCAGACAAAAATCCACCCCAGATTGTGCTGCCTCCGTCCCTGAAGGCTACCTGGGCGTGGCTCCGTGGCAATGCTGAGGAAGCCAGTGAAGGAAGCCGGCTGCTGCCACAAACAAGCCTTCCCCGACACTTTGTGCTTCCCTCCGGTCTCCAGGCTGCTTCCCCTGCTTTAGATCTTCTGCTCCAGGCCCCCCCCCCCCTGCCTCACTCTCAGGGCTGCAGATTCCAGGGAGCATTGCCTTGACCTGGCCAGACTTCTGTGAACTCTCTTTGATCATGATTTAGACCAGGGATTGCTCCTAATCCCCAGAATACACACATGGCTCCCATCCCCACTAGGAACGGGCAGCCGAGTGTGGGAACGTGTTTTTATGAGCACTCACGTGCTAGTGGGCAGCTGTCCTGCGGCCACAAGGCTCCCTCAGGCCAAGATCTTTTGATGATCTGGAAGTGAATGAGAAGACTTGAGGATCATCTTTCTGGAACCAATTAAGAATGGGATTTGGAAACACTTGGGTACAAACCATAGATGATTTTTGACCTGGTGGATTTTCAGTGAATTCGGGGCCTCTGGGGTAAGTCTCTGATTCAGGGAGGTGCTCCTTCGCCATGCACCATGTCCTATTCATGTGGGAAGGCCCCTCCTGTCCTCCTGTTTCCTTCTTGCTTCCTTCCATTCTCTCTTTCCACTCTTCCCATCCTGGAAAATCACTAAAGCTAAGTGTCTGAGAATGCAGGACTAAGGCTCTTGTGATGTTCCCACCTGCCTCTTGTTGTCCCATAAACTTCTGAATAGGCTGCGTGGATGCTCCAAGATGGCAATTAATGGCTCCCTGCTTGTCATTTGTACAGTCCACCAGCATCTTGAATAGAATGGAATCAGTTCCAAAGCGCCAACACTTTGTTGAGAGAAAGCAGATATGGATGGCTGAGTGATCAGAACCACTGACCCCTCTTCTTTGAGAAATTTCTTATTTTGGATCACTTGCCAACTGGGGAAGGGGAAAGAGGGAAGGGAGGCAAAAATTAGAAAACAGGGTTTTGTCGAAAATTATCCATATATGTATCATATGTGTGTGTATTGAAAATAAAAAGCTAGAATTAAAAAAAATTAAAAAGAAAGAAAGAAAAAGAGAAATTTCAGACTTGTTTCAATGTATCCCAAATATGAATGATTTTTTCATTCAGTCTCCCAAGACAAATTCCTCCTTTTAAAAAATGTTTCTTTTTTTAAAATTTGAACTTAATAAACACCAAATAAAATGAGCATTCCTATCAATAGTGTAACAGAGAAAGATGCTTCTATATGAAAGTGCAGTCTCCTATTATATGTGGTTTGCTTTGTGTAAAAGATTTAATAAATCTGATATAACTTTCTGAAGCTGCCACAGTATTTTTATAGGTGTTAAAATAGCTAGGACGTGGTGGTGACTTGTGGCCTCCCCTATAGGATGGCACTGCCTTTTACACCTTCATTCTTTCCCATCACCTCTGGGGGGGCAGTTTTTGGAGCCCGGGAAACACAGACCCATGAGGAATTGACATGCTTGCTCCTTCCTTGTGTTTCTTTTTCCCCATAATTATCACTTTCTGCATCACCAGAGGGCTGCTCTAAAGGCTAGGGTGAATTTATGGGAATTAGTACCAAAGGGAATTGCCACGGAAATTGGTGATGTGAGTTGAGAAATCCCTAGAGAGCCCGGGAGGCTGAGAAGCAGTCCTAAAATTATAGACATGATCAGATCGACCCAACGGGCAAAGGATTATGAAAGCTCCCCAAAAGTGGGAGGGCAAAGGCAGAGCTGTGGAACTGTAGACCATGTAAAACCATTCCAGGACCTGAGAGAAGGTACACAAGCTCTTCTGTCACATAAAAACTCACTGCCAGACACTGGAAAAAGGGCTTCTTGGGTAGGCTGTGCAATTAAGCAGGAAAGCCACCACATAGACATTGAGTGAAGAAACTCATGGAAAATCTCCTAAGCGCTGGACCAATTTTGAAATGATAAAGGGGCAAATGAAGGGAGGCGTCATCATGAGAAGACCAGAAGGGCAGAATTACCTTCTGTCATAAGTCAGAAAAGATGGCTATAGGAGAGGCAGATAACAGCTGGAGCAGATTCATTTGGTTCTGAGCCCAGCTCATCACCCCCTTTAAAGAGGGACATCTTGCCTCCCACTTTCCCTCTCTGCCTCTGTTTCTTTATCTATCCAGTATCTTGTTTGTGATGGATTCATTTGATGGACTACCTATCCAACCATTTGGGCCGGCCTATATACAATAGGGACCCTTCATCCAATTGGTTTTTCCTCTGTGAATAGTTAGTACAATTTATTGAGCAGTCATAGACCTACTAAAGAAGTTCCATAATATTCTTGAGCTTTCTGTACTAAGGACAATCACATCTGCAAAGGAACATTTGGAAGACTTCAGTGTCTGTGGAGAACTCAGTATCGGACATCCTCCATGACCATGGTGAGCCCATGACTCCCTGGTTCATGGCATGGTCCACATTAACAGCTCCTACCTGTCTGCTTGCATCTTTCACACAGTCATACATGACTTTTCCATCTGCCTGGGAGAACTCCAGAGGAAGGGGGGGGGACATTAGCATCAGAGTCACCAAGTCTTCAGAAGTCTGATCAACCCAGTCAGTAGAACCATTCAGGAGGACCACAAGATCCTCGATCTCCAGGGGGGAAGGAGCCTCCGATGATTCCGTTCTTATTTTAGAGAGAAGGACATGAATGCTGGAGAAGTGACATGTTTTTTCTCAGGGTCACATAGGTAGAAAGTACCAAGGGTGGAACTTGAACCCAGTTCCTCTAACTCCTGAGCCAGTGGATTTTCTGAGGCATGATGGAAGTCAGATAAAAACTGGTGGTGAAGAGTCTCTCAGCATCCCCCAGATGCTCAGCGTCTGGTCACTGTTAAGGTCATTCTTTGTTTTGGCTGCGACAGGAAAGGATGCTGAACAATTGTTCCAGAATCAGGCCGGAGGAAATGGAGGTTGGAGGGGGCCGGCAATGCGTAAGAATCCACTTTCTATTTCCAGAGGGGGATTGGAAATCCTCTCAGAAGTTTTCTTTAGGAAGAAGGCTAGGGAAGCCTGAG
>JAJPUD010002260.1:131342-144703 GCA_023553655.1 Myrmecobius fasciatus
AGATAGGGAAAGAGATGCAGAGAGACAAAAAGGCAGAGAGGGAGAATGGGAAGAGAGATGGAAAGAAGGGGAAGAAGACAGACAGATAGACAGAGACAGAGAGACAGAGACAAGTTGAGGAAGAGACAATTAGAAACCGGGAGAGAAAGGGAGAGAGAGACATAGAAAGAGAGACAACGAGTGAGAGTGAGAGAAGTAGAAAGAAAGAGGAGAAGAGAAATAGAAACACAGAGAGACAGAAAGATAGAGACAGGTAAAGGGAGAGAAATAAAAACATGGAGAGGTAGGGAAAGAGATGCAGAGACAAAGAGGCAGAGAGGGAGAGTGGGAAGAGAGATGGGGAGAAACAAAGAGAGATAGAGGGACACAGAGAGAGACAGAAAGAGACAAAGATAAACAAAGACAGAGACAGGTAGAGGGAAAGAGAAATAAAAATAGGGAAAGAGATGCAGAAAGAAACAGAGGCAGAGAGGGAAAGTGGGAGGTGAGATGTCCCTCTTTAAGAGGAACAGAGAGAGACACAGAGACAAAGACACAGAGACACAGAGGGAAAGAGAGCACGCTGGGAACCGGTATCCTTCAGCATTCATCAGAAACAAGGACCAGAGTAGGGTAAGGAGGAGACAGGGAGAAAGAATGAGACTGAGGGCAGATTAAAGAACTCAGGGACATGAAGAACTGTCAATTAGTGTAGATCAAGTCAAGCCAAATCAAAAAGCATCTATTAAGCACCAACTGTGTGCCGGGCACCGTGCTGAGTGCTGGGGACCTTCCCTGCCCCTAGGAGTTCACTGTCCAATGGAGAAGACCAGAAGTGTGTGTGCACAAACAAGCCTGGAGGATCCATAGGAAATACTGAAGAGGGAAGCTCCTGGAATCAGGAGGGGCTGGGAAGGCTTCCTGTAGGAGGTGGGATGCTGAGGTGGGGAGGGAGAGCCTTCCAACGGGCTCCAGGGGCAGAGAGTGGAGCATCTTGTGGAAGAATAGCCCAGAGGCTGAGGCCATTGGATGGAAGAGAAGGAAGAGAGAGACCTGGAAAGAGAGACAAAGAGGGAGAGTGGGAGGAGAGATGGAAAGAAGGGGGAGAAGAGAGAGAGAGAGAGAGACAGGAAGAGGGAGAGAGAAATAAAAACAGGGAAAGAGATGCAGAAAGAGAGACAAAAAGGCAGAGAGGGAGAATGGAAGGAGTCAGGGAGGGAGGAGGGGCTGGGGTAGGAACGCTTCCAGTGCCCAAGTGAACGTTTTGTGTTTGCCTCTGGAGGGCACAGGGAGCCACTGGCGTTTCAGAAGACTTTTGGCAGCTGCTCAGCTGTCAGAGGGCAGGGTGCCAGCCAGGGAGCCCAGCCAGGAAGCTGATCTTTCCATGGGAAGGGAGGAATCTGAGCAGAGCTGACCACTCAACAACCCAGCCACCGTCTGGGGCACAAAAAAGCAGGAAAGCCCAAAGGAAGCCGAGCTGCTGCTGGGGCTGGAATGGCCCAGGATTGAAGGCCAGAGGGACTGCCTAGTCTAATCTTCTCATTTTGCAGATGAGGAAACTGAGACTTGAGGAAAAAGCCCTTTGGCTGCCCTGCGTAGATGAATGGATACACGATGCACACATCCGTGGCACTTGGCCAGCCCTGGAGTGACCCCCATTACTACATCTGTCCGGGCTGCACCCCTGCCCCAGCTCCAGCCCCTGCTTGGACCTCAGTGCCCTCTGCCACCATTGCATCTACCTGTGGCACCAGACACCAAAGCCTTCTGTGAGGCTGAGGAGGCACGGAGGGGAGTTGGCAGGGGCACATTGTGGGAGGGGAGGGAGGCCAGGAAAGGGGGGAGGCTATTATGGAAGAGGCAAAGAGGCTGGGAGAAGGCTGCTGATTGGAGGCAGGAGGAAGCTGGCCAGTGGGGAGGGAAGAGCTTACATAGGAACCATGAGGGCACTGGATGGGCTGGAGAGGAGCTTCTGTGCCTCTCCTAGGGCTGGCTAGCAACTAGGGTCCAGGGTGTAGAGGACCGTGAGGGTCTGCCTTCACCATTCCCCTTCCCTGGCATCTTCTCTTCTTCCTCTTCCTTCCTTCCCTCCTTCCTCTTCCCTCTCATCTGTCTTCTCTTCTTTTTCTTCTTCCCTCCTTTCCTCTTCCCTCTCACCTTTCTTTTCTTCTTTTTCTTCTTCCTCCCTTCCTCTGTCCTTTTCCCTCTCATCTTCCTTTTCCCTCTCATCTTTCTTCTCTTCTTCCTCTCTCCTCCTTTCCTCTTTCCTCTTCCCTCTCATCTTTTTCTTTTTCCTCTTCCCTCCTCTTCTCCTTCCTTTTCCTTCTCATCTTTCTTCTCTTCTTCCTCTTCCATCCTCTTCTTCCTTTTCCTTGCCTCATTTTCCTCTTCCTTTCCCTCTCATTTACCTTTCTCTGCCTCTCCCTCTTCTTTTCTTCCTCCTTCCTCCTATTTAATCAGATGATTTATTCCTTGGGTCTGAACAACAGGGAGCAGAGTGCTGGGTGCTAGGTACTGAAGTGATGGGCTTTGGAGCTTCACTTTTCCTTTATAGATTTTACATCTCTTTTGTTCGCCTCCCAAGATACAGTGGAGGTAGTTGGGCCCTTCTGGGAACTGCATGTTGTTCTGGATAAGGAGGCTCTCTCTGTTCCCAGCCTTCCTCCACAACCACTGGGGACAAGCATGGGTGAGCAGGTTTGGCACACACAAAGTGCTCTGGGACCTGGGAAGGGTTCCACAACCCTTCTGCCTTGGTGTCCCCTTTGTGCCTTCCTCAGCTCCTGGCCCAGGGTCTCAGACAACTCCATTCTTGGAGTCAGGTGGCCCCCTGGGAGCTGGCAATCCTACTGTCCCCTGCCCTAGGCCCCCCTTTCTGATGCCCTTTGGGCATGGACCTGGAAGCAGTTAAACCGGGTTGAAGGGGTCACAATTCAGGGACTTTTGGGGTATAATTCCTAGTCCTATTTCACGAACAGGCCATCAGTACGACGTTTTCCCACTGCCTCCGACACTTGCCATTTTCCTTTTTTATCCTCTGTTCCCATCTGGACTGGGGGCCAGAACCTCATTTTATTTCTTTATCTAATAGTGATTTCAAGTTCTTTCTTCGTACTGCTCCGGGCCGGCTTTCTTCCCTTGAGCACTAACTACTGCTCGGAGTCTTAGACCAAGCCCACTTTGCAATGGGGGAATGACTCTTCTCCTCACAAATCTGGGGCTGTTTCTTATCTGTCTCAGAGACCACAGAGCACTTTCCTCACGAGAGCTCTGGGATGGACTCAGGGTAAGGGGGACATTTTCCAGATGAGGAAATGAAGCCTCCAAGAAGGGAGTTTTACACTCAGCCGGAGCTGGGCCAGAAGCATGTCATCCATGGCATGGAGCTCAACCAAATGGCCAAACCAAGGCACTGGACAAGGTGTGTTTGGGGACACCGTGGTGAATCCTGACCCGATCCAGGGGGTTCTTGCCTTTTTCCAGGGCAGAGAGAGGAGGCCGAGGATCCAAAGGATGGCCCACACAGAGGGGAGCTCAAGACCACATGGGGCAAAGTCTGAACTGGAGTCCAGGGTGCCTAGTCCAGTGCTGAGCCGCAGGGTGTTTGCCACCAGCTCCTCCTTGATGCTGAGTTACAATCCCACACTGCCCCAGGAGTCCCAGGGACCCCCACTGCCCTTCCTGCTGCCCTGGATTGTGAGGCCCAGAGGGATGGTTCCTGGGTCTCTGCTCTGCCAAGGGCTCACGTTGCTTTTTCCTATTTGCACTTAGTCGACAAACACGCACCTAAGTTCTGCTCCGAAACTTTGCAGACGGTCACAGAGTCCCTCGGTGAACTCTGCTCAGAGCCGTGGCTCGGGCATCCGGACTGGAAGGTCTCCGGACGTCCCTGCTCGAGATGAGCCGAGTGATGGAAAGCAGAAGGGGAAGGAGGGAGGTGCCCTCTTTTCCCATTTGGGTTCTTGTTTCCACCAAAGCACAGGAGCGATGGAACCATTTTAGGGGGTGTGGAGGGGAAGCAGCGTTTGTTTTCTTTCCAGGGTGGTTGATGGAATCTTATTTTATTTCCACTGACATGAATTCTGAAACGCAGGCGAGGGAATATCACGGAGCGCTTGAGCCGGGCCCCTTAGAAAGACCCACTATGATGTCTCTGTAGTTCCAGCTGGAGAAACTCTGATTCTGCCCCTCTTGCCCCTCTCCTTCTGCACCCCACCCCTACTCACCCCCTCTCTCATCTCTTGTGGCGTCCTCTGGAGTGGAGTCCTCAGGAAAGTTTGAGCCGTGGGGAGTGGGAGCGGCCCTCCACCTCCACCATGTCTCAGCGTCTCTCAATGGGGCTGGGGAGGCCAGTGGTAGCTGGCCAAGTGTGTCTCCCAGCCTTTTATTGTATCCCCATCACTTAGGCTGGCACACAGCAGGCCTTTCATAAATATTCACTTCTATCGATTGCTTATCTTTGATTCAAAGCTAGTTCCTTTTGTATTCCTTCAGGAAAACACTTAAGGGAGAGGGCAAGTTGAGAACTGGCACCCAGAAGGTTTAATTTACATGGGTATAGGATGCAGTATTTCAGAGAACTCTAAAAGACACTGTGAAGAAGGTAAGATCCTTGAGGGAAGAGAAATTCTCCCTTTTCTCTCTGTAATCCCAGAAGCTCAAAATTCATGGCCCATAGTAGGTATTTAATAAAGGTTCATTGATTAATTGATTGAACTTGAACATAGAGCTTATTTTAATTTTTAATTTTAATTTAATTTAATTTGAATTCAGGATCCTTCCATTCATTAGGGTCAGATGTCTCTCCCACCTCTACTCAGGGCAGAAGAAAAAGAAAGAAAGAAAGAAAGAAAGAAAGACCCTTCCCCCTACCCTTTTGCAGCACCATGTTTGGAAAATAGAATGAGAACTCAATTTGGAATCAGCAGCCACAGGTTGCAGTCTTGGTTCTTTTACTTTAAGCATTGCTGTGGAGGTGAACATGGCTGACCCATGTTCATCTCCACCCTCTCCTCTCTGCTCATTGTGTTTCTGGAGATTTAATCAGCCAGCTGCCAAAGCTATTAGCTAATTTTTGAAACCTCCTGATAATGTAATGATCTTTTGAGTCCTAATGGTCCCCTTCTTTGCTCCTCTCTAGAGTCTATATTAGCTGCTCTTCAATAATACCTGATTCTTGGGGCAGCTAGGTGGCGCAGTGGTTAGAGCACCAGCCCTGAAGTCAGGAGGGCCTGAGTTCAAATCTGGTCTCAGACACTTCCTAGCTGTGTGACCCTGGGCAAGTCACTAAACTCAATTGCCTCAGCAAAAAGCAAAATAATAATAATAATAATAATAATACCTGACTCTTTGTGACTCCATTTGGGATTGTCTGGACAAAGATGCTAGAGTGGTTGGCCATTTCCTTCTCCAGGTAATTTTACAGATGAGTAAGTGACTTGTGTGAGGCCGCAAAGCTGGAAAGTGTTTCAGTTCAGATTTGAACTCAGGTCTTCTTGACTCCAGGTGCACACTCTATCCACTGAACCATCTAGGGACCCTTGTACATTTAATAGTAAAATCATAATAGCTGAGAGCCCCCACTTAGGAAAATAACACATTTGCAGAGGGCAAGTTTTCTCCCCTAATATAAATTTCTGTTAATCTCTAGCTAATCCCTAATCTTGTTATATCTGAATCAAAAAATCAGGATAGAGAAAACATTTAGGTCAGGAATTCTTATCTCTTTTATGTCATGGATGCTCAGAATTCTGGCTTTGAATTCACAAAATAAAATACTTAAGATTACAAAGGAAACTAGCTATTGAAATACAGTTATTAAAAAAAAAGATCAGGACACTGGGTTAAGCGTTTCTGGGACAGGGGAGGAGAGTATATTAGGATGCCTCTTACTTGACAGGTGTGGTGAGGGGAAGCTGGGGAAAAGCGGACAGCTGGTTGGAACTTGTCTCATTCCTTGAAGAGATTGGCACAGGGAATTGCTTTATCCTGTTTTTTTTTTTTTCCACAAATGGCTGGAGGAAGGCTGGCAAAAGCCTCCTTCCACTTTCTCTTGTCACCTGGTGCCTCTGATTCCTTCCAGCTCTAGTTAAGTCCTAGGCAAGGCTGAGGAGGCTGACCCATGGTGCTGCTGTCCAACTCAGGAGGTCTCCACTCCTTCCCCATCAGTTTGTCTTCTTTTTGAAAACCTGACTCACTTCCTCCTTCTAGCTCAAAGGGAGTGTGACTTTCCTCTTGGAGTTCAGTCTTCTGAATTACAAATCCCTGGGTACCAGTCACTTCTGAAACTCCACTATCCTTACTTTGTATGTGACTTTGGGCAAATGATTTCACCACCCTGGGTCTTGGTTTCCTCATCTGAAAAATAAAAAAAATTCATTAAACAATCTCTAGAGACTCTTCCTGGCCCAATCCCTGTGATCATAGCAAATTAGCCTTTTTTTTTTCTAAGCTCCCTCTTCCATCCCATTTTGATCCCAAGGAACCCCACCTAAAAGATGTAGCCAAATGCTTGGTTGAACTCTGGACACATAATCTTTACAGTAATCTTTACTCCCTGTGCCAGAGTGCCAGCCCCACCACAAAGGAAATTGAACCTGACTCCACTTGAATTGTTCCTAATAAAACTTTCATCTGTGCATTCTTTCCTGAGTATTTTGCTGGCTTTTTCATCAAAATGGCCATTTTGCTGTGTCTGAAATTCATCTTTTTCGCGTTTTCAAAAATTGGGACAATGAATCCCAAGATTCTGACACCTGTCCCCAACCCCAGAATTTCTCCAAGATGCCCACTAGGGGCTTCTACAGCTATAGCTGCTGTTCTTTGGGACTTTGGCTTGCTATTTCCCCAGTCAAGACACTTAGGCGCACTTAAAGCAGCAAGTCTTCAATGGCCTGTTTTTCTTTCAAATTCTACCTCCATTCTTTCTCTTTTTAAACATGCTTTTGATACGTTTTTTTTTTTTGCATAGTCTAAATCTCCCCATAGCCCTCCACTACTCTCCTCCTTCCCCAAGAGGGATCTATCAGAAGAAGAAAAAATTAAGAAAAAGAAGTCGAGAGAAAATAAATCAAGAGAACTGACAAATCCATATAAAAATACAACTTGTGAAACACTGGTTTATGGATCTCCCTCTGCAATGGAAGAGAGTGAGAATGCCTGCCTCTCTCTTCAGCACCAAATTTGCTCTTTATAATTTAGCAACATTCACCTTTGACTTGCTCCGATTCTTTCCATTTACATCATTGCCCTCATTGTGCATTTCGGATTCTGCTGACTCCATTCTGCATCAGTTCATTTAAGTTTTTGCAAGTTTCTCTGTATTCATACGCTCATCAGTCATGTTCCTTCACATTCGTGGGCCATAATTTGTTTAACTATTCCTTAATCAGTAAGAATTGACTTTGTTTTTAGTTCTTTGCTATTATTTTAATGCTATACGAGTATTGGGAGCTAGGTGGCGCTGCAGCGGATAGAGCCCAGGGCTTGAAGTCAGCAAGATTCATCTTCCTGAGTTCAAATTCACCTTCAGACCCTTATTAATTGGGTGACCCTGGGTAAGTCACTTCACCCTATTTGCCTCAGAATCCTCATTCGAAAATGAGCTGGAGAAAGAAATAGCCAATCACTTCTTCTGCCAAGAAAACCCCAAATGGACGATGGGACACAGCTGAACAACCACAAAGTATTGCACGTGACTGAGTATACTGAGTTTCCCCTTTTCTTCCTTGAACCCCACAATGCGCTCGTGGCTCACGTTTCCCCAAGGGTCGCATCCCTGCTGCCCACATTTGGGGAGAATGATGTCCAAAGGGACGATCATCGTCTTTCCTCTCACCTGCTGAGTCACATCACGTTCAGCGGGAGGAGTTGCGGATGACGGGAATCATGGTGAGCGGAAGGAGCTGCGACTGAGCCGCTTCATGGTTAGCAAAATTTGTCCCGGCTCCCGCTCTCTCCAGTGTCTGAGCCCCAGCAGGTGTGAGCTTGCCCGTGGGACTGCCGGGAGTTCCTTGTTTTATGTGGCATTGGTTTTTATTCCATTTTTGCACTCTCATCCTGATTTTTTTGTTAATGATCATTAGTTTGGAATGGATTTTTTTAAACTTTCCAAAGATCTAATCTCCTCCCCCTCTGCTCCCCCATCCTTGGAATCCCCGGACAAGCTCACATCTACTGGACAGGAGCTCCGAGTCCAACCTTTCTCTGAGTGACCCAATGGGGCCTGGCTGTGGCTCACACACTGACCAGCTGTGTGCCCTTGTCTCTCTGGACCTCTCTTTCCTCCTCTATAAAATGGGGTGCACAAGATGGCCACTCACTCCTCTCCAGCCCAAGACCCTGCGCGGTGGGGCCCAGGCCATCGTAGCAGCTGATTGGCAGGCAAGCCTGGGCTCTGTGCCCATGGCCTAGTGACAGGAAAGACAATCTCCAAGAAGGGCGCCAGGCCTTTGTGAAGGCCTCCCCCAGTGAGATCCAATTAACGGTCCTGTGAGACGGAGCTGGGAAGGGGCGAGGAGGACTGAAAAGTGCAGCCAGGTACCCAGCAGCCTCCGCACTGGGCTTGGCCAGGGTTCCATTGGAGCCCGTGGCATCGTGTTTCCTGCTGGCACCAGGGCCGGGGCTCTGGCTGGCTGCCCTGAAAGCGAATGACATCAAATCCTTCCCCGTGATGCTGCCAGTCACCCGCGCACCGGGAAAGGTGGGCTGCTCTCTGCTCTTTGGAGGAGCTGGCAGGCTGCCCGCCGTGGCGACCAGATGTCTCCTCAGCCTTCGGAGAGGGAGGCTTGTCCAACCGAGGCAGGCGGCTCCAGCGCCGGCTCCTGAAGACTCCCTCCCCTCCCAGCCAAGGGCACGTTTCACGCATGGCACTGAGACATGGCGGAAAACGAATCCCCCCTTGCCTCTGTTCTTCAGGGTCCCTTAGGGACTCTCCATGCCCAATGCCTTGGCTGGGCGAGCCGGGAAGGGAGGTCCTAGCTGGAGGCTGGGCAGCTTCTAGGGCAGCTCCCCTTCCAGAGTTGCCCTCGGTCCCCAGCCTGATGTTGGCAGAGATCAAGCAAGAGGTCCCACCCAGAAACTCACCTTTTCTTCAGGGAGAAAGATAAGATCAATTAAGCTTCATTAAGTACCAAAGCCAGGAGGCTGGAGGCTGGCCCTCAGGGAGCTTACAGTCTGGTGGGGGAGGAGATATCTAAATCCTCATCTACAAACAAGCTGGAGATCCTGGAGAAATAGAAGCCATTATGCAGGGCAAAGCCCTGGACTCCAGCCCCATTTGGGAGGCTCCTGGACTTTAGTTGGGACTTAAAGGAAGCGGAGAAGCTGAGGAGGGAGAGTGCTGCAGGTCTGAGGGAGGCCCAGAGATGGAGGGACATCGAATTGTAAGAAAAGTGAGAGTGGGTAAGAGCCAGAAAGGCCAGAGTTCAAGTCCTACCTCAGTTTCATTTTGTGTGAACTTGGGCAAGTTACTTAATCGCCCTCATCCTTAGTCCCCCCTTCTGCAAAGTGAGGCGCTTTGCAAACCTTAGGACACTATATAAATGCCAGTGTTCTTGATTTTGTCACATGCTTCCTAAATGGAGATATCTAGAGGCGTCTTGTTCACCCCTCTGCCTCGGGCACTCACGAGGCTGTGTTTTGGGGCACACATCTTCACGGAGGCCATTTGGTTTGGCTCCCCTTAGTAGCCACAGACTGCACCCATTCCTTACCCACACCCTCCCAACCCCACCAGCTCCTGTCCCTAAGAGACCCTGAAGAACAGAGATCTGAGGAGGGCTTCCAAGGATCAGTCAGATGGCTCGGCTTCACATGGCAGAGCTGGCTTCCTGTGAGCAGGAATACATCGTGAGAATGGTGACGGGCATCTGGAAAACACTTGGGAGGGTGCCCAGCCATCTCCACGCCAAGCTGTGCCCTCCCACTCGTGATCCTGGCCATGCATCTTACGTCTTCCCAGCCCTGTCAATGCATCGCCCCTGCTCCCGTGCCCTCCTCCCACAAGCCCCTTCCAATTCAAGCTCTGCAGGGCCATTCCTGAAAGTTTGCCATTACTTCTGACTTGACACTTGCTTCTGATGTCCATATCCTCTCCCTGTCCCCTCTCCTCAGTGTCTTGTCTTCCCCCATTGGATTACAAGCTCTTTGAGGGCAGGGATTAGCAGGCTGGCTTGAGTTTGTGTCCCAGAGCTTGGTCCATAAGTCTTGTATGCTTCTTATTCATTAATTTGTTGGTTCATTCATAAAATGACCCTCACAATAGCCCTCTGAAGCTGGCAGTATGAGGGCCCCAAAATTCTACTGATGAGGGACCCAAAGTTCTACTGATGAGGGACCCAAAATTCTACTGATGAGGGCCCCAAAGTTCTACTGATGAGGGACCCAGAGTTCTACTGATGAGGGCCCCAAAGTTCTACTGATGAGGGCCCCAAAGTTCTACTGATGAGGGACCCAGAGTTCTACTGATGAGGGCCCCAAAGTTCTACTGATGAGGGCCCCAAAGTTCTACTGATGAGGGATCCAGAGTTCTACTGATGAGGGCCCCAAAGTTCTACTGATGAGGGCCCCAAAGTTCTACTGATGAGGGACCCAGAGTTCTACTGATGAGGGCCCCAAAGTTTGGAGAGCTGAAAGGAACCTCGAGGCAGGCTGCCATCCCAGGCTTCTCCTGAGATTGCCAAGGACAGTGCCTTCACACTGGAACACTTCCTCGATGATCAGGTGGCAGGAATCCCCAATGGGGGAGACCATGAATCCAGTCCCACATTAAGGAAACAAACCAAACGTCCTCTTTGGGAAGAGATGGTGTCAATTTATTCAGGGCAGGGACGTATATGCTAGAAGGACCAAACTTGGGCTTGGATGCCTGATGCTTGCTCTCCATGCCCAGTGCCCAAGTGTCCCCAGCTCTCCTTAATGGGCTCACACACACTCATTCTATTAAGCCTCACTTTGTGTTTTACAGTTAATGGGCTTCCCAGCCAGCAAAGTTTAATGCTCATGCCACCAAATTTAATTAGACCATTAACTCATCGTCCCATTAAGAGGGAGAGATTGGTGGCCTTGGTGTTCCTTATGAATCGGTAATCTCTCCCTCCACTCAACTCCCAAGCCCCCGACTTGCTCTCTATTGAATTAACAGCATTTTAATTAAGATCCAATATATTGCAGCTTGTTCTCATCACTGTTTGGAGTAAACTTGATGGGGATCCCTGGGGCTGCATCTAGGAAGACTCAGTAATACTGGAACTCATTCAGGCTGGGAGGGCTGCCCACTCCACTCTCAAGGAGCTCTGAGGACACTGGAGAAAGTCCTTGACTGGAAGCCCCAGGACATTACCCCTCCCAGGGTAACACTCTTTAAAAAGATTCCTATGGAAGTGGAATTCCCTTAGTCCTCCTTTCCTCTCTTCCTCTCCCATCTGGTTCCACTTCTTACCTTTCTCATTACAAGTCTCTCTTCTTCCTGGAGTCCATAGAAGTAGCATCGGGCCCACAACCAAAAAGGTCTTCCTATTAAAACACATCCGGGTTTTCTAGTCTTTCCTTAAAGACCTCCAGTTCAAGGGGAGAGCTCCCTCCTTCCCAAGGTGAGTCATTTCACATTTGTCTCTCCAGGCTGTGCTACAGAAGAACTTCTTGAGACTTCTGTCAAAGATCTATGGAAGTGGGGGCAGCTAGGGGGCACAGCGGATAGAGCACCAGCCCTGAAGTCAGGAGGACCTGAGTTCAAATCTGGTCTCAGACACTTAACATTCTTTAGCTGTGTGACCCTGGGCAAGTCACTTACCCTCAATTGCCTCAGCAAAAAGCAAAAAAAAAAAAAAAGATCTATGGAAGTGGTGAGCCATTGTTGAGCCATGGCTCACAATGGGACAAGATAAGGGCAAATATTTAAAAAAAGAAATAGAATGGCACCTGCAAACTACAGACCAATATATTTGACTTTGGTTCTTGGGAAAAATTCAATAATGTGAGGTGGGTCAGTAGTCATGCAAGAAGGAGAGGTGGGTATAGGGAACAAACATGGTTAATTAAGAGGGTATCAGACCACACTCACCTCATTGACTTTTCCACCGTTTCTGTTTGGAAGATGGAATAATGAGATAATATTTAAGTGCTCCACGCGGTATCCGGCATACAGTTGGTGCTTCTTAAACTCTTGTTCCTTTCTCTTAGACCAATAGCATTTATATCTACTTTAGCAAAGCATATAACAAAGTCTCTCCTGCTATTCTTGGGGATGTGATGGAGAGAGATGGATGAGACACTAGTTCAGTGAGATGGATTTAAAATGGCTTGAGCAGTCAGTCCCAAAGTTCCATGGTTCTGTGTCTCCATGGCCAGAGGTGTCCAGTAGAGTGCCTCAGGGATCTGCTCATGGCCCTGTACACGTTTACTGATGACTTTCTTGGGTTCAGAAACACCAGCTTCATAAGTAAAAGTTAGAGCTCAGCGGGGATCTCGGAGCAGATGTTGGATGATCATTTCTCAGTAGATCATGGAGAGGTTGCTAGTTCAGGCATAAGTTGAGTACCTGAAAAAAAGCTCCAAAGAGCCAATCAATGAAATCTGGAAGGCTGTGATATTCACTTGAAGGTGGAGGATTTAAGGGGTGGGTCAAAATGGCTTTTTCAATGGAGCTTAGGATGGAAAGGAGATTTTAATGAGAAAACAAGAAAGGCCAGCATCGATTGAGCAGTCAGAGACAAAAATAGAGAGCTGTTTTACAACAGCTCTAATTGGGCTTGTCAGCCCTGGCCCACGTGACCTTTCATCAGAGGGGCTCAACAGCCGGGAAGCCAAGCCCCCTTTCAGCAGGCCCCGGCCGGAAGCCCACTATGAAGAGAATCACTGGGCTAGGGTGGGGGGGAGGAAGATCATGGAGACACCATCAGGACCATCCCTGGGGTCTCAGGAAGAGATTCTGAAAGTGCTAAAGGTGATATTCTGGGGAGGAACCCGAGGGAGCAGCAGGCAGGGCAGCAGGGGATGCTCTAAGGCGGAAGCTCCAGGACATCTGCGCAGAGGGACTGGCCTGGGGGCGGGGGAATGCTGCTGGAAGCTCCTGCCATGAGGGTCTTTGAGGCATGACAGCATAGGGGAAAGCTCAGGGCTCCGGAGTCCAGGTAGGAGGCTCAATAGGGAAGGGAGCTCAAGGATCGGGCTGTCCCTCAATCACAGCTGCCCAGATGTTTTAGGGGCAAGGAAGGGATCTGGCTCCTTTATCTGACTGGTTTTCAGCCCCTCAGGTCTTAGGCAAGGAAACATTAGAAAGTGAGGGGGGGAGAGAGAGCGAGAGCGAGAGCGAGAGCGAGAGCGAGAGAGAGAGAGAAGAGGAGGGAGAGAGGGGGGGAGAGAGGGAGAGAGAGAGAGAGAGA
>JAJPUD010002260.1:144803-166793 GCA_023553655.1 Myrmecobius fasciatus
TAGGGAGAGAGAGAGAGAGAGAGAGAGAGAGAGAGAGAGAGAGAGAGAGAGAGAGAGAGAGAGAGAGAAGAGGAGGGAAAGAGAGGGAGAGAGAGATTAAGCCATAAAAACCTTTTTTCAGATCATAACACAGGTACAGTCTCTGTCTTCAATGTCTTTTCAGTCTAGTGAGAAACTAGGTATAAAGACCACTAAAATGCAAATTACATCAGGGCAAGTACTGAGCACTTGGAGAGAAACAGAAAGAATCTGGGAAGGCTTCATGGAGGAAAGGCCCTTGAATTGGCCCCAAATAATGACCAACAAAAGGTAGAGGCAAAAGGAAGGGCATTAAAGGTGTAAGAACCCAGAGGGAAAAGGTCTGGAGGTAGGAGAAGGCAGAGTATCATCTTCAACTTCATCTCAAGTGATATTTATGTTGAGATTTAAGATCTCAACCATTACCTTAAGGAACAGTGAATGTGGCAAGAGTGTAGGATGTGTGAGAGGAGGAACAGTGACAGGATAGCTTGGCCCTAGGTGGTGGAGAGCCTGAGCTAAGGAGCTATTGAATCATCAGCCTTCAGAGCCATTTAATGTCTTTGTCTTTGAGCAACAGAGGGATGTAATCAGAGCTGGGCATTTAGAGCCTGGCGGTGGGTAAAATGAATCCGAGAGGAGACAGATTGTTAAACTGAGGTTGTTAAACTGAGAGTACCTCATACTCTGTCTGTGTGGGACATTTTTCTTATTTTAAAGACTCTCCAAACTCACTTTAAACAGTCAGCAAAGAGCACCTACCACCCTCTGTTTTTAAGCATTTCTTAAGCACTTTTCAGTGACCTCCAGTCATCCTGTTCTCTCTCTGGCTCTGATGACTTTGCCCGACCCTCCCTCACTTAAATCCAGTTCACTTACCTGTCATGGCGTTCCCCCCTCATGTCATGCTCCTATTCAAGAACACAAAAACAAACATCCACAACAGCTGGAAGCACCTCCCATGTGCCTATGCTAAGCCCTGGGGAGACAAAGGAAGGAGAAAAGCAGTTCTTGCCCTCGGAGAGTTTATAGTCTAATGGACATCAGTTGTGCTGTTTTCCTTCTCTTCAAACATGATAAAAATCATCCAAGTTTTGACAGAAAAAAGCAGTCTTGGGAGGCCATTTCCAGCTCCCATCAAAGAAGGCATAAGGGAAGTTTTGGGGAGAAGAGAAAAGAGGGGAGAGCTTGGCTCAGGAGACTTGAGGGGATGCCCAGGGAACTCACCCATCAAAGAATGGATAGACAGACTGGAGAAGAGCTAGAGCCGGTGCCATGGGGAGAGCTCAGGGGGAGCAGGAGCTGGCCAGGACCCTTCCAGCTAGGCAGAGGGGGAAGCAGGCAGCCATGAGGACAGCAGAGAAGCCAGCCTCCTCCACCAAGCAGAAAAAGGACTGAAGAAAGACTGCAAAGAGGCTGCCATCATCAAAGGAGGGTGGGTGGCTCACTTATGGGATATGAATGTTATGGAATATGATTGTTCTGTAAGAAACGACCAGCAGGAGGATTTCAGAGAGGCCTGGAGAGACTTGCATGAACTGATGCTGAGTGAAATCAGCAGAGCAGGAGAACATCATACACGGCAACAAAAGGACTATATGATGATCCATTCTGATGGACGTGGCTCTCTGCAACAATGAGATGTTTCAACCACTTCCAGTTGTTCACTGAAGAAGGCCATATACACCCAGACAGAGGGATGTGAAATGTGGACCACAGTGTAACATTTCCATGCTCTCTATCGATGTTTGCTTACATTGGGTTTCCTTTCTCAGATTTTGTTTCTTGTAGACATGATTGTTCTTGCACAGCAAGGTAAGTATGGAAATACGTATACATATATTTGATTTGTCAAGTATTTTAATATAGTTAACATGTAGTAGACTTCCTGCCATCTAGGGGAGGGGTGGGGGGGTAAGAGGGAAAAATTTGTAACAGAAAGCTTTGTAAGGGTCAGTGTTGAAAAATTACCCATGCAGATGTTTTGCAAATAAAAGGCTTTAATAAAAAACAATAATTTAATTTAAAAAAAAGAAAAGAGTGAGTGAGTAAGAAATCAAGAGAGATGGAGCATGATGTTTCCAGAGTGACCTCCAGGAGGCGGGCAAAGGAAGGCCTGGCATCAATCTGGAGCTCCATTGAGCCGGTGCCCAGAGGGCACCAGGGGAAAGGGGGCCGCCATCATCCTGAGGCCAGAGGAATGGCCAAGGACGCTCTTTTAAGGCTCACCAAGTGCTGACCCGAGGTATTGATCAGCCCCGGGAGACTGCCTGGGATTAGCTTTCAGTCTAGACACCTTGCTGCTGACTCCCCTGGCTCCCCAGGGGCCTGGACAGTGGCACAGTCCTTAATTGGCATTGATTGCCCTTTTTCAAATAAACACCTTGCTTTGGGTGGTCCGGGCCCAGCCCCCTGGTCAGCAATAACTCAGAGGATCTTGGGAACTTTCATTTTGGAGGTGGCCCTCAAAAAGATCCTTGAAAGGAAGCAGGGCTTCCAAAAGTGGGCACATCCTGGGCAAAGGTGTGGTGATGGGCTATGGAGAGTCTCAGGAAACCAAGTGATTCCACAAGATTCCTTCTTCTGATTTCTTGTATGAAAAATAAGGCCTGTCCTGTGCCCAGTGGAGGGCTGAAGGGGGCAGAGGGACCAGAAAGGCTTTGTCTTGTCAGGACAGTGTCTGGTTTGGCACATGGGGGGGGGGGAGAGAGGCTCAGGCCCTGCCCCCGACTTTACTAAGAGCCCAGTCCTGTTTCACAAGGGATTGTGTGGGAATCATCAGTGCCTTCTTTTCCTAACTCCCGTGCTGATGGGTGCTGAGTTTCGTTTCCTGGGATCGATGCTATGGACTCCAGTTTTCCGTCCCTTCCCAGCATCCCAGAGAAATCCCGGGGGCTCTCCCGGTGTAGGCTCAGGCAGAAAACCTCAGACCCCGTTTGTCCGGTGGGCTGGATTTGGCGGCTCCAAGACCCCCTGGGAACCTGGGCCCGAGCCTGGTTCTAGCCCAGAGATCGCCACAGCACTACTGCTTCTGGGTCCAGGCAGCACCTACCACATCACCTGCTAGGGCAGACAGAAAGGAGGCCCACCCAACCTTCAAGGGGCTGAGCCTTAGACCTTATACGGGTCAGCCTCAGTTAAGGAGGCACGGCCCTGTGGAGGACTCCTTACCTAGGAACATAGTCAGGCTCAGCAGGGAGGGTCAGTCTGGACGGGCAGCCTTGGTGCCCCTGGCTAAACAAGCATCCTGGGAAGGGATCAGCCCCTCCAGGGAGGACCATGTAGGGAAGCAGCCAAGAGAAAGCCGGGCACCTGGGAGGGAGAGGCCGGAGGTTCCCAGGCAGGTGGTCAGAGAGCATCCCGGGGGTCCCACTGCTCCTGGCACATGACTGCGGACAGCTCCTCCGCCACGTCCTGAAAGACTTCACCCTTTCTGTTCTGAAGCTCCCGCTGAGCCTGCTGGACTAGCTGCTGAAGCCTCATGGGGCAGCCTGCACCTGGGCCCCTGGCCACACTCCCCTCCCTCCCACTCCCCTCTCTCCCTCCCCACTTCTGCATGATGCCTTTGGATCTGCAAAGGGCATGTCACTGATGGCCTATGGCACGCTTTCTTTGCCATCCCCCAGCTTTCTGAAACAAAAGTCCCTTCTCGGTCTCGTCCCCCCGACCCGGCTGCTTTCTCCTTCATATCGTCTCCGTAAGGGCAGAGACTGGCTCCCTTTGGCACCGGTATTCCCAGCACTGAGTAAGCAGTCAGTGCCCAATAAATGCTTTCTCCTGCACTGATTTGTCTGCTCCCCGCCATACTACTTACTACTCCTAAAGAAACCATTCACAGGCTGTGTGTGGGAGAGCCATGAAATGCTCACTAGTGACGTCATCACAGAAACCCGCAGCCCTTCTACACCCCCGGGGGTACAATGGAGAGAGATGCCCGGTCTGATGTGGGTCCGGGCTCCCCACTGGCTGCCAGGCCCACAGCAGCCTTCAGCATTCTGGCATCGGAGCAAGACCGGGAAAAAGTCCCTTTCATCCATCCCACTGACTCTGACCAGTTTGCACAAATGCCCCGTGGCACGTTGGGGTGCCAGTCACTTTTCCGTAGTGGACAGAGAAAGTATTTAGGGACGCGAACGCCGCGCCCGAGTGTTCCTGTACCTTCATGACATCATCATTTTGGCGGGGCCCTGGAGGAACATGAGAAGTATCATATTGGCTAGAGGAAGCTGGTCTGGCGCCGTGGCTTGACCAGTGCCAACTTGGCACACACCACCTTTCTGGGACTCAGTTTCCTAATCAGTAAAGAGAAGAGCAGATGGCACTAGACCATCTTCTGGCCCTTCCTGCTCTCAGTTCTGTGGCAGCTTTCTGATAATCCACATGGAGGAAGTTCAGCCAATGACGTTTGGCAGATATTGAGAAGGGTGTCATGGTGCTGCCCAGAGAAAGGGGAGCTTGTGCCCTCAGTGAGCAGCAGGGTGGGGAGAGGGCACCAGTCTGGTCCAGAAGTGAAACCGGGCAAGCAAGATGAAGGCAGGCCTGGACAAGGCTGATACGCGCAACGCAGGCGGCTGCGCTGGGGTCTCTGGGTCCACGTGATCCTGAGGTTCGGCCCACTTAGAAGTTCTTCAAGTGATGAGATGGAGGATCCAAGTGCGCTTTGTCTCCCGAGATTGCCTCAAAGCCCAATAAAAGGGCTCGCTCTGAGTGGCTGAGCTTGCGGGAAGGTGCTGCCGGGGACCTGAAGGCCCAGAGCGTGGCTTCAGGCCCTCCTCCTTAGGGGCACCCGTGGGGGATGGCAAGACCCTTCTGCCGTGGAGTGCCCTCATTCTGTTTCCCAGAAAGGTCCGAGGAGGAGGATGTGCACGCGAGCTTTTCGAAGCGAGCTCAGGATTCTAAGAAAACAAGCCTTGGCAGTCCTGACCCCAGGAATGGAACCATTGCCAAGACCTGCAGCAGGACACGTAGCTCCATCTCATAAATCCATTGAGGCCGCAGTGGTTGCCAAGAGGCAGATACAAACATAGAATCTGGACAGCCCTGGACTTCCTGTGTGCTCCCCCTCCATTGTCCCCCGTCCCTGGGGGGCATGCAGCCCTCCGATGCTCTCCCCCGCACACCTGGCATCAGTGGGCATATCGCTTGCCCACCCAGCTGCTTTTCTGATTGGCTTATTGCAAATGGCATCCTCAGTCAGTCAGTGAGCATTTATTAAGTGCCTACTATGTGCCGAGTACTGAGGATACAAAGAAAGGCAAAAGACAGTCTCTGTTCTTCAGGAGAATATTGATCTTCCTGCTGCCCATCCTCCACTCTCCAATCCAGCCTCTACATACCTGCACATTGATATTCCTAAACTATGGATCTGACCAGGTCACCCCCCTTCTCCAAAGAATGGTAATGGCTCCCTGAAAATCGATATTCCTAAACTATAGATCTGACCAGGTCACCCCCATTCTCCAAAGAATGGTACTGGCTCCCTGAAAATTGATATTCCTAAACTATGGATCTGATCAGGTCACCCCCCCTTCTCCAAAGAATGGTAACGGCTCCCAATAATAGAAACGAGAACTGGCCACAAGCCGACTCTGGCGCCCACATTTCCAGCCTGATTTCCCCTTGGACCCAAGGGTCCTCTGATGGCACAGCCTCGATGAGCTTTCTTCCTGGAGTGGCTCCCAGCTGGACCCCGCCAGGGGTGGCAGAACCATCCCCGACATCTGGAGCGCTCCCCGATCAGCGGTCTGAGTTTCTGGGACAAGGAGCACCTGCTCAAAAACAGCTCAGCTTTGGGAGTTAGGGAACTCCCCCCTCCAAGGCTGCACACACCCTGCCCCCAGAACACCCTGGGGATTGTCCAGCCTAGAGCAGTTCCTTTCCTCGGGAAGTAAATCCCCACTGGCTTCCCACAGGGCCAAGTGTCTGGTCCAGAGCTCCAGAATTTCTGAGGACCCACGAGGGAACAGAGTAGCATGTTTGCTGTGATTGCTCTGGGAGGGCAGGGGGTCCTAGGAAGGGCACATGATGTGCTCCGGGGAGCAGCAGAAAGTGGGGTGTCGGGGAAGGGATGGTGGGAGGAGAAGGCATTTCAAAAGTCAGTGAGGTGGACCTCAGGAGCACTAAGTGCCACACGCTTACCCCAATCTAGAACAGTTCTGGTAGCACCAAACGGCTCTAGGCCAGAGGCTTTTGGGGTGCAAGGGCCAACGGCCAGAGGGGATATCATTAAAAATAAAAGCTTCCATCTAATGAAGGGTCATAGCAGCAGAGTGGCAGGTTCCCACCGTCCCTCTGGATGCTTGGGAGGGCAGGGCTTGGGCACCGGTGTGAGCGAAGGGAGGGCTGTGGCAGAGTTTGCAGGCAAGAAGGTTGGGGGGCGGACAGTCTGTGCCCACAGCCCTTAGCACTTTAAACTTCTGAGAGCTGGGAAGCGGCCCCTAGATGGTGGGAGAGCACCAAAGGCCAAGGGCTTTGCATCATGCTGACATCCCTCATCAGACCCGTCTGAACTCCAGGGAGCATCTGGGAATCTTGGGGCCCAGTCCTCTGCCAGCTCTGGGCTCCAGGTGGGATGAGGGCAGAGTGTGTGTATGTGTGTGAGTGTGTGTGTGTGTCAGTGTAAGTGTGTAAGTGTGTGTGAGTGTGTGTGTGAGTGTGAGTGTGTGTGTGTGAGTGTGTGTGTGTGTCTCACAGGTTGCCCGACTCTTTCCTTCTCAGCACTCTGGGGGTAGAAGGGGGGAAGAAGGGGGGCACCACTCTTCTCACTTTTCTATGGCACTCACCCAAGTGCACACCGCTCACCAGGGCCAGGAGCAGCAGGACCGGACTTTCCCATTAATTGCAACAAGAATCATCTTTATCCTAGCCATAGCCAGCATTTATCCAGGCTTAGAGACCGCCTCAGTCTCACACACACTCGCTCTCCCCTTAGAGATCCTGCTCTTATGCTGGCTGTGGGCTTTGGGGGCTCCGTGGGGGTGGGAAGGGGTTCTGTTCCGGGGGAAGGGGAGAGACGACCCTCGACTAGCGCTGCTCAGCTCACATCCGGCATCTCATGTCTTTCTACCTTGTAAAAGATAAAAAAAAATTAAAGGTAATTTCAGGAGTTGATTTTACCCACAAAATTTTAATTCCCTTTTAAATAAATGTGGGAGTTCGATCAGAAAAAGCCCAAAACAGGAGTCTGTTTTTGACAAGGGGTGGAAAAATAAAGAGACACAGAGAGAGAGACAGAGACAGCAGAGATAGAAACAGAGAGAGACAAAGAGATAGAAAGAGAAAGAGACAGAGAGAAAGACAGTGACAGAGACAGAGACAGAGAGAGAGAGACAGAGACAGAAAGAGAGAGAGACAGTGACAGAGATAGAGACAGAGAGAGACAGAGACAGAGAGAGACAAAGAGACAGAGAGACAGAAAGAGAGACAGTGACAGAGACAGAAACAGTCAGAGAGTGCAGGAGGAAGAGGAAGAAGAAGCAGCAGCAAGAGGAGGAGGAGGAAGAAGGGAGGGAGGGAAAGGAGGAAGGGGGAGAGAGGGAGTCAGAGAGAGGAGGAGAAGAGGGCAGGGAAGGAGGCTTGCCATCCTCCTGACCGGTGGGCTCACTCCCTCTGACCCGGTTATACACCAGTGCACCGGAAGGACTTTCAGAGCCATTGAAAAGAGTTCTCACCTCGGCCACAGCCAGTTGGTTGATGTCTGTCCAAGAACAACAGAGGGCCCGGCCTTTGGAGCGGGGCCAAGGCCAGCGATCCAGGGGAAGGTTCCATTTCCATGGCCGCTATTCCAACACTTAGGGAGGCTGGGATTCCGTTGGCGAGGCTGCCCTCTGCCTCCCTGGTTCCATACAGATCGCAGCCCTTGGGGTCTTTTCCTGGTGATCAGCCTTTCAGACCCAAACTGGGCTGGTCCTTGGATGGGCAGCAGTTTCTCAGGCTAGCAGGGGGCCAGACCCGAAGCCATCCCAGCTTGGGCGGCCTGGCCCAGTCAGGGAGAACCGGGGTCCCCCGCACACCCTAGGGAGCACCTTGGAGGGTGTCCTTGGGAGGGCCCCTAGACAAGAAGAGAAACCAGAATCTGAGAAGCCTAAAATGCCCCAAACTCCGCGTAGCCCCGCTTGACTGCCTTCCTTTCCTAACTAACAAGAGCCCCTCCAGTCCTGTCCTGTGCCCCTGGACTTTGCAGCTCGCTAATGGGGTCCTTTCGGTGGCCCCCTTCTCTCAGCTGCCCTCTGACCCTGAGGTTCGAGGTATTCTGAAGCAAGAAGAGGGACGACGGCTGGATGAAGCTGGGGCCAGCGGCAGCTTGGGACACGGGCCCAGCGCGCAATCTCCCACAGAAAGACGAGAAATAACCGATGATGGTTAGCATCCCCAGGTCGCTTTTAAGCGGCCATGTTGGATTCTTTTCTATGCGTGATCTCATCTGCTCTTGATGGTAGCCCCTTAAATTGGACGTTGTTGTTAGACTCCTTTTTACCAGTGAGGGGACGGAGCCTGAAAGAGTCAAAGCTGTCTCACCCACGTGGTAAGGGGGGCTTCCAGCTCCGTCTCACCGACCCCACGACGAGTGCTCCAGCCGCTCTCCCATAACGCCTCACCAAAAGGCAGAAGCTGACAAAGTGGGCCAGCCCCCCAGTACGAGACGAATGCGGGCCAAGCGCCTTCCCTCGGCAAAGTCTCCTTGGGGTGCCTGAGGGGAAGGGCTTGTTTGTTTTCCTTTCTCTGCCTTGGCATGGAGACAGGAAGAAAATCTGGACTGGACAGCAGGTCCCTTCCCCAAGAGCATCCAGAAGAGGGCTTTTGGGGGGCCCCGCGCACCCCTGACCTCTTCCTGGCCGGGCCGCTGGGCGCGGAGGCCAGAAAAGCCGAGTTCTCGGCCCGTCTGGGAAATTCCCTGGGTCTCTCCGAGCGAATCTCCTCATCTCTCTGCCTCAGTTTCCCGACCTCCAGGGGAAGAGAATCACCGCACCCACCTCACAGGGATGCCAGAAGAATCGAAGGCGACACCTGAAGCACCGTGCAAGCCCCAGCATCCTAAAAACACCAGTCTCCTCACTCGGTCCTCTCCATGGGATGAGAAATGGACGCCACTAGCAAGTCTGTGAAGAGGAAGTGGGGGCTGCCGGAGCCCCGCCGTCTTCAGGGTGGTTTCTAGTCCTGGGAAGAAGCTTGCGCATCCGGGAGCCTGCCCAAAGGGGGCCCTAGAGAGGGAGGAGGGGACCCCTCGGCCCCGCAGCAAGGGCTGCTGGGACGCTTTCCAAAGAAGAGTTCCAGATCAAACGCAGAAGCCCACCCCCTTCTGTCTTTCCTCTTCTTACAGCTCACTCCCCAGCACGCTCTCTTCCATCCAGCAACTCTGGCCTTCTGGCAGTGCCAGGGACAGAGCCTCTACCTCTCAGCCCCCCCCAATCCTCCGGATTCACCTTCCCAAGGCAGAACAGTCCCAGGCACGCCACCTCATCCTCAGTCCACGCGAATAGAAATCCCTCTGTTGGGCTCTGGGTCTTCCTTACCCTGCCCCTCTCTCCCCTTCCAAGCTTCCTTCCCGCGGGCTCGGCGTCCCGAGACACTGGCCTCTGGGAGTCCCTCCCCGCTGGACGTGGCCTCTCCCAGCTGTTCCCGGCCTCCTTCCTTGCCTGCCTTCCCACTGGTCTTAGTGAAAATCCTGTCTTGTCCAGGAAGTTCCCCCTACTCTCCTTTAATCCCAGGGTCTCCCTCCTCAGACCATTCTACACAAAATTCTGTATCTGTTGCCCCCCCCATTAGATTGTGAGCTCCCGGAGAGGCGAAGTTGTGTTCTGCCTTCGTACCGGTCCCCCCTCCTCCCAGTGGTAAGCACAGCGGGAATGCAGGTAACAACTGTTTGTTAAGCACCTACTGTGTGCCAGGTACTGCGCCAAGCACTAGAGATGCAGGTTAAAAAAAAGGAGATGGATTTTTCTTAGATATTGTACAAATATGTTTACACATATTGCATTTAACATGTATTTTCACATGGATAACCTATATTGGATCGCTTGTCATCTAGGCGAGGGGCTGGCGGAAGGAGGGGAAAATGTGGAACACGAGGCTTTGTAAGGATCAATGTTGAAAAATTATCCGCCCGTATGTTTTACAAATAAAAAAGAATGAAGCAGAAATATAAAGAAACCAATTTGTAACTTAACATTGTTTGTGAATAAGGCAATATGTAGAAATGCTGGACTAATGGGGGCGCAGAAGTAGCCGTCAAATATATATTTGTTCCAGAAAAAAAACAATAAAAAAGGGGTTTGGATTTAAAAAGAAAGGAGTTGGTCCCTGCCCTCAAGGAGGAGCTCTATAAAAAGAGTCCCCTTTGGGAGAATTCTAGTAGGAAAAGAAGCCTGGTGAGAAGGGGAGGGAAAAGCGGCAAAGCCCCCAGTCTGGGGCTGGGGGCAGGGAGACCACGGTTTTGAAGTCTGCAAGTTAGAGACTGAGCCAGAGGGTCCTTGGTTGTCCTGGGTCCTCCCCCCAAATGGACACAGCAGGAAGGAGCGGCCAAGGGAGGAGGCTTAGGGGACACTTGGAAAACGTCTATTCCGGGAAGAGAGGGCAGCTGAGGCAGAGCCAGAGCAGACCAGAGGAGGGTGGGCTGAGGGGCAGGGCCCTCTGGGGAGCTGCCAGGCAGGGAGGCGGGCACAGCTTACCTTGGCAGCCAGCCCACAGAAGGATGAGGCCATTTCATAAAACCCACACTTCTTCCTCAAAAACGTCCCGGCCCGTGGGATGGCGGGGATCCCCAGGATTCATGATGCCCGATCCCCTCGTTCAGTCAGAGACCGCCGGATTCAGCTCCGGCTCCTGCAGCCCATTCCCTCAGCCTAACACCTTCCTGGGACATGGCAGGAGATCGGGGGAGAGGCTGGGGATGGGGTGGGACAGACTGCTGGAGTCTGAACCCATCAGGGAAATGGCCCCCAAGGCGACATGGAGAGCTGGGCTGGGCACCTTCCATGCTGTTAGGGTGCCGGCTAGAAGCCCGGGAGGTGGGGCCGGACTTCCCCCATCCCCTACTAAGGGAGGCTCTCTGTCCGCTCGCTGGCTCTGAGAGCGGCGTTCTAGGCCATCCTTGGGGGGGGGCGGTACAGGGACCCCTATGTCTGCGGCTGACGAAATCTGCTCGGAGGTCTCGGGCCATGGCAAAGGCGCAGCTTCACATCCGGGCCGCACTGGAGATGCACAGCTTGGGCAGAGGTTGTAAAGGAAATTCGCCCCCCCAGGTGAGCGCCCCATCACTGGCTGGTCCCCATCCACTGCCTCTGTCCCCAGGTGAGTGGCCGCGGCGGCCGGCCATGCTCCTGGTCTCAGTTTTGCTTCCCTACCTTACTGGCCCCAGGTGGCCGGCAGGAGGGGGTGGGATCCGCTGGAGGGGAGAGAGTAGGAACTTCTGAAGGTCAAGGAGGGAAGTGAAACGGTACCTGCTGTTGGAGCCGGTGACCCCCCCCAGCCCCCTCCCTCCCCCCCATCCCAGAGAGGACGATGGGATCCAAGCCCTGATGTCCTGCATGGGAAAATACACGCCCTGGCTTCTCAGGAAATTACACGTGGGCTACCTGAAGAGCTCCGGGCGTGAAGACACAGCGATGGTGGTTCCGGGGATCCATGGGCTGGGGCTGGAGCACGAAGAGCAATAAACTGCTGGCTGACCCACTGGGAGGCTTTGGCCTAAGTGAAACAGCCCCAGGGAAGTCGCCTTGGCACTCACTCCCAGAAGGAGGTCTGGTTGGGGGCGGGGAGGGGGCTGGATCGGGCCAGCTGACCCAAGGGGGCGGCCATGCATCCTGGAGGGGGAGCTGGCTCATTCATTTTACCCCTACTATTCTGCTGCAAGCTTTACCCACTCTTTCATAGGTGAGAAGAAATCAAATGTACGACCGGCCGCTTAATGAAGAGGAGAGAGGCTGGCGCCGTGCCATCTGGTCTGGTAAGCAGCTCAAGACCAGTGAGACCGGGTAACGGCTTCTCCAAAGGGCACAACGAGGGGGACAGAGGCTCCCGGCTCTCAGAGAGCCAGCGACAGCTTGGGGGCCCCAGAGCGTGCTGGGCTCCTGGATAACGGCCACCACCTGTGAGGACGGGCCCCTGGTCCTCTCCCAGTAGGGTCCTTCTGCTGCCACGCGTGGGGGCTGCCCGTGTCACCAAACTGGAGCGAGGACGTCACTCCCCAGAGCAGTCCCCAGGTTTCCCGGAGCTGGAATCGTGCTCCTTCCCGTCTTTTCCCTGGGGAATCCTCCTGGCTAAGGTTTCCGGTCTTCTTATGACCGAGCGCTTAAGCGCTGACGACAACTGTGCCCCTCTTGGGGACCTGGTGATTCCCAGGGAAGCTCCCATAAGCAGAAGAGAGGCTGGCACCACTGGCAGAGCTCCGCAAGGGAAGGCGCAGGAGGGATCGTTCACAGGAGGCACCCACACGCTTGTGGGTGATTCAGAGCCTTGCCCGGCGCTCCGGCTCCGTTCCCAGCCCCTCTGCAGCACAACCCCCCCCCCTTGTGCCACATGGACCGAGTCCCGCTGGGGCTGCCGGGCAAGCCAGAGACATCCCGTGGGTCCGTAGGTGCCGGGAACTCGGCCGGTCTTCAAAGTGAGGGCTCGGGAATTAGGTTCCAGGAGCTTCTGGACATGAGTCAGTTGACTACAAAGTGGACAGCGGAGAGCAGGGCCCAGGATGGAGAAGGATGCTCTGCAAAGCGTCCCCTCCCACGTGGCGTATGGGCGCCAGACGGGGACCGAGGCTGGCAGACCAGACAGAGAGCAGGAGGCCAGAAGGGACAGGGCAAGACGTGGAACGCCACGAGGGACCGTCCTGCCCAGAAAGACAAAGGAGTGTCACCCCGTGCCGTCTGACGCAGACTCCCCCACGAGGACTTGATGGCCACGTGTCCCCGAGAGCACGCCAGAGGAGACTCAGAGTTAATCTGTCAAAAACTGGGTGAGACCGCCCTGGCCAGAGGAAAGGAAATCAGGCATGGCGGCTGTCGGGGACTCGCCCCATCCACACTCTGTGCGGTCTTTTCTGCCCAGATGTAGGAGCCCACGTAGCAGGGACCACCACAAGCGACCGTGCAGAAAGGGTCCCACGTCGTGTCCATCTCCCAGAGAGAAGGGCCACCCGCGCCGTGATCTCCAAGTCTCCCGGGGAAGGGGCAGGTCAGGGGTCAGGGGCTCCTAGGCTCAGAGCTTCCAGAGCCCAGCCCCTTTATCTTAGAACCCCCCCACAAAGGGCCCTCTGGTCTCTGCCTTCAGGCCGGCCCACCCGCCGATCCCGCAGCAGTCCCTGTTGGGAGGTCGGTGCTGGCCTCCAGCCTGAATCTGCCTCCTGCTCCCTGTCCCTGTGGCTCCTGGCTGATAGATCCTCAGGGCACCGCCACCCTCGTCCCGGGAGCCCCCGTCCTGGCTGCCTTCCGCCCAGGCAGGCCTGGGGCTGTCCAGAGGAGTTTGGGCCAGTTTATTCAGGAGGACGTTCTCCCTCAGACCCGTTGCTTCTCTCACCTGCTGCAGCACCTGGGATCCCCAGAGCCAAGGACAGGGCGGCCCCAGTTTCCCTCCCACCCCCCCAGGATGCAGTGACTGGACACCCCCCAGACACCGGGACTCAGGCTCAAACCTCTCCCAGGTGTGAATCCTCCCACGATCTGGGAAGGGAAGAGCCGGCTGGCCGCAGGCTTCTCTCTCCCGGGGCGACCAACATTTTAGCATCCGTGGAGAGGACGCCACATCTCACCCGGCACGTTAACCCCCGACCATCACAGGGAAGTTGTCCCGCTTGTCTGTGACAAGGTTGTCATTGGTGACAGGGCCAGGATGGAGATGGGTGTTGGCTCCCAGGCAGCCACTCTTGCTTTGCCCCCCCAGGAGAGCTCCCCCATCTCCTCCCTGCTGGCCAGCAATACCCTGAACTCATCATCATTCTCCCAGAGCTGCAGCCCCGGTCCCCACTTTCTGGAGGCAGGGAGTCTGAAGGTACCACTCCCCAGTAACAGACCAGGGGGGCCCCCACCTTCATTGCACTGAACTCTTGGGGCAGCTTGGGTGAGAGATTATGAGACTGAGGTTCTGCTCCCACACATGGCCAGCGCTGTTCCTGCTCTTCCACCCAGGACCAAGGGCTCCCCTCCTTAAACCCAAGCTTGTCACCTCCTTGAGGCGCTGCTCACCCCCAAAATGCCTGTTCCAGGGGTCACAAGAGGATTGGAGAGGAGACTATAGAAGGGCACGAATGTATCTGAACTCCTGGACACCATCAAATCCTGATGACTGGACCAACAGGTCACGATCCCCCAAAGCTGGCATGCATCCTGCAGAAATGTACACAGGAATCAGCATTTATTAAGCACCTACTGTTCACCAGGCACTGTGCTAAGTGATGAGGATACAGACACAACTGTGAGCCAATGCCTCCCCTCAATCAGCCGCCATTCTTTCAAGAGATAACATAGAGAAAGAAGCAAGGGCCAAGAAAAGCAGAGTCTGAGGAGAAACAGGGACAGTGGCTGGAGTCACATGCAAGTCATCTGCCACAGGTGCCACAGCACAGGTCCTGGTGCTGTGATTAATTTTGTCCAGGGCAAAAGCAAGAAGAGCAAACCGGGGACAAGAGGGATACACAGGTAGTGGCAAAGATGGCAAGGTGCCCATGCGGGGTAGGCACTGGTGCCCTAGAGGAGAGATGGGGTCAGTGAAGCAGAGTCTGCTGAGATAAGCAGAGTGGATTGGGTGGGTTTCTCCTCACTCACTCATGACCAATGTGGAGGAAGGAAAATAGGGCAGGAAAATCATGGAGGACATTTTGGTCACGTGGACACCTTTGGAGATGGGACAGTCTGAGGTTTTCATAAGGGTCAAAGATCTGTTTGTTACTTTTTTTAAAATTCAATTTTATTTTTAGTTCTGAATTTTCTCCCTTTCCCTTCTCTCCTCTATCAATGGAAAAAACAAGACCAAAACCCATTACAAATTGTGTAGTGATGCAAAACAAATTCCCGTATTAGCAAAATAAAAAAAGCAAAGTCTCCTCATTCAAGGGGGCTAGATTTCATCACAAGTCCTCCAGAGTCCTGATTGATCATTGAGATGATCAGAGTTCCTAAGTCTTTCAACAATGTTTGTCTTTACAGCATTGCTGTTATCTCATGAATTGTTCTCCAGCTACCACAAACAGAACTGCTCTAAATCATTTTGTATATATATGTAGTTTCAAGTTGTATTACAGAATAGCTAGACCAGTGTATGAACTCCCAGCAACGGTGCGTTAGTGTACCTGTTTCGTCACAATACCTGTATCATTCGTCATTTTCTTTTTTGTCATCTTAGCAAATATGAGCTGTATGAAATAGTATCTCTGCATTGCTTACATTTGTAATTCTCTAACCATTATTGATCTGGAGCATGAAAACCTGGATTTCTTCCTTGAAAAATGCCTTTTCCTAGTCTTTAACCATCTATCAATTAGGAAATTCTTACAAATTTGAAAAATTCCTTCTATATCTCATAAAAGATATTTTGTGAAACACTACGAAGACTTTGTCCCAGTTTCCTGCTGCTCTTCTAATTTTTAGCTGCATTGATTTTGTTGGTGCCAAATCTTTTTAATTTTATGGAATTATTTTACCTGCTGTGATTTTCAGTACCTCTCACCTGGCTCTGAATTCTTCCCTAAGCGATAGAATTGATAGGTAATTTCTTCCTTCTTATGGCGTCACCCTTTAGTATAAATCATGTATCTAGTTGGAGCTTATTTTAGTATGAGATATTGGTCTATACCTAGTTTCTGCTGACCGGCTTTCAATTTGTCCCACCAGTTTTTGCTGAATTGTGAATACTTGCCCCAACAGCTGGAAACTCTGACCTTATTAAACATTAGGTTTCTCTATTCATTTGCTTTGCAAACCATGTACCTAATCTTTCCTATTGATCAACCTCTTTATTTCTTACCCAGTACCAAACCAAACTGTATATTTGTTCAGTATATTACAACTTTGTAGAACAGTTTGAGATGGGGATTTATAGGATGTTAGAAGGACTAGTACCTCTGTTGCAAGGGTTGCCATGAAAATGGCTGCTAATCCATCTTTAGTGTCCACCTGCCACTCAACTGTCAGGCGTGGCTCCAAGAAGTTGTACCATATATAGCAGTCATACCTCAGTATACAACCGGGCTAAATCAGAATCAGGGTAACAGTGGGCCTCAGATCTGTCCGTGGGGTGGTTGTCTACCCCAAGCATGTGAAGATTTCTCCTGGCAAATGGGTAAAGGAGAGCTGTGAAGGCGCCTGAAGCAGGCACTGCAGAATGCTCAGACCTTGGTTGGGCATTGCAGATGGCAAGATCATCCACTGCATCCCAAGGCACTGCCAGCCGTCTGACATCATCGGATTTTAATAAGTCCAAAAGAGAGAACCAGACTGGCAACTTTCTGCAACTCTGCCTCATTTTCATCTGACATCCCCTGTGATATCATCGATCCTCTTCAAAATGAAAGACAAACAACAACAAATGAAAAACAACAACAAAGGAAGGGTCACCGTCCTTTCCATTTCCCCCCTTAATGCCCCAAATTCTTGAACTTTATTTTCTCCAAACGAATTTTGTTAGCTTTCTTAGCATTTTCTTTGATAATTTGACTGATCTAGTACTGAATAAATAAATTAATTTCTATAATATTGTCATGTTATCATATTTGCTAGACATATCTAAGAGCAATTAATGTTTCTCCAATCTGTCTTTGTGTAAAAAGAGTGTTTTATGACTGTGTTCATATAGTTGTTGTATACATCTTGGCAGGTAGACTCCTAAGTATTTTATATTGCCTACGGTTATTTCCAATAGGGTTTCTATTTCTTCCAACTGGATTTTGTTGGTAATACTCAGAAACATTGATGATCTGTGTGGGTTTATTTTGAATCCTGTGACTTTGCTGAAGTTGCTAATTGTTTCAATTATTTTTAAGTTGACTAGTGTTCTCTAAGTGAAGCATCATAATTTCGGCAAAAAGTAATGGTTTTATGACTTCTTTGCCTCTACTTTTTCTTCCATTTATTTTTTCATGTCTTAGTTCTGTAGCTAGCATCTCTGGGACTTTGTTGAACAGTAAAAGTGATAATGGACCTTAGTTTTATATAGCAAGGAGAGGGTAAAGGAGGGAGGATAAGGAGGAAATAAGCAGAAGGAGAAGGGGGTGAGGAGGGGAGAGAGGAAGACACAGAAGATCAAGAAGCAGTGAGTGAGAAAGTGAAAGGAAAAGGAGGAAAAGACAAGTGAGCAATTGAAGGAGAACCCCCAAAGGAACAAACACAAAACCTATCATACCTCAGCTGTCGGCTAATTTGTGACTTAGCTCCCAGCAGTCCTGGGAAGACTTCCAAAGAAGCAGCTAAGGAGGGAGGTGCGGGGGACGTGCCCCAAATTCACTAGAGAATGATTACGGGAGCAGCCAGCCTTAGGACTGAGCAGACAGAGTGGCTTCCTGCCACAAGATGCTACTCACATTTTCTTCATAAATGAATGAACATTGTTATAGATACAGACACAGACATTTCACCATCTCCAGTGTAGACAGTCCCCGTGTGCATGGATCTCTACTTCAGAAACCGGTGACTTTGCTTATAGGAATCTTTCCTCCACTGACACAGAAGATGAGCCCTCGGAGACTTAGAATATGGTCTTGGGGTGCATGGGGATTCTGGTGTAAGGGCTGCTGGGCACCTTTCAGGGCTGTTCATCCGACTTTGGTTTCCATCTTTCACCCAACTTTCACCTATACTATGGGCAACCACAGCCCAGTAAATGGTCTTAAATGGGCTAAACCAGGGTAAGGGGAATTGAGGGGAGTCACACTCCTCAGGGAATTGGGGGTGTCTACCCCAAGCATGTGAACACTTCCCCCAGCATGATGGGTAGATGAGAACAATCTGCTATGACAGTCGGGAAGTGATTGGGGCAGACACTGGAGAGCTTAGAGCTTGGTTGGACATGGAAAACGCCAAGGTCATGCACTGCAGCCTGAGCTATCCCCGGGCATCCTGACCCTTGCCCTGCCGTCCCACTCCAATGACTCTGGAAGGGAAACTGAGCCTGACCTCTTCGGGCAGCTCTGTCTCACTTAAATCCAGTTCCCAAGGACATCAATGGGTGACATCAGGGTCCTCTGAAATCAGAGGATGAACAACACCGGAGATCTTGGAAGGATGCCAGTGGGCAAAGCAAACAAAGAAAGGCCCTTCGTCTCTCTGCACCGAATCTGAAGTTGAGCCTCTCTGACCTCTGCCAGGCTGGTCCTCAGACGGCCCAAAGTTGGACCCTAGGCTCCAGCTGTCCTCTGGCCAGCCCAGAATGCCATAGACTCTTCCCTCACCTCGTTCTGAATGAGTGCTGCTGCAGGCTGGATCAGCCCGGAGGGGGTGAGAGTCCCAAGCTCCTGCGGGTCCCTTCCCAGCTGTTCTTTCAGCTCCTTGGGACCTTTTGTACTCGGCCAATAGAATGTGGCCGGTGGTCCGAATGTCAAAGTGCACCAAACTCTCAATTTCATGCAAAGAAAAGATGGATCCTATGAACTAAGCATTAATTCTGGCAGAATAAATCTAGGAGAATCCTAGAATCAGGAGCCCCCTCCCCAAATAAAACAAACTTGCGTTCCTCCAATAAAGATGGAGGAATATCGTGATAGGATTCAATATGGAGCATCTCCAGGGTGAGAAGGAGGCCGGGATGGGAAATACCAAGCCGTTGTGGGGAGGAGCACTGAAAGGACTTATGGGGAGGTGAGTCTGGAAAAGAGCCATGTCATATCACAAAAGGAGGAGCTGAGGAAGGAAATCATTCCAGATTGGGGGGAAATGGGGGGGACAGAGGGAAGCAGCACACAAATGGCAGCCAGGATGCCGGGGACAGAGAAGAGCAGGGAGCTCCATGGATCTGGAAAGCAGAGAGTGTGAAGAGCACTAAGCCAGTCAGAAAGGGAAGGGAGGCGAAGGCCCATTGAAAGGATTCTAGGGCCCGCCGGCAGAGTCTGCATTTTCTCCGGGAAAGCCCGAAGCCCTTCGAGCAGAGAGCCACGGGGTCCGTCTGGGTTCTAGCCATATGGGCTTGGAAGCTGGCCAGGGCTGCTGGAGAAGGGGAGAGCAGGGCCCAAAGGGAGCCTCGGGAGCACTGCAAGCACACGGAGCCTCTGGGGCCCTGGGACAGGACAAGTTTGGGGCAGGGATTCAAGCTCCCCTTAGGCCGGTTCCAGGATGGCCGGCAGTGTTCTAGCTAACACTGAGTGTCAGGGTTGTCCGGGTACCGCCCCAGGGAACGGGATGATCCACGGCGACATCTCTCCCTCATCCCGGGGACACCCAGACTTTGGCAAGCATTTCCCAGCATCCGGGCAGGCTGTGCCCAGGGCATTCCCTGCTTCGCCAGCCCAAGGGCCCTTCCCAAAAAGGCAAGTGGCTCTGCCCTGCTCTGGGAGGGAGGCCCTTCCCTCCTCTAGTAAACCCCATGAGTTTGGGGCCAGGAGAACTGAGACGAGGAGGGAGGAGGACAGAAGAGTCACCAGGATGCGCTGTGATCAGCATCACTGCAAGGAACTTCCACACTGATGAAATCACACGCCTGTTTTAGTGTTTAAGATCCAACATTGTCCAGCATTTCCTTCCTTTGAAATGTAGGGTGACAAAGGGCCTACGGCACTGGGCTTGGAGCCAGAGAAACTTAGCTGCAAATCCCTCCCCTGCCAGATGTGGGATCAACAGCAAGACCTTTTACCTCTCTTAACCTCAGTTTCCTCATCTGTAAAATGGCAGTAACAACACTTGTACCTACCTCAGAAGACTGTTGTGAAGGTCAAAGGATACGATGTGCATAAAACGTGTTATAAATTTTGATGTCACCTTTCTCTTGTGGTTATTATTATCGGGAATAATAATGACAGGGTGAATTTTCCTCAGAATTCCCTCCACTTCCAGTTCCTTTTTTTTTGGTTTGCAATGGAGTTCAAAGCAAATTTTGCAAACCTAGCTTGGGATGAAAGTCAAATAACACTTTGTCAGATGTTCTGGGGGTTTTTTTAATAGGAAAAAAGTCACTGGAGAGACCTACAGCTGGTTTCATTTCCTCACCAGCTCTCCCCCCCTGACCTCTGTGGTGATTTCGGGGTCTACATGAGGATTCATCATGAACGGCCTCCAGGAAGTGCACGAGTCCATAGGTTACCAACATAAGTTACCCCTTCTTTCTTTCTTCATTCCTGTCTCACTCAAATGCTTGCCATCTTATTTTCTGATAAGTTTCATAGATTTCCCTCAGGTACTTTTCTTGGTATCACCTTAAAATAGCAGGCAAGAAAGAGCAGCTGAACAGCGGGACCCCGAAGTTCACGATTGTTGCCAATATTCCTGAGGAGTCCAATTCAATGGTGAAACAGCTTTAACCAATCCGCAACTTATTAAGCACTAGCTGTGTGCAAGGGACCATCCCAGTAGGTGCAAGAGACACCATAAATGAAAAACAACTCAGAACCTGCTCTCAAGGGGCTTGCGAAAGAGCCAGAGGGAAGAGACCTCTGTGCAAATGATGAAAGCGCGGAGGAGACTTTGATTAAGTCCTAGGGAATGGCAAGCAATGACTTGAGAAATTCCCAAAGGAAGAATTGCTTCTAGTGGAGGGAAAACGGAGCTAGATGAAGGAAGCCATCTGGGCTGGCTCTAGAGGAGGTGGGAGGAAATCAGTGCTGGTTGGAGGGACACTGTGTACAAATGCACAGATGCAAGAAACAGCAGGACCAGATCAGAGAACGGGAATGATTCCATTTGGCCAGAGCGGTGAGTAGGAGAAGGTGAATGCTGGAAAAAACAAACCTAGAAAGTGTTGGGAAGGGTGTTCTGGAAAGCAGCGACCTTCTGTTGCACAAGAAGAACTAAAAGAAGGCTCAGAGCCTTTGGGGCTTCAGTCAGCCCACCACGAGCCCCCCCAACCCCAGAGATGTTACGGGCACGGAAAAAGACCTTTCTGTACAAATATATTCACAACAGCCAGAACCACAGCACAGGACAAACTGGGAACATTGGGGATCTAATGATTAGGAAATTACTCAGCGTGCTGGAGTATCTGAACCTGATGGGACATGATTGATTGCACTGTCAGAAAAGTCAAAGTTCACTTCAAGAACTATATGACCGTAGCCCACCACCTCCTCTCCCCTCTTCTCCATCCTCTACATGTGCATTAGCACTGATGACTCCAGATGATGGCAAGGGGGGAGCTATAAACCACTGGGACTGCACTTCTAACACCGTACATCTCGTAAGCCCCCACTGGTGTACTTCTCATTAACAATAAGCCAGCAGACACAATTAACTCATAGCAAAGTACTTAGACAGTATCATAAAAATGAATAAAGCGTTTCAGCCCCTCATAAATTTGGAAACATTCTGCCAAACAGAGACAGAAATCACCACTGGGAAGAACCAGCACAGGATACCGTGATGTTGGGGAGGGGGGCAGATGTGTAGGATACATCAGTGACAGAGACAGCTCAGAATTCCGGAAGCCAGAAGCCCTTCCTCTCTTGGGAAAATCCTCAGACATCCCCCTTAGGGGTAGGCTGTTTCCTGGGCTTCTCCGCAGGGCTGAGGGTCTGCTCCTCTCCACAGCTCAATGCTCAAACACCTCCCCTAGTGATGTTCTCTCTCTCTCTCTCTTTTCTTTTGCTTTTTGCTTTTTGCTGAGGCAATTGCTTGTAATGTTTTTTGAATACATAGACCTCAATATTTCTCTCTCTCTTTCTTTCTGTCTGTCTGTCTGTCTCTCTCTCTGTTTCTGTCTCTGTCTCTCTCCCTCCCTCCCTCCCTCTCTCTGTCTCTGTCTCTGTCTCTCTCTCTCTGTCCCTCTCTCTCTCTCTCTCTCTCTGTATCTATCTATCTATCTATCTATCTATCTATCTATCTATCTATCTATCTATCTATCTATCTATCT
>JAJPUD010002260.1:166803-183061 GCA_023553655.1 Myrmecobius fasciatus
TCTATCTATCTATCTATCTATCTATCTATCTATCTATCTATCTATCTCTTACAAACACACACACACACACACAGAGGAATAAGAGACTTTAGGGAGACTCCACCTATGAGGCAGCTGGAGGCAGCATTGTGCACAGGAGCAGGGGAGTTGGGGGAGCAGGAAGACCTGACCTCAGGTGTGACAGCAGATCCTTCCTAGCTGTGTGACCCTGGGCAAACTCACTAATTCTGTTTTTCTCGCTTCCTCAACTGGAAAATGAAGGTAAAAACGGCAGCTACCGTCCAGGGCTTTGGGGAGGATCAAATGAGATAATAATTGAGTAATACTTGGCACATAAGCAGGGCTATACAAATGTTAACTATTATTATTATTATTATCTTCTACTCACTGGCATTAAGAACCACAGGGCCATGGGCAGGGAGGAGGAGATATTTAAACTCTATGCCCACAGGCTGGCGCAACTTGAAGCTGTGGGCATCCCAAGCCCAGTCCTCCTCTGGGTGTGTCCATGAGAGCATGGAAAGGTGCAGATTTATGAAAAGGAGAGAGACAGAGACAGGGGAAAAGGAGAGAAAATAGAGAGTCAGAAACAAGAGAGAGAAAGAGAATGAGGGAGGGAGGGAGGGAAGGAGAGGGGGAGAAGAGAGGAAGAGAGAGCAGAGAGAGAGAGAGCACAAGCACTTTTATTTAATGGGAAGTCTCAGGCAGACGGACCATAGGGGAAAGTTTGGGCTCAGTGACTAGCACCCAGACCCAGGCGGTCAAGGCCTCTCCAGCCCATGGGCATCAGGGGAAATTCCTGGCTCAAACAAAGCTAAACAAGGATCCAAAATGGCTCCTGTGTCACAAAAGCAGAATTCCTACCCGGGATCCTCAAAATTCTGTCTGAAGGGCGATTACTGAAGGGGAATGATGCTGTCTTAGGGACCACCGTGGGGATAACCTTCACTGGAAGTCGTAAGGACTCTCTCAAACCTAGCAGAGAAGGGCGGGGGGCTGCGTTCCCTTCACCCACCCCAGCAGTTTCCTAACGCATAATCAGGCTGGGGGTGAGGAGGGGGGTAGAAGAAAAAAATGGACCTTCCCTGTCTTTTAGAGTCTTCCTTCCCCAAATTGATGGGCACAGCCTCATCACCTCGTCTGCCTCTGCTTGGCTCCGTCCTTGTCTGTCTGTCTGTCCGTCCGTCCGTCTGTCTCCCTTACTTTCCGCTTCATTCCATCAAGTCACCCCCTGGGATACACCCAGTGCCAGCCTGGACGGCCCTGTGCCCCAGTGGTGGATATCCCAGTTAGCTGGACCTCTGAATTCTGCTCAGCCACCCCCCACGCTTTCCAGCTCCCACTCTTAGCAGTTCTGAAAGCACAGCTCGCCTGTTTGGCTCATGATCCTTCTCCCCTGGCTCCAGCAGGTCCAGCTGTGGCTCCCCTCGCCCGGGGGCTGTGACTCCATCCCAGATGGCCCTGAGACTCAGCCATCGCCAAGCCGGAGGGCTGCAGGCCATGAGAAGGCCCGGCTCTCCTGATCTGTACTCCCTGAAGACCAGGTGGGGATGTTCCAGCACAGGGCTCTCGGCTGGATATAAAATGTGAAGGAAAGCTGCGTACACCGAAGTTTAAAAGATAATCTATTTTGTATTTCCAGCTAAGAGAGGATGGGGAGGGGCAGGGCCCTCAGACGTGGTCTCCCGGAAGTGAGTTTGAGCCAGTGGGATCTTTAAGTGAAACAGACTAGTGAGATGCAGGAAAGACTGAAGAACCAGACTTGTTTTGTTTTTAGGAGATCATAAATGAGAACCCGAATGAGGCTGACAACCAGCCTGTGAGGCAGGGAGGAAAACTGTTACGATTTCTAATTTCTTGGCGAAGTTGTGTGACCTTCTCAGGGGGACATGGCTAGTAGGGGTGAGACCCAGGTTCCTAACTCCAGGGCGGGCTAACACTTGAGGGGCTCCCTCAGGAGATGTGTGACAGAGTGTGTCAGTGAGGCAAAGAGCAGTTATCCCTGATTGATGCGGTGGAAACTGGACAGAAAACATCTGATGAAACTAATAATCTTAAGGAAATGAAAATTTAGTCTGCTTTATAGACTCATGGGAATTTATTGCTGAAGGGGACCTGGGAAAGCTTTTAGATTTGGCTAATGCTTTTTTTATGGTAACTCCATCACTTCGAAAGTAGGACCAGCTGGCTCCCCTGGAAGGAGAGAAGGGAAGAGATACAGAGGGAAATGTAAGGGAGAGAAGCCCAAAAGCTATCAGTAAAAATCCATTTTTAAAGAAGAAGGGGGAACTGCTGTTCTGATGGGATGCTGGGAAGTGATAACTGCTACCTTAGCCAAGGTGAACTTGTGAGAAAGAGACATCAGAGGTGAGGATCCTGTGATGGACCCTCCTTCAAGGGAAGTCGGCACAAAGGGGATGGGAAGTTTTCAAGAACAAAATTTCCAATTAGAAAAGCATCCATGGAAAGGGGGGAACTGAATCCAAGGGAGCCATACAAGACCGACTCTTGAGCCAGCTTTGAGTTTAAAAGATAAAAACATAAGAAGAAAACAGTAACAGGGAACTGAGGAGGGATGTAAAAGAGGATCATGGTCTTTTTTTCTTCTCATTTTTTTCTTTTCAAGCAAAATATATTTCATGCAAAAAAAAATTCACGTTGCAAAAAAGCAATTAATTAAGTGAAAAGGGTATGTTTTAGCCTGCACTCAGAGTCCATCTCTCGCTATAGATTGTAGTTTTTTTCCCTTTGTGAATCCTTTGGAATTGTCTTGGGTCACTGTATTCCAGAGAACAACTGAGCCTTTTCACAGTTGATCATCCTTTTTATTTATTTTTTTAATTTATATATATTTTATATATTTACATATATTATTATTTATAAAATATATATTATATATTATAAAATATAATATTTATAATATTTATAAGATACATATTTATATAATTATAGAGATATTCTTTATTTATTTATATTGCTGTTACTGTGTACACAGTTCTGGTTCTGCTCATTTCATATGAGTCTTCCTGGCTTTTCTGAAACCAATCTCTTCATCATTTTTTATATTCTTCATTCTTCCTCATGATCTTCATCACAATCCTACACCACAGCTTGTTCAGCCATTCCTAACTGATCAGCATCCCCTCAATTTCCAATTAATTCTTTTCCAACAAAAAAGATCTGCTATAATATTTTTATATAAATAGGTCCTTTTCCTTTTAATTTGAACTTTTGGATACAGATCTAATAGTTGGACCAAAGAGTATGTATAGACTAATAGTCCTTTGGACATACAAATGGCTCTCTAGAATGGTTGGACCAGCTCACAACTCCCACCAACGCTCATTAATGTTCCCTTCCCCTACATCCCTTCCAGGAATGGTATGGTCTTGAAAGACTAGCAGGATGTCAGGAGCCTGCCTGCCTATTAGACATCGTTGATGGTTCCTACTTACAGTAGGGAGTTGGGAAGGATGGATAAATGACTCATTTCTCCCGATGAATTCTGGGATGAATTTTGTGGCTAGATTGGGGTGGCAGCTTTCTGTTGATGACAGGGCAGGACTTCCACTTCAAAACTGAATTGTCTCTGGATACATCTTGGGTTTAGAGCTTAGAATAGAGGTCTGCTTTTTAATCTAATTCTCAGGGCAGGACTTGAGACATGACCAGGCTAGAAGCAGTGGGCAGGGCTTCAGAGCTGAGGCCTCTGGAGACTTCTCTAGTCAGGCTTATGCTGGTCCTCTCCAGAGCATCAGGGAGGAGCGCTGGCTGCCCTTCCCCCATTCTGTGACAGACTCTCCCTGATAGGCCAGGAAAAGAGCAAACAGTCATCTCTTTCTCTTGCTACTCCAAGCTGGGGGCACCTGTTTGGTCTTGTGCTGAGCTGAAACCAGGGTGAGCAGGAAGGTGACCAGATTCTATTCTGTTTGCAGTCATCTCTTGCTCTTTTAGGTTACTGCTAAAAAGCATCTTGCAGGGGCAGCTAGGTGGCGCTATAGTGGATAGAGCACCAGCCCTGAAGTCAGGAGGACCTGAGTTCCAATCTGGTCTCAGACACTTAACATTCCCTGGCTGTGTGACCCTGGGCAAGTCACTTAACCCCAACTGCCTCAGCAAAAAGCAAAAAAATAAAAAAAAATGTTTCTAAAAAAAATAAATAAATAAAATTAAAAATAAAAAGCATCTTGCGATTCACCAGTGACATTTTGATGGCTTCTATTTGGGTCAAGATAGAAACTTTCCCCCAAATCCACTTCCTTCCTCATCTGCACCAAAGATCCCTCCTCCTCCTCCTCCTCCTCTACTCCTTACCTCAAAATTGCTCATTTATTCAGTGGGCTCCAGGGACCCAAAATCCCCTGGCCCATTGTTGAAAAGATGATGAGGTTTGAGAGCATATTGACCTTTGATAGATTTGATGGGAACAACCCCAGGTGAGCCACGGAGGGAGTCTGAATCCAAGCTGTGGCTACCCCTGGCCAGGAAGAGATTCAGATGAACTGAAACCCACTGAGTCTGAATCAAACCTCCCTCTACATCGGGAATGCTGGGATTTGGACAGGAGGAACTTAGGGAGACTGAATATTTGGGCCCGCCCCTTCGGGTTAAGCCCCACCCACTTCCACTACTAATTGTCAGCTACCTTCTCATCATCTCACCATCTTGCTCTATGTGATACTTTTCATCAAATGAACTAATATTCATAAAAATCATTTTGCCACTGTGCCGGGCACATAATAGGCACTATCTGAATGCTTGTTCCCTCTGGGTTTTGTAAGGGGGGGGTCATTCATTGTTTTGTTTGCATAAAAATATTTCACTGACTACAAGTGGGCTCTGAGTCCAGACTATGTATGGCCTGACCTCTGGGGCAGGTGACTATGGCACTGACACCTGTCTGATGGTGCCCAGCTCCCGGGAAGGACGTTTGAGTCCTGTGGAGACTCTCCAACTGAGGGATGGAGGCCTCGGAACTGGGGGTCTCCTCCGAGTCCCTAGAGATGCCCTTCCTCTGGCCTCCACTCCAAGGACAGTGGTCCATGGCAAGGTCAGAACTCCCCTCTGGTGCCTTGTCTTTATGCAGAGAAGGCAGCACAAGCGCCAGTAAAGTCAGCACTCTTCTTGGAGAGAGATCTCTACTCGGTCCCTGCGAGAGATGGCTAAGCCCATGTTCCAAGGGAAGTCTCACATCCCAGGAGTGTTTATATGACCCAGTTCCATTTGCAGGTGGTGCCGGGCAGCTTGCTAAGACAGGACTTCCGGCAGCCCCAACACAGCCCAAGATTCGGGGCCCTGCCGGCCCAAGAGAGAAGCGCTGGATCAATGGCCCATGGGTATATATTTTCTTTCTAACTAGCACCTTTCTCCAATGAATCTGGTGAAGAGAAGCCAAGGGCAAGGGCAGGGCAAGGTCCCAAAGGGATACGGACCCTTCAAGGGAGAGAAAGCTGCAGGAGGTAAGGGAGACAGAGAGAGGAAAGGAGGGAGAGAGAGACAAAGACAAAGACAGAAAGACAGACAGAGGAGAGACAAAGAGAAAGAAACAGAGAGACAGAGATAAGAGAGACACAAAGAGACAGAGACAAAGAGAAAGAAACAGAGACAGAGACTGAAACGACAAAGAGAGACAGAGATAGAAACAGAGACAGAGACAAAGAGAGAAACAGAGAGACACAGTGACAGAGATAGAGACACAAAGAGAGACAGAGACAAAGAGAGCGAAATAGAGAGAGACAAAGAGAGAGGTAGAGACAGACAGAGACAGAGAAAGACAGAGACAGAGACAGAAGTGGAAGACAATCAGAGACAGAGCGTTGAAGAGAGAAAGAGACAAAGAGATGGAGAGACCATCTTTTGCTGGAGCTGAGCTCTCCTGGCTTCCTGTAGCCTGGCTGCTCCTTTCAATTGCTTCCTCTCAAGGGGGATTTGGCCACTTTTTGTAGAGTTCCTCCCCTCCCCACAGCATCATTCCTCTGGAGGAGGTGGTATCTGTTTGGGAGATGGACCCCACTGATCCCAAGGTCAGAGGTCAGCAGTTCTTTCTGCCAAGCCATAGAGACATCTCAGGATCCTTATTTAATCGCCTATGCTCTGAGAAAGAAATACAAAGCAGAAGTCCAGTCTCAAACTTCCCTAGAGGCTGCAAGTCATCCTACCATGTATGAGTGGCTGCCAGAGCTGCCTCATTGGTACTTCCTTCAGAATCTCAACACAGGAGAGACAAACAGAGAAAGGGAGGGGAGAGAGGAGAGGGAGGGAAGGGAGGGAGGGACAGAGGGAAGGAGACAGAGAGAGAGACAGAGAGACAGAGACAGACAGAGACACAGAGAGAGAGAGAGACCAAGAGACAGAGACAGAGAGAGAGAAGGAGGGGAAGGAAAGGGAGGAAGGGAAGGAGGAAGAGGGAGAGGGAGAGAGAGGGGGGAGGAAAAGGAGAGGAGAGGGAGAGGGGGAGGGAGAAAAAACAGAAAGGGAGAGGACGGGAAGAGAGAGAGCATGAAGAATCAATCTTTCTATTTAGAAGATCACTCTTCTTGGCTCACTGGTCAATCCTGAAGTAGACCAACTACCACCCCCATTACAGGGGACAAAGCTATTGTGTTATCCCAAGGTGAAGTCTTCAGCACCAAGGCCAGAGCACAAATTTCTCCAGAAATAGCCCAGAATCCAGGCCACACCCTCCCATCCCGATTCCTCCCAGTGCACCTTTTAAAAGGACTAAAACTGGTCCATGTGCCAAGTCCTGGGGAGCTCGGGCTTCACCCATGACACTCACCTGAACGCCAGGAAGCAGGAAGCCATCCCCCAGGGGATTCCGGAAGCCCAATCCAGCCAGCCAGCAGCTGCAGTTTCTGTCAATCCAGCAGGAGAACCGGGCCAGAGACAGATGGTCATTGTGGCGCCAAGCAAGAGGGGACAGTTCCAGCCTCCTCATCGATTCTCTTGTCGGAGATGGTGGTCCTTCTGAGAGAGGCCGGCCTCACCTGCGTATAGGCCTGGGTGCCCAGGCTGACTGTGGAAATAAATGTCTTTCACCTTCCAAGGTCCGGCGAGAGGAAGGGCACGCCGGGGTCTTCCCCAAAGAGCTCTGCTTTTCTTCTTCAGGACCAAAGGTTCGGCTTCTCATTTTCAGGAAGAAATCACGCCCCCTTTTGCTCCCACCTCTGGAAGTGCTCAAAAATTCCCATCCTCCGTAGTACAAACAGAGCCATGGGCTCGTGGGCCCAGATCCATCACGGAGTTTTTCTCTACTTACCTGGCCCGATTTCAGGAGGTGTAAATCCATGGAAGTACCTAGTGCTGCACTCTCTATCGATGTTTGCTTGCCTGATGTTTTCCTTCGCAGGTTTTTTATTTTTATTTTTATTTTTTTCTTCCCTGTACAGCAAGATAACTGTATAAATATGTATATACATATTCCATCTGTCAACTATTTGAACATAATTACCATGTAGTAGACTTCCTGCCACCTAGGGGAGGGGGTAGGAAAAGGAGGGGAAAATTGGGAACAGAAGGCTTTGCAAGGGTCAGTGATGAAAAATTACCCATATATATGTTTTGCACATAAAAAGCTTTAACCAAAAATAAAAAAAAGAAATCCAGAAAAAAAAAGAAATACAAAGTGATGGAACAAGGAAGAGCAGCCAGCCTTCGATACCCCCGAGACCAAGAAGCCCCCAAGTGAATCTGGATAGTTCATTTTCTGTCATCAAAAAGGTAGAACAAGGGGCAGCTAGGTGGTGCAGTGGGTAGAGCACCAGCCCTGAAGTCAGGAGGACCTGAGTTCAAATCTGACCTCAGAAATTAACACTTCCTAGTTGTGTGTCCTTGGGCAAGTCACTTAACCCCAATTGTCTCAGGGGGAAAAAAGGTAGAACAGTGTAGGGACAGCCCAAGGGAGGGGCTGGGGCTGGCATGGGACCCTTCCCCTGCCCCCTCACTCTTCCAGCCAGTCCTCTCCATGGCTGCACCAAGGGGGAAGGGACAGGGAGCCGCCTGGGGTGTGGGCAGGAATAGGAAGGGACATTCATCCTCTTGTAGGGAAATCCTATCCCAGTCAGCCAGGAGCAGGTTCTGCCCCTCCCCCCCAGTGTCCCTCTCATCCCCAATAATGGTGGAATTCTACCGTTAGAAAGTCATTCCTTTGGCCCCGAAAAGCGTCTGGTCTGGGAAAGCTGCTATCAGTCAGTCAGCACCCGGAGAAGGGGGGAAACTCGGGGGAGATTAGCTAGCCGACAGCTGGGGGCAAGAAGTCAGACATCTGCAAGGAGGAGGCCCCCACCGGGACCAGCAAGACGGCCACGAATGAGCGAGTGAGTGCTGGCCAGCCAGGCCAAGAGAACGGCTCTGCAGGGCTGGCAAGGCCGCAGCAGGAAGGTCCCATGATGCTTCGGGCGCCAGCAAAGCGGATGCTGAGCGGGAGGAGTCAGTCACCTGCCCTGATCCTTTCTTCTCGGTACCATGGCTTTGGGGAGGCCGGGCACGTGGAGCCCTGCCCTCCCCGGGGAGCTGATTGCAGCCTGAGTAGGGCAGGGCTCTGTCCCCATCCCTGTCATCATCCCTGGGGGAGCGAGGCTCCCAAAAGGAAGCTTGGCTTAGGGGACAGAGCATTGGCCGCGGAGCCAGGAAAGCCCCGAGTTCCAATCCGGCTTCGGCGGCCGGGCAGCTCCACGCTGCTGCAAACAGGGATCCGGGCCCTGGCGCATGGGTATCCCCGTTATGTGGGCGTCTAGCGCAAGCGGGCACCTGGTAAATGTGTCGTTCCTCCATTTTGTCCTCCTGTCCCCCCCGCTGCGGTTCCTGTTAGAGAGGGCACGGAGACACCTCCTCCACCTGAGAACTGAGCACACTTGCACGTGGCCATCGTGGCCCCCCGGAGCCAGCCCGTTTAATTCCTCATTCACCCTCTTTAAGCCTGTGGAGGCTCAGCCCTTCACTCCCTGGTGACTCCCTCTATCCCTGAGGGACTCTCTGAGAGAGCCAGGCTGGCAGGGAGGTGTTGGGCTGGTTGGCTGACTCTCTATCTGCTTCTTTCTTATTGCTTAGGGATTTCTTTCTTTTTTTCTTTTTCTTTTCTTTTCTTTTTTTTTCTTGCTTTTTGCTGAGGTAATTGGGGTTCAGTGACTTGCCCAGGGTCTCACAGCTAGGAAGTGTTAAGTGTCTGAGGCCAGATTGGAACTCAAGTCCTCCTGACTTCAGGGCTGGGGCTCTATTCACCACCTAGCTGCCCCCATGTCACTTTATTTGATGCCTGTTTTTACAGAAAAGGAAACCGAGGCACAGGGGAGCAAAGTGACCTGAGCCACACAGCTGGTAGGTGTTTGAAGGAGAGCTTGAAACAGCTCCCCAGTTTTAAGGCTGACCTTCCCTCTCTGACCCTTACTGCTCCAGCAGTTTGGAGGAAATCCTCCCCAAGGTCAGGTGGGCTTGTTATGTCGCATTTTCACCCACACAAGGAAAGCTCCAAGGCCTAAAATGAGTGACTTGGGGCAGGAGGGAGGAGGAACCTGGGGTAGAAGGTGTCACCAAGCTGGAGGGAGGGTCACAGAGGAGGAGGGGACTGGCTCTCAAGAGCTACCTATTGGGATTCTGCCCACCTCCCCCCACGCTGCCCAGGAGTAGTCTGGGTAGTCCAGGGTCTTCACCCAGAGTGGCTGGGCCAAGCAGGAAAGGTCAGAGGTTTGTGGGGGGATAAGCCCACCCCCATCCACGTGGCTGGCTTCCCATCTCTGATCTCAGGGGCGGAGGATGTGAAGGATGGAGTAAGGCCGTTGGGGCGAGCCCAGGCCGGACGTGTGGGGTGAGAGAGCTTGGTCCAGAGCAGAGCCGGGAAGCTGCTTCGGCAATCACGTGGGCAGCAGCTGGCTCGGGCCCCTGAAGCCAGGAGGCCGCCGTCCTGGAGAGAACCGTCATGCCATGGCTTGGCCGAGGCTTCCTCCCGGCCCTGCCCCAGCCTCCCCTGGAGGTAGAAATCAGGGCCCGCAGGTTAGGGCGCCGTCACATCGGCGGCTCCAGCAAGGTCCTCCCGGCCTCACTCATTCTGTCCCTGGCCCCTCTTGGGCCCTTTGGAGCCTTACAGCCCTCTCGGGCCAGGCTTGCCCTCCCAGCGGCCCTCACTCCATCAGCCCGGCACGCCCACACCCTGCAGGACACAGCCCCTGCTGACCGGTGCAAGGAGAGCAGCAGGCTGGGGGGCTCCGGCCGCAGTCTCAGACCTGGCTCCCCCTCGCTCACTCCCTCCTCCCAGACACCCCGTTGTCTTCTCCCTCTGATGCTTTGCTCAGGGCACCCAGAGCCGGCGTCCCCATTCTCTGGGGTGGCCAGGTATGGGGCCGTGCAGAGCAGGCTGGGTAAGGGCCCAGGATGCTGAGACAGGAGGCAGAGCGTGGAGGCTCCGCTCCTGGGGGACTAGGGACATTTAGGGCATTGCCTCTGCCCCCTCCAAATGCAGCCAGCCAGGAAAATGGCCAGAGCCTGAATCACTGGTGTTGGGCATTCGGGCCCTGGAGGAGGCTCCTCATTGCCAGTGAGCAGACCAGGAGGCCCAGGATACCCAGACCTTTACCAGCCCGCTCTGCAGAGGCCCGGTGCCAGGCCACACTGGTCATTCCTGTTTAGAATGGGCATGAGTGGGCACCATCTGGCGGTGAAGCCCCGGGGACCAAGGAGAGCGACTGCTCTCACAAAGAAGCGGCGGCATTGCCACTGGGCCAGGGGCAGCTCTCCAGCGGAGTCCGACTGGCCCACGCGCCACTCCCCACATGTGCCAGCCCCTCTCCTGCCTTTGTGCAGGCTTGTCTGCCCCAGGTGGATCCCCTACCTCCCTGCCTTCCAGGAACCACCCACAAGAAGCGTTCCCTGGTCACCCCAGCTCCCCCCCCGCCTTGGCACCTGGTGCTTCCTTCCATGGCGTGTATCCCTCCCACCCGAGGCAAGCTCTTCTGGGACAGACAGTGATTGGCGTCTGCCCTTGTTAGGGTGAAGCTGCATCAGAGCAAAGTCCCTGGGAGATTGTCCAAAGCTGTAGGACGAGGCGGCAGAGAGCCCAGAGAGCCTCCTCCTTCCCCGGGGTTCTGGCTCAAATCCACTGCCGGGCTAAGCCAGAGAGGCTCATGGGAGTATCTAAGCCTAAGTGAGATAGCTATCTCCAAGAGAGCTTTGATCTTTGCCCAGACTTGGGGCTTCATCTTAGCCTGGGGACCCTGCCAGCTGGGTGGGGTGGCCACGGCCAGAGTTGTCCCTTGCCTTTAGGAGGCAGCAACGGCGATGAATTAATTCTACATTGTGGGGCTTGCGGCTCCAAGGTGGGGACCCGGCAGCTCTGGCCAGTCCTGCCCAGCAGGGGAGAAGCGGGGTTACTGTGCTCTGGCTCACTGCCGCAGCCATGCCATCATGCAAGGGGCGAGATAGATAGAGCCTGGACTTGGGGGTCAGGGAGTCAAGAGTTCAAATCCGGCCTCAGACCTCCTAAGCAAAGTGCGACTGGGCAAATCCTCTGCCTGTTTCCTCCTCTGCGGAGTTCAGTCAAATGGAGTCTAGGTCTCTTTACTTCTACTTACCTCAGTTTCCAACATCTGTAAAATTGCAAGTGATTAGCCCAGTACCCAGCAAATAGTAAGTGCTATATAATTGTTAACTATTATTATTATATTATTATTATTATGGATACTTGTATCGAGTGCAGTGTGTGGCTGAAATGCTGCCTAGGGGGAATTGTCTCCTTTTTTGGCGGGATTCTAAGCCGGGGTAACCTCTAAATTCGACAGCTTTTTGGGGAGCTTGAAGCCTTAGGGGAAGTCTCTTTGAAGTCCTTCTGAAGATGATTAGCAGCATCTCTGCCTCCTTGGACTATAAAAGCCACTTCCCAAAGTTACTGCAAATGTGTCACCTTAGGCAAATGACCAGAAGCTTCCCAGGATAGGCCTTCCCCCCAGCACAGCATCCTGGGCCAAAGACCGAGGCTCAGGACCGGCCCTGGACACTCCCACCTCCCCAAAAGTTTGTCCAGATCCCAGAGCACTTTTAAGCCAAGTCAGAAGGAAGCCGGTTTCCCCCTCTAAGGACACAACAAAAATGACCCAAGCCACCAAAACTCCCTTGTGTGTGCCCTTGTGGCCAAGGTGGGCAGCTTGAGGCTCAGGGGCATTCATGCCCACCATGCTCAGCCCTGGGCTCAGGCGGGCCACCCCCAAGTGAGAGAGCTGGGGATCTGTGGGAGGTGAGGAGGGGTTGGTGCCCACTGTTCTCCAAAGATTCTGAGGTGGCAAATAGCCACCCAAGTAGGGCACCAGCCTCCGGCGTGGTTGGGGGCTTGGTTTCCACAGCAATCCCAAACTGTCCTAATTGTGCGCCCAACAACCGCCCTGTTTCTGCAGCCATCACCTGGTTCTGACTTCTGACCAGGAGCAATGTCTTCTTGTCATCAAATTGTTTTCAAACCACCAGCAGCCTTCGGCAAGCCAATTGCCAGTGATGCCCAGGCGCATCCTAGCGTCCTTCACGTTCCCTCTCTCCCCCGTGACCCCGGAAAGGATCTGGTCAGCTTCACTGCTGGACCTCAGGCTCCTCCAAAGCCCTGATGGCCAGGCGAGACCGAGGTCACGGAAAATCCCAAGGCTTCCGCGGAAACAAACTTCAGATAGCCCCTCTGCTTTCCCATTTCACCTTTTCTCCTCCATGTTGCCATTCTTCTTTCTTTCTTTTTTGCTGAGGCAATTGGGGTTAAGTGACTTGCCCAGGGTCACACAGCTAAGAAGTGTCAAGTGTCTGAGACCAGATTTGAACTCAGGACTTCCTGACTTCAGGGTTGGTGCTCTATCCACTGCACCACCCAGCTGCCCCACCATTCTTCTTTCTGGAAGATTTTTCCAACGAATCAGTTGAGATTCTGGCCAGTCTTTAGTAGAGTTTCTGGGAGAACAGAGCCAGCAGAAGAAGAAAATTTCATGAGAAGAGATTCTTTCCTTGCAAAAGTTAGTTTCTACATAAATATAGATATATAATTTTAAAACGCAACATCTGTAATTAAATTTTCCGTGCATTTATCACTCTCCGCAGCATTTGTCACTAGTCAGTAGAAAAATAAATAGTGTCTATCCTAAGAAGCTGGTCCTTTTCATGAATTGATTTAGGTCACTAAAAATGGAAAATGAATTACCAGCTCTCATGTTCCATCAGCTGCGTCCCCCCAGGATAAGCTGATGCAGATTGATTCCATTTTTGATACTCAGCACTCCCTCAATAGCCTTTCCCCTCTAATTGCACAGCTGGGGAGAGTGGGACAATAAGCTCTTCAGAAAGCCTTCCCTTAGAGAGGGCCAGAGATGGGCTAGGAAGCTGGGTGGTGCAGTGGATAGCGCGCTGGCCTAGAATCAGGAAGCCCTGAATTCCAATCCAACCCCAAACACTTCCTAGCTGTGTCATGCTGGGCAAGTCACTAAACCCTGTTTGCCTCGGTTTAATCATCTGTAAAATGATCTGGGGATGGCAATGGCAAGCCTCTTCAGTATCTTTGCCAAGAAAATGGGGTCACAGAGAGTAAGAGTCAACTGAAAAACAACTAAATAAAAAGAGATCGAAACTGCGCCAATCAAGTCATTTTCTATCAGCAGCTCCTCTTGGTTTCAACTCCAGGAAACATCGCACCCCATCCTGGGTCTCCTGTGGGAGATATTCTTCTGCCCCATGCCCCCTCTTGGCAGAGCTTCCCTTTGCCATTGTCTCTCCCCACTAGATTGTAGAGCAGGAGCTGCCTTTTTTCTCCATATCTGTATACTCGGCACTTAGTGCAATTCCTGGCATACAGTAGGCACTTAATAAATGTTGATTGAATTCAATTAATATCTCATAGCCAGAGGGTTTGTGAAATTGTTCCCATCTTTGTGTGAACAAACATTTTCACTTCATTTTAAAAATCAACATACAGAAATAAATTCAAGGACGATTCAAATATTGCCAAACTTTGTTCAAATCAAAGTCCAAGCTTAGAAATTAGGTTTCTAAGGGGCAGCTAGAGGGCGCAGTGGTTAGAGCACCAGCCCTAAAGTCAGGAGGACTTGAGTTCAAAACTGATCTCAGACACTTCCTGGCTGTGTGACCCTGGGCAAGTCACTTAACCCCCATTGCCTCAGCCAAAAAAAAAAAAAAAAAAGAAATTAGGTTTCTATAGATGATTATATATGCTAAATATCTTCCAAGAAGTAACTTATTTCCTTAACTATTCTTTTCATTCAACAAAAAGTATAAAATATAATCATTTGAAATGAAGTCACATCAATAAGAAGAAACATGAAATTCTTACTGGATTACTTTGAATTCTTGCAGAGTGCCCCATATAAAATACTCTAAATGATTTTTATAATTAGAGCCTTCTAGTTTATGTTTAAAGCAATTAGGGCTTAGTAGATAGATAGAGTGCTGGGCCCGGAGTGGGGAAGACACTCCAGCCTCAGACACTCACTAGCTGTGTGACTCTGAGCAAGTCACTTAACCCGTTTGTTTAATCTGCTGAAGAAGAAAACAACAAATTATTCCAGTATCTTTGCCAAAAAACCAACAACCAAAAAACCCAACCCATATGGGAGTTGGACACAACTGAGTGACATTTGCTATTTGGAGTTTTTATAATTACAGAGAGATTAAAGTTTTAGATTTTATAATTAACATATAGTTCAAATTTTATTTTGACGCTTTGGGGGCAAAAGCTATCATTGTAGTTTTTGTTAGTAATTAATGAATATATATTTGATTTGCCAAGTATTGTAACATCATTAACATGTAGTAGATGTCCTGCCATCCAGGGGAGAGGAGGGGACTGGGGGGAAAAATTTGTAACAGAAAGCTTTGTAAGGGTTAATGTTGAAAAATTACCCAAACAGATGTTTTGCAGATAAAAAGTTTTAATAAAAAATAAAAAAGTAATTAATGAATAAATCTAAAGGAATATTATGATTATATTAAGAGTCTTACCCTCAGATTTCACAATTTTTTTTAAAAAGAGATTTGAAGAACAACAACAACATGGAAATTGCTGGACTAGAGGATGATTGTTGACAGAATCACAGACCTAAAATATAACTTCATCAGTTGCTGCTTGAATGTCCAGGAGGTTTCCATTCTTTTCCTCCTGGGGGTGCAAACTGTGGTGAGTTTTGTATTACAAAGCCATTCCCGTTCCACTCTTCCCAGGGACATCATTATTAGTACCAAATGGTGCCCCCCACACTGTGGACGAAGGTCTAGAAGTGGCTGCCCCTCTCTGACCAAGCTTGCCCCGATTCACACGGAGAGGAAGACTCTTCTAAAATAAGATGTGTCCTTCTGGAGTCAATTATAGTCATGCTCACTGGGTGAGGGGAAGCAGCTTTCTGTTCACCTAGAAGGATCTCTCTGTCGCTGTTTCTCTGTCTCTCTGTCTCTCTCCCTGTCTGTCTCTGTCTCTGTCTCTTTCTCTCCATCCCTCTGTCCCTCCCTCTCCTTTTGTCTTTCTTTCTTTATCTGTCTCTGTGTGTGTGTGTGTGTCTCTCTCTGTCTCTGATTTTGTCTGTCTTTCTTCTCTGTCTCTTGGTCTCTGTCTTCCGTGTGTCTCTGCTTTCGTCTTCTGTCTGTCTGTCTCTGTCTCTCTGCTTTTGTCCGTCTTTCTTTCTCCATCTCCTTCTGTCTCTCCTCTTCATCCTCCCTTCCTCTCCATGCCTTCTGTCCCCTACTTTCCTCATTTGGAAGACCACTTGGCTTCATATTCAGACAGGATCTAGTAGAGCCCAGGACACAGGTGGAATAATTTTGTCCCTTATAGGCTTCTGATTGTGATTAATTAATATTGTCATTATCTCAGCAGCATTTGTGATAAACTTACTTGTGGGTCCCTGAGTTGATACATTTCCTCCAACCGGGCATAGCTCTGTGGTAAACTATTAAATCTCTGTATTGAGTCATTTTTCATGTGGCTCCACCCAGATTTGCAAAACTATAACATAGTATAGCATAGCCTTAGAGCTCATCTCCTCTAATCTCCTTTTCTTAAAGAAGGGGAAACTGAGGCCATAAGAGAGAGAACAGAATCCCCAAAACAGAATCCAGTCTAAAATATTCTTTCCTCTATGCTACACCACCTCCTTTCTTTTGTTAAAATAAGTTATTACTTTGTCTAGATTTTCCCCCTACATCCCTCCTCATCTCTCTTTACAGAGAGAAATGCCTTTTAACAAGACAGGAAGGAAGGAAGGAAGGAAGGAAGGAAGGAAGGAAGGAAGGAAGG
>JAJPUD010002260.1:183071-216054 GCA_023553655.1 Myrmecobius fasciatus
GAAGGAAGGAAGGAAGGAAGGAAGGAAGGAAGGAAGGAAGGAAGGGAAGGAGGGAGGGAGGGAGGGAGGGAAGGAAGGAAGGAAGGAAGAAAAAGTCTGCTTCAGTCTGTATTTAGATGACATCAAGTCTTTGGAGGTGGATAGCATTTTTCCTGATGAGTCCTTTGAAGTTGTCTTGGACCATTGTATTGCTAAGAACAGCTGAGTGCAGGTTCTGTCCATCTCACTATGCATCAGTTCATGTAAGTCCAGCTTTTTCTGAAATCTTCCTGCTTGTCATTTTCTACCAAATTTGCCCAAGTACTCAATTTTTGCTTTTGAAAGGGACTTTTTCAAGGTCACCAAAGAATAAGTGGCCAAGCCAAGATGTGAACCCAGGATCTGTCCCCTCACCAGCATTTGTTTTATTTCTTAAGGCTTCCTTCCCTTCCTCATTAATTTTCCCCTTTCTTTTTCTTTCTTTGGTCCCATTCCCTCCCCTTCTCTTCTCTTTCTTCTTTTTCTCTCCCCACCCTTTTTTTTTGTTTGTTTGACTTGCCCCCACCTCCCTTCTTAGGCCAATCCCTTGTGCCTAAGGTTTGGGGGCCAGCAGGGATCCCTGTTCCATGTTGGTGATGTCATTTGGTGTTTTGGTTTTTCTAGTCCTGTAGGGGTTGAGGGGGAGACCAGAAGAAGAGCTCTCTGAGAAAGAAAGGAAAGACTCCAATTTTTGATCCTCACCAAAGCAAACCCTATAGGATGGCCACTAAAAATAAATGACTAGAGAGACAGATAAATAAACAAATGATCCTGCCAAATAAAAAATGCCTAGCAGAGGCAGCTCTTCAGAGAGGAGATGCCCTCGCCCCTTTACAATGGGCTTTGGATGATGCTGTGCTATGGTGGGGGGAGGAGAGGGGTCTCAGACACTTCCCAGAAGGCTCCTGGGTCTAACATCTCCCCTCCCCAGACCCTAGCTGGGGGAACAGACCTGGGACCCTCACAAAGATTCCCTTATCTCAGATCTCACTTTCTACCCATGCATGTGCTACATATGCACATTATAATGTCATGTATGTACATATAGCCGTGTAGACGTGTGTGTTTGATGTACATGCATGTTCCTTGTGTCCTGAAAAACCCCAAAATTGAACGGGCCCAACCCTCTTGGGCCCAAGCTACCTCTGCCGGGAAGAAAAGGAGAAATCGAAATGCTCCGGGCTCCGCTAATGAGATTTGCTTGATTAGCTCCTGAGCAGGAGGCCCCAAACCTCATCTCCTGCTCCCGGGGTCCGGGCCGATGCGGAGGGCTGGTCTCACTTCTTTAATGAGAATTGCAAAAGAGTATTGATCACCCAGTAGGAGCCACCTCAGCAGAGCCGGCGCTTCCCGGGGTGCAGGAAGATTTGTCTGCCCCAAATTGGTTTCTACCAAGAAATCTCTGGCTGACAAACAACTGAAAAAGTGGTTTCCTAGAATTGGACAAGGTAACGGGTCCCTTCTGACCTGCCCTGCCTTGCAGCCCTTTTATTTGCCAAATGGAAGTGGAAGCGGGGCCTCGGAGCTCCTTCCGGGGGGTGAGGGCGCGGAGGAACGCATCTTCCCTAACTCACGCCTGCCTCCGTCCCAGCCTTGCCCAGGCAGACGGGAACACCTGTGTCAGCAGGGCTTGGTCAGTATTCTTTGTGGCCCTCCAGGTACCGGCCACCGCCAGCGTCAGCAAGCACAGGGAGAGGCCCCGCCATTGAGGACCCGTGCATCCTGCAGATTCATAAGGGACCACAGTCTGCCCCAGTGAGGGGACTGTGCTCCCCAGGGAGATCCAGGCAGGGCTCCAAAGAGGGGCTTAGAAGGGTCACAGGCTTCCAATCTGGCCTTCCTCATTCCATTATTTCCATGACAAAAAAGACTCACCCCTGGCCCCTTTAAATGCTCATATATAAATATGCCGAAGTCTATTTATGTCTCTGTGGCCCGGGGACATCCCTGGACATGAGGTGGAAGAAGGACAAGTCCCCTGGGGAGGGAAGGCCAGGGACGAGTCCCAGTCAGAGCCACTCCCGCTCCGAGGGTCCAGCTCCAGACAGCGGCGTTTCACCACCAATCGCGGCCATTTCTTCTGCACTTTGAAGCCTCCACACCCTCTGGGCTCCTTAGCCAAGGTGCCCAGGCCAGAGAGGTGGAGGAAGGGCGCTGTGGCTCTGAGTCTGCCCTGGGGTCTTTGCCCTGGCGCTGCCTGCCTCGGGGAGGGCCTCCTGCCTCTCTTACACCTAGGAGCCGCCAAAGCAGAGGGCCACGGTGAGCCCCAATAAGATCCACCTTGCTGTCTGAAAAAGCCGCCCTTTCCAGGGGTAACGCCCCTACAAGTTCAGTGCCTCAGCCCAGTGAGAGGTGGCTGCCTTAGGCCCATTTCTGTCCCCCAAACACCCCCCTCCACCTCTAGAAGAGCATTTTATGATCCATGCATGGGGTCTCCACATCTGGGACCTCCCGGCAAAACCCATCCTATTCACACACTTTGGGGGCCTCCTTTCTAATGAGCCAAAACGCCCCCCGGAAAGGTCAGAGTTGCTGGCCAAGGCCCGTGGGCAGTCCCGACGAGCTGCTGGGGGCCCCTCTGGGGGCTTCTCAGGGAAAGCATCCCTCTCCAAGGGTCCCCCCATCCCCTCCTGGGAGGCAGAAGGGGTTCTGGGAAAACCAGATCAGTCTTGAGGGGCTCCAGCCATGGTACGGATAATGTCTCTGGCAGGAAATGAAGGCCTTGCTGAGAGGGGGGCTCTTCGGGTTCTGGCCCCCCACAGCCTCGGGTTATCTCCTGCCTCCCATTCTTCCTGGCTGCTCCTGATGATATCTTATCTAATGTGAGGAGCCTGATAGCATTTGCCCATTTTAATATTCTGTAATTTCCTCCCAGGGCTGGCTCGGCTCCAGGGGGGCGCAGCTCTGCAGATAACCCAGCCCAGCTTCAATGCCAGCCCCAGGCCGCCCTGGCGTGCCCTCCTTACCGAAAAGCTGCAGATGAAAGCTAGGGATGGGGGCCAGGGGCCTGTCCCAAACCCACAGAGCTGAGCGGCTCCGGCTAACAAGCACGGAGGCACTACTTCCTACAAGTCCTTGGGTTTGGGTTGGGCCGGACCTCCAGAACCAGACAAAGCCTTCCAAACCCCCCAACGAATGATGCTGGCTCCTGAACTCCAGGCCTGGGGCAGGGAAGCCTGGAGGGGCCCCTGCAAACTCAGGAGGAATATTCAGGGATCATTCACAGAAAGCAGTCAGTCGGGTCATTTCTGGACTTGGGCTGGTTCCAGATGGTTGGAAAGAGATCCACCAGCCTGCCCCAGTGAGGCTTTGAGACATTCATCTGCCAGCTCCCTTCATGTCTAACTCTTGTTTTTAAAGATAAACTCATTCATTCAAGTCATTAATGAATTTAAAGGCAAGAAAAATACAGTTCTCTATTACGATTATCGAGTTGGAATACCCATTCTTCCAGCTGTCCCAACTGCACATGTACACACACACATAACATGTCTACACACATAACACACAACATGTACACACAACATGTACACACACACACACACACAAATTAACCCAAAAAAAGTGCAGAGCAGACCAGGATTTGGAGACAAACCCAGTGACCCAGTAACAAACGACCACAATGTTTACAGTTTAAAATAACAGCTGAAATTTGGAACTAGGCCCAAAGGGCTATCAAACAGTGCAGACCCTTTGACCCAGCAGTGTTTCTACTGGGCCTATATCCCAAAGAGATTTTAAAGGAGGGAAAGGGACCCACCTGTGCAAAAATGTTTGTGGCAGCTCTTTTTGTAGTGGCTAGAAACTGGAAATTGAAAAGATGCCCATCCATTGGAGAATGGCTGAATAAATGATGGTATATGAATGTTATGGAATATGATTGTTCTGTAAGAAATGACCAACAGGAGGATTTCAGAGAGGACTGGAGAGACTTACATGAACTGATGCTGAGTGAAACGAGCAGAACCAGGAGATCATTATACATGGCAATAAGACTATACGATGATCAATTTTGATGGACGTGGCTCTTTTCAACAATGATTCAGGCCAGTTCTAATGGTCTTGTGATGGAGAGAGACGTGTACCCAGAGAGAGAGCTGGGGGAGCCGAGTGTGGATCACAACACAACATTCTCACTTTTTTTGTTGTTGTTTGCTTGCATTTTGTTTTCTTTCTCATTTTCTTTCCTTCTTGATCTGATTTTTCTTATGCAACAAGAGAATTGTCTAAATGTGCCTGTACATATTGGATTTAATATATATATAATATGTATTGGATTGCTTGCCACCTAGGGGAGAAAGCGAGAGGATGGAGGGAACATCTGAAACACAAGGCTGTGCAAGGGTCAATGTTGACAAATTATCTGTGCATATGTTTTGAAAAGAAAAGGCAATAAAAAATAAAATAAAATAACAGCTGAATGTGGCTAACTCTGAGAACAAGCTCAAGGAAAAACCAGACACTTGCACTTTTAGGCTGAAAGGATGCTATGTGTATTTCCTGAGTTTCTTAAAGACCTGCAATGGAACAAATGATAATTTCACAGTCACAATTCCCTTCTGGAGAAACAAAAAAATGCTCACAGCCAACCCGACCCTGAACCATCCGGGAGGGAGAACGATGGGCGCGTTTCATGGACTGCTGGAGCCCAATAGGAATCCCACAGTGTGACAGATGCGCCCGCAACGTTCAGCAAGCGCCTGACTTTGAAGAGGAGTGGGAGATCTTCCCTCCACTCTGGGAGAGATGGGTGCACGTGGGAGGGAAATCACGCTCCTGTCTCGGTGGAACAGAGTGGGAGAATCGACTGCCGGAGAAACCCGTTCTGTATCCTCCCATCCGGAACCTGGAGGAAACAAACAACATCCCTGGGTGTGATGGAGGGAGATCAGACACTGGGACGTCCCTCATCATGGAAAGACAAGGCCATTGAGGGACTCGATTCCAGTCCATCCAGCACAGCAAGCAGTCGCTAAGCAGCTCCCACCAGCAAAGCTGGGGCTGTCTGTCTGGGGCTGTGTGCTCATCCCTCATGGTCTCTGATCTCTTTGTGGTTCCCAAAACTCACAAGTACAAGATGGGAGAGGTAGGATCTGAAAAGGATCTCAAGGTGTTAGTGGCCCCCAGACCCCCTCTGGAAAGAGAGTTCTGGTCTTTGTGAGCCTGGAGGGTCATGGCCTGTGGGCAGAGAGCCAGTGGCTAGGCAGAGAATGAAACTGGTGGAAGGGGGAGTCACTCTCTGGGGAGACAGACAGAGATGCCATTAAGGACAAAGGAAGAGTGGGAGCTCGCAAATATGGCCCTTTCTCCCCTCTGCCCCTCCCCCCTCCAGGGCTGAGTCTCTCATCCTCACCCCGATGCTGGGGAAGGGGTGATGGGGGCTTCCAGGCTCTCTGCACTGCACCCCATCCCCCACTGGGCCATTCCAAGCTGGCAGTTCTCTCCCCACCCCATCTCATCAAATACAAATAAACATATTGAGAGATTTAAAACAAACCTCAGGGGCTTCCTGTGGCCTGGAGGATTCAAGAGGAAATCATGCATTTGGCTCTGAAAGCTCTTCCCAAGCCCCCTCTCCTTTCCAGGCTTCTTAGCACCCAAGGAGCTCTGGCAGCCAGCACCCCCGGCTCTCTTGGGCTCCCTCTCCTGGCACATGGCTGTGCTGCCCTCCCTCCTCATCCCTATTCCTGACTCCTCTGGCAAATCCCCCTCCTACAGGAAGCCTTGGCCATCTCCCTTAATGATTGCTGCGTCATTGGGAAGAGTCCTGGCGCTCTGCCCATTCTCCCCAGCACATTATCGATGGCCGAGGCTGTTTCCATGTTGCCCTTCCCATCAGGCTGTGAGCTCTACGGGTCAGGAACCACTTTCACTTTTCTTTGTGTCCTAAGTGCCCAACCCAGTGACTAGAAAACAGTGTATACAGTATTAAGTACACAGTAGGTGCTTAATAAGTGACTGTAGACCAGGAGGAGGAGCAGACATGGGAGAGGGGCTGGAAGTGTCAAGCTAAGTGGATCAGGGAGATGAGTAAGGGCAGCTGGTTTTCTCAGAAAGTAGGAAGCGAGGACATGCGCAGGGGCAGAGGGAGCCGCAATGGGCACTGGGCTCTGCGGGAGAGAAGGTTTAGGACAGAGGCTCTTCCAGAGAAAAAGGAGGAATGGGCAAGAGGGGCTGCAGAATGAGAGAAACTTGGGGCTGCGTCCCGGGGGCAGCACCCTCTGGGGGCATCCCAAGGAGGGGCACAGCGGGAGCGTCTGCACGTTCAGGAGAGGGCAGAGCCCACCGGCCCCACGTTTCAAGAAGGATACAAAGACTTCAAGGTGGGCTCTGCGGGGGTGCATGCCGAGCTCCGGGGCACCTTGGCTGGCAGGGAGGGTCCCTAGCAAGCAAGCAAGACAAAGCGAATTATACTGCCTGAAGGGGGATCTCACTGGCAATCACCTCCCTGGCCCCCTCCTGCCCTGTGCCCGGCCAGCACATTGGCGATCTGAAGTGCAGCCCTGGCGGCGTTCCCTCGCCACAGTTACCTCTGCCTCTAGAATCGGGATCCAGGCTCCTCCAGCTCCATCTCAGGCTCTCCCCGGTCTGGAGCCTGGCTCCCTTCCAAGGCCTTCCCTCTCATTCCCCTTCACTCGCTCCCCAAACCCATCAAACCCTATCCCACCTGTGCGCTCTCGCAGGGGATTCTGTGCAATTGTGAGGGAGGATTCTGGGAACTTCTCCCCACTAAGCCCCATCACCCACCCCCATACACGGATGGCTTTATGTTTGTCCTCATCCCTAGAACTCTACCTGGAACATAATAAGCATTTAATAAACTGGATTATTGAATTGGAACCTATTCTGCCGATTCACCCAATGGAGCTAACTCCTACCTCAGTGGGCTAACTGCCAAAGCATTCCCATCTCCTCACTAAAGAAAAACCCTGGGGGCAGGGGCTGCTCCATCCTAATCTCTGCATCCCCGGTCCTGGCACAGTACCTGGCACACAGGGTGTACTTAACAGATGCTTATAGATTGATTGATTGATTTCCCTTCTGTGTTTAATTGGAAATTCTATTTAAAAGTCCATTTTTTTTTTTTTGCTTTTTGCTGAGGCAATTGGGGTTAAGTGACTTGCCCAGGGTCACACAGCCAGGAAGTGTCTGAGATCAGATTTGAACTCAGGTCCTCCTGACTTCAGGGCTGGTGCTCTATCCACTATAGTGCCACCTAGCTGCCCCAAAAAAATCTATTTTAAAGAAATCTGTGATGAAAACAGTGACTATTAGAATGACTCTCCCAGAGTGGGTGGTCCAACCCAGAAGCATTGTCACAGGGACCCTTTGAACAGAGCTCAACCCGATCAGAATGGAATCGGGATCATGGACAGGGGGCGATGACTTAGCAACAGCGCGATCCAAGACCCTCCCAAAGGGCTCTCCATGAAAAATGGCCGCCACCTCCAGAGAAAGAGCTGAGGGAGTCTGGGCGCAGACCGAGCAGCCTTTGTTCCTGGCTTTATTGTTCTGGGGCTCGGGAGCTGTTTTCTTCCACCACCTGACTGAAAGGGAAGCGTTTTGTATGACTGCACACACAGCCCGTATCTCGTTGCTCGCCTCCTCGATCAGAGGGAATGAAAAACTTTTTAAACAAATGATGGGAAATTGCCTTTTACGTGTAACAGGAAAATAAAAACGTTATATTTAAATTAAAAATATAACGGGAAATACTTAACAAGAAATAAAAATGAATAAAAGATATTTTAACGTGTGGTTTTCTAAGTCAATGGGCAGTGGCAGCGAGCCCCGTGCATGCTTTAATGGCCCCCAACACAGAGACCCCCCCAACCCCCACAGTATATTCCCCCAATTCCCGGGGCTTGGCTACTCAGCCCCTTAGAAGCCAGCCAGCCCCCGGCTGCAGAGCCTGCTTGGGATTCAGGAGGCGGCTCGAGGTGATTGATGTCGTTTCCAGAGCAGGGAGCCCCCCTTCTCCCAGCCCGGCAGGTACTTACAATGCTGCTCTGAAGGAGGGGTGGGCCCCCCTCACGAGGGCGAGGGGCTAACTGCAGCCATCTCCCAGGGAGAAAAGGGGGTGCACACTGACTTGGGGGCTGCCACCTCAGTTCCCCAGAGAAGTCTCGCTGAAGCTCAAGGTCAGAGGAGCAGGTGAAGCTCCTGCTGCACTGACTGAAAGCTGGGACCTCCCCCAGGACCAGGGATCACCCCCCCCAGCCTGTGATGGAGGCTCACTCTGGGGGAGCTGCCAGCACACACCGGGACCCCGCAGAGGGTCAACCTCAGCACCAAGTTTGTGCTGGGCCCAGCCCCCAGAATCTTGGAGGGGAGAGGTGGTAGCTCCCGGCTGTACTTCAGTTCACAAAGGGCTTTCCTGATAGGGTCGCAGAGGTCCAGCCTATCTCCTGTGGCCTCCTGGCCACATGTACCTTGCAGTCTCCCTGTCCCCGGTCTCCCCTTCCTCCAGTCCATCCTTCACCGAGTCTGATCACAGGTCAGCCTCCTGCAGAAGAGCCATCCTTGGCTCCCCATTGCCTCCAGCCACCCAACCCAGGCTTTTCTCCCCTGCCCTTCCATGTATCCCTCTCTTCCCAACATGGCTGATGGGATGGCGGATCTCAGTGTCTGCAGCAGGAAGGGACTTCAGAGGCCTCTAGCCAAGTCCAGAAGAGGAGAAAGCCCCCCCCTGCCTCTCCTCCCCCACCCAGCTGTTGTCAAGTCTGGGTTTGCGAAGCTCCCAAGAGAGTGAATCCCCCCAAAGCCTTCTTTGTGAGGGGCACCCCCCATTCCAAGGGTCTTGGAATTCAGCACGGCACCGGGCACACAGTAAGCACTTAATAAATGCTCATCGACCCAGTGTCACCCACGTGTCCAAGAGCTGGCGCCCAACTCAGGAGGGCTGAATACCCAGCTTGCTTCTGGTCCACAGCTCCTCAGGCTCTGACTGCTTCTGCCTCAGTCTCCCCCTCTTGCTCTGGGTCTTTCCAGCTTGTTAATCTGGCTCTTGGCCCCCAGGTCACTCCCCTGCCTGCTCTTCAGGCCCAGCAGGAGAGGGTTCAGTCAGCACCACGGATAGCGACTCAGCCCTGGCCCCAGCCCAAGACTCAGCCTCAGGTCCTGGCCACAGGCCCCCAGGCAGTCCTACTAAGGACTAGGTGGAAGCTAAAGACACCTGCCTGTCCCTGAGCCCCTGCCCCTGCTGCCCCTCTCTGGTTCCTGCTGAGCCGGCCCATGAGAGGAGGAAGGGGAGCTCCCGGAGGGTCAGGGCCTCCCAAGGCTCGGTTCTAGGGCTCGGATCCCAGCCACAAAGTATGCCTGGCTTCCAGGCCCTCCGGGGGCCGAAGAACATGTGGGCAGGGACCCCAGAACCATCTGGCCCAGCCACTGCCGCCCTTCCCTCCATTCCAGGACCTTTTAGCCCAAGGCCTGCCCAGCCCCAGTGAAGCCTGTGGCCGGAGAGGTCAGCTGGCTGGGCTGAGCGAGCTGACCCCTCCTGCCAGGGCCCTCCTGCCCCAGCCCTCCTGCCAGGGCTCTCCTGCCACAGTCCTCCTGCCAGGGCTCTCCTGCCACAGTCCTCCTGCCAGGGCCCTCCTTTTCTGTCCAGCCGCCTTTAGGAAGGTCCGTTGCTTGGTGTCCCGAGCCCAGACAGCCTCCCTTGCTGTGGATTCTGGGGCAGCAGGGCTGCATGGATCCCCACTGACCTGCTTGTGCCGATTTCTTTTTTTAGAGTGTAAAAACATCTCGATTCCTCATTTATGTTTGTTCAAAACCAGGTCATTTTCAAAACCTCTAAACAGGTTTTCAGAGCTGGAAAGGACACGTCGCAGTCGGGCCTCTCCTCTGGGATGACAAACGTGCTTCATTCTCCAGGAAATGGGTCATTGTCCAAGTGACTGAGCCCCGAGAAGTGTAAGGGTCCTGGGGAGGACAATGGGAGGAGCCTTGAGCTCCCTCCAACCCTGATGCTGACTGGGGGGGAGGAGATTTATCCATCACTCCAAGGACCACTAAGTCTCCCTTTGTCCTCCTCCAGAGCCTCAGTATGGCTGAGGGGAGGAGGGGAACCCAAGGGCAGAATAGCCAGGCCCATGGGGGCCAGGTCCTTCCAAACTGGAAGGCTTCAAGGGCAGTCTGGCAACAGACCAGGGACCTGTATTCTGAGGGCCACGAAGGGACAGAAGGCAATGAGGAAGGTCAGGGGACCATGGACCCAGAGAGGGAAGGGAATTCGTCCAGTCTCACAGATAAGGGAACTGAGGCCCAGGGAAGTCAAACGATTTGTCCAATAGGAATCATTAGAATTGGGATTTGAACCCAGGCCCTCTGTCTCCAAATGCAACATATTGCTTCTCAGAGGGTTTTTTAATGTCTCATGGGAGCTTAGGCAGGGGCGGACACTCTGTCTGCACAAAGATGACTCTAAAAGGTTCCAGTGCAGGCTGTGAACACTCAGAGAACCCTCTGGGCTCTCATATTCCTGAGTTAGCCCCAGCTTCCTCTCCCCCATTAGAACCTCTCTGAAATGAGAACTAGAATTAGTGCCGAGGAGTTTGTGCTGACCATCCATATGGGAAGAACCAAGTGGATGAAGAATTCCTCATTAAAGACTATGCTGTACCATCGGATGGACAGCCCCAGGGCTTGTCCCTCAGCCCATCCACATTCGCCTTGGGGACCCTGAGGAGGAACCATGAGCTAGACCCAAACCCCCAAAGTTGAATTTCTCCCTGGGGGACATTCTAAGTTCTCTAAATGATGCCAAGCCTTCCCTGAGACACAGTCCCATCTTCTCAACATCCATGTGTGGTCTGGAGTTCTGGAACATGGGGGCCTTGGAGGGACAGACATCGAGGACCAGCCGGCTACTTCCTCTTCACCCCCACCTCAAAGTCTATTATCCTATTAGGTATGTCCTCAACATTAACAGAGACCTTAGTTTGGGGGATGAGGCAGAGGACAGACAGTGGATCAGGGACTCAAGTCACCTGTGGACGAAGGAGGAGAGATTTAGCCCCAGACTTGTCTACAGAAGTGGCGAGATGTGGAAGCTAAAGAAAAAAAAAGAAACCTACGTATTCCCACAGGAAGAGATGAGTGGAGAAGTTCCACTTTAAATAACTACAGAAAGTATAAAATATACTCATAGTTATACTCCCCACCTAATGAGCTATATGGAGACGATTACCCAGCACTCTTTATGGAAGAAAGAGCAATAATTGGAGAAATAGGAATTGCTTAAGAGTGGACTGAGCCAAGAGAGAAAATTCCAGTGCCATTTACCTTAATTTCCTTACTCAGTGCCATATAAATCAAACTCCCAAAGAGAGTGGATCTGGGGAGAAAAAAATAACAAAATTCATCTAGAGGAACAAAAGGTCAAAAATCTCAAGGGAAATAATGAGGGGAAGTCCAAAAGAAGGGGCCTCCTAGCCCCAGATCTCAAGCTGGGATTATCAAAACAATTTTGTGCTAACTAAAAATTAGAGTGGGTAATCAGTGGAAAAGATGATGTATATGATGTATATGATATACAGAAGTAAATGAAACTAGTAGCCCATTGTTAGTTAATCCAAGTCCTCAGCTACTGAAGCAAAGATTTAGGATTTACCCAAAACTTCCTGGAAAACAAAAAAAAAGTGGTTTAACTGGAAAGTGAATGGATGCCCATCAATTGGAGAGTGGCTGAATAAATGATGGTATATGAATGTTATGGAATATTATTGCTCTGTGAGAAACGACCAGCAGGACGATTTCAGAGAGGCCTGGAGAGACTTGCATGAACTGATGTTGAGTGAAACGAGCAGAACCAGGAGATCATCATACACAGCAACAACAGTATTACATGATGATCAATTCTGAGGTCCATGGCTCTCTGCAACAGAGAATTGTCTCAAACCAGTTCCAATTGTTCAGTGAAGAAAACCATATACACCCAGAGAGAGGGATATGAAATATGGACCACAGCGTAACATTTTCATGCTCTCTATTGAGGTTTGCTTGCATTGTGTTGCCTTTCTCTGATTCTTTTTTTTCTTGTAGATAGGATTTTTCTTGCATAACTTCTCAAGCATTTCAACATTACTAACATGTAGTGGACTTCCTGCCATCTAGGGGAGGGGAGGGGACTGGGGGTAAAATTTGTAATGGAAAGCTTTGTAAAGATCAATGCTGGGGAAGTACCCATACATATGTTATACAAATAAAAAGCTTTAACAATGAAATGCTTCAAACCAGTTCCAATTGTTCAGTGAAGAGAGCCATATACACCCAGAGAGAGGGATGTGAAATGTGGACCACAACGTAACATTTTCATGTTCTCTATTGAGGTTTGCTTGCATTGTATTTCCTTTATCAGATTATTCTTTCTTGTAGATACAATTTCTCCTGCACAAAAAAAAAATGATGTGTGGCAATAACTATACATATATTCGATTTCTTAAGTATTCTAACATAATTATCATGTAGTGGATATCCTGCCATCTAGGGGAGGGTTGGGGAGTAGGGGGGAAAATTTGTAACAGAAAGCTTTGTAAGGGTTAATGTTTAGGAATTACCCATACATATGTTTTGCAAATAAAAAGTATTAATAAATAAAAAAGTGGTTTAACAGAAATTAAATCTAGAAAGCAGAACTTAAATATAGGCCATCTGCTATCATATACCAACATTAACTGCAAATGAATACATGACACATATAAAAAAGTCATATCATAAGCAAATTAAAAGAATAATGAAATATCTGTCCTTTGGATCTATGAATGGAGGACAAGTTCATATCTGGACAATGGATAAGGAGAGTCACATAAGCTAATATGGATAATTCGGACTACATGGAATTTAAAAGGTTTTGCATAAACAAAACTAACACATGTCATATTAGAAGGCAAACAGTTAACTGGAGAAAGTATTTGTAAAAGTTTCTCTGATAAAGGTCGGATTTTCAAAGTTCAAATTTATAAGAAAAGAGTCATTCCCCGCTTGATAATCAAAGGAAATAACGAAGAAATCCAAGCTCTCAACAAACGACTTGGAGAAATGTCTCAATTCAATTAGCTAATCCGATAGTAATAATAGAGAATATGTCATAATATATGATATATAATAAAATATAATATATGTTATATTATATATATAAATAATATAAATAAATATAAATAAAATATAATAAATATAATAAAATAGAGAAATGCAAATTAAATTAGTACTTCATTTCGATCAAATTGTCAAAGATGACAAAGATATATCTTGGATGTACTGGGGGGGCGGGGAATGGGCATATTAGGAGAACTGTGTCCAGATTCTGGAGAATCATTGGGAGCAATCACCAAAAAGTCACTAACCTGTATATCCTTTGACTCAGTAGTACCATTGCTCACTTTATCCCTGCCCCCATGCCTAATGAGATCAAAGAAAGAGGAAAAACTTATATGTACAACAATATATACAGCATTTTGTAGTGACAAAGAACCTGAAACTCATAGGATACCCATCAGTTAGGGAATGGGTGAATAATTTATGATCATATGGATAATATTATTGCACTGTGAGCAATCGTGAAAGGAATGGTTCCAAAGAAATCTGGGAAAGTTTGTGGGATTGAGAGGGAGTGAAGTGGGCAAAACCAGAATAATAATATGCTCTCTGGCCTGCCCATGCCAAGGAAAATGGTTTAGAAGCTTTCCTGAGCCAATCCAGGAAAGATTATGTGCCATAGCAGGCACAGTGCTGAGCATTGCAATTACAATGAATAAAAACAAAGACAGCCCCTGTCTTCAAGGAGCTTACAATCTAATGGGCAAGGAGAGACAAAGGCAGAAAAGCAGAGGAATGAGGGGGGGCAGAGGATCTCCAGCATGGCAGGTGGGGGGCATCTTGTTCTGGAGTTCCCAGGCAGAATAGCAACTACAGAATGGAGGGATTTAAGAGTCTGCCCTCCCTAAGTGAAGGCACTGGGAGGTGCTGGGTGGCCGGCCCTCCAATTAGAAGGGATAGGAGGTAGACCAGTCAAGGATTGAGGCAGCAGGGTGCTGGGAATTTCCCCTTCCTACGTGACTTTTTTAACTGGGTAAAAGAGGCCATTCTCTGTCTCTTTTCTTACCTAGCCTTAATCCCTGTATGGGTGTTGCCTCAGTCAAACCGAGACCTATCAAAGACCTTAGCTTCAAAAAGGCCTAGGTCTCCCACTGCACCCGGGGCCATATTGAATCATCCTGACCTACATCTTGACTCTCTCTTTCCTTCCTCCCTCCCTCCTTCCATTTCTTCCTTTTTTCCTCTCTCTCTTCCTCCTTTCTTCATACCTAGGAGGTGCTAGGTTTTTTTTTTTCCAGCACTGAAACCTCCCAAGATATATTGAGTTTTACCAGCTAGAGCTTTTTTAAGCATTATGCCTTAAACTCAAATCACTCTGGCTCTCATGGATCGACCAACAATTGGGGTCAGTCCGATCCTCACTTGGCCATTGTTTAGGACTTGATTGGCCCATAGTGGATGGAAATAGCATCGGCTCTATACCCCAAAGGTCTTCCCCTTCCAGGCTGTCTAAGGCAGACATATATAAATGAGTTAATGATGGAGCTGTTATTGGTACAACCGTTCTGGAAAGCAATCTAGAATCGTGTAAAAATGATTCAATTAGATAAGCCTTTGATTCAGAGATGCCAGGGCTAGTCCACATCAAAATGTAGGGCCCCAAATACATAAACATTAGCACCTTCTTGTTGCAGCAAAGCCCTGGAAACAAGGTAGACACGTGTCAGCCGGGGAGTAGCTCAGCAACTGGAGCGTCTGCATGGAGCAAGGGAAGACTGGGTGACCTGAAAAGCAAAATAAGCAGAACCAGGAAAACAACATCCAGATGGTAATGATGTGGCAAACAATGGAATCGGACTCCTGGGAAATGACGCGGCCAAGCTCGATCCCAAAGAAAAGATAGAGGAATGCTCCTCTGCAGAGGTGGGGGGCTAGTGGTGTAACACATTGTATACAGTGGCAAGGTAGGAAAAGGGTACATTCACATTGCTCTTCTTAGAGGTCAACCTTGCTCTTTGTGATTTGGGGATTCTCATTCTGTAATAGTATTTTATTTTCCAAATACATGCAAAATTAGTTTTCAACACTTACCTCTGCAAAACTTTGTGTTCTAAATTTCTCTTCCTGCCATCTCCCCTTCCCCCTCCCCAAAGCAGCAAACCATCCAATACAGGCTAAACATGTGCAATTCCTTTAAACCTATTTCCACATTCATCCTGCTGCTCAGATCAAAAAGGGAAAAAACCACAAGGAAGTAAGAGGAAAAAACAAGCAACCACCCACCACCAACAAAAAAGGTGAAAATACTATGCTTTGATCCACGTGCAGTCTCCCTAATTCTCTCTCTGATGGTGGATGGCACGTTCCATGGCAAATCTACTGGAATCGCCTTGAATCATCTCACTGTTGAAAAGAGCGAAGTCCACCAAAGTGGACGTAATATTCATTTTTTATTATTTTGTGGTTATTTTTCTATTTACGTTGTCTTAGTTATTTAGAGCGTCCTTGGCTCTACTCAGTTCGTTCTGCATTAGACCTTGTAAATCTTTCCCTAGTTCTGGGTATTCATCATTTCTCATAGCACAGAGATATTTTAGTATATCCACATACCCCACAATTTATTTAGCCATTCCCCGACTGATGAAAAATCATTAATTCTGAAACACACAACCCTTCATTTAACAAGAAGACAAAAACAAGAGCGATTACCACATGACAGTTAACAGAAATCAAATTCAGTAGTAATCAAAACATGATAGTCTGGACCCAAACCTGGGTCATGTTCTCCCACCATTGTCTGTGGGGGGAAAGTGGGCAGACACTTATAGAAACCTAGAAGGGAGTCAGAGGACCGGGGAAGCCATAGGGTGAGGCAGCTCCCAATTCTGGATTCCAAGTCTTGAGAGCCAGATCCCCACGTGAAGCTTCTCTTAGCACCACCTCCGGTCTCCTTCCTCCATCAGCCCACTCTGCTTTGGGGTTCATCCCTTTTCCTCTTCCTTTGGAATGCCCTTACTATGGGGAGCAAGCTCCCCGGCACGGCCCTTTTCCATAATTACTTTTTCTATAAGGAGGTCAGTCCCTGGAGGGTGGGGGTTCCTTTTGTTTGTCTTTGGTCCCCAACACTTTAAAGGTGCTTTGTACACTACAGGTGTCTAATAAATGCTTGTGGGTTGGTTGATTTCCTCAGCTCCAATAACTTCTGCTCTTGCCAATCCAAACCATCACCAGCTCACCCGTTGGGTCGTCCTCACTTTCAGCTGGTCTGCTTCCAAGGTCACCAACTCCACAGACAATCTGACCAGTTAAATCTGGTCAGGGCACTCTGAGGGAAAGATAGGAAGTACCACGGGCCAGTCAAGTCAAATCACCCACCATCATGTTGACTGCCACCTCTCCTCAGACCTTGGTGGAGACAGTCCAGACCCTGACCCCAAGAGCCCTGGGAAGAGCCAGGCTTCCAGCCTGGTGACCACCCTCTTAGGAGGCAGCCCCTTAGAGCCACAGCCACTCAAGACCCAGAGAGAAGGTTCCTGCCACTGAAGTCCTTGGTCCCATCCAATTGTGCAGCGCAGATATTGAGGGGATTTTATCAGCGGAAATGACCTAAATGAAGAGCAGACTATCTGCTCTGTAGCTGCTCCCTAAGGACCATGGGATCTTTCCATCTGCTTTGCCACTGAATCCTTCCTTCCCTCTGGGGTGTAGAATGGGAGCTCCTGTCTTCCAGAGCCCAGGCCGATTCTCTTTGTGTTTGCATGTGTTTTACACAGAATTAGTGATAGAGGTTTTTCTCCTTCATTTCTTTTCCTCACTGACCTCCAACCTGGCCAGTCTGACCCTCACCCCTACAGAAGGAGCCTTCTCCCTGAGATATCGCCACCCCTCCCTCTTCCTCCATCAGGATCAGCAGATTGGAGACAGAGAAGAAATCTTGGCTTTGGGACTTTCTCAGCATAAACAGGAGGCAAGGAGCAGCGTCTGAGGCCCAGCTGTGCTTTAGTGAACCAGCACTGACTCCACTTGCCCCAGTGCCCTCGGTCCCAGTGTGACTGCCCTCGGTCACACTGAGCATCCCCTCCAGTCAGCCAGTCCTCGGGGACCTCCTCGGGCCCCACCCTCCCCCTTCCTCCCTTTCCACCTCCTGCTTTGGGAAGCATCCTCAAACCAGTATTCCCATTGCTTTGTGGAAAGGGCCAGGCACTGGGCTAAGCACTTTACTAATATTATCTCGTTCAAAAGGGCACATCAGTGGCTCCACTCCCCAGCCTGGGGACCACTCTTTCCAGCCGACACCCTCCTGTACAGGGCATCTTAATCTTCTGGACCCTTGGGGCTGTTGGATGTGACCTGTGGACCTCTTCTCAGAAGGTCCTTAAAGGCATAAAACAAAACACAAGATTGCAAAGGAAGCCAGTGATATCAAATACAATTGTCAAAATAGAATGAAAAAACCAAGCTTATGGATTCCAGATTAAGAACCCCAACATGTGCTTCCTTCTTAGAAGGCAAACTCGGGAGCTTCTCTTGCTTTGGCAGCTGCATGCTTAGAGTTCAATCCTAAACTTGGCACAAAGTGCTTGAGAAGTGCAGTCATCCATCCATCCACCAATCCATCCACCGATCCATCCATCCATCCACCCATTCAGCCAAGAGCACTTTGATAGAACGGTCAGGACCATACAGCTAATTGGAGCTCTCCATCTTCAGATCTTCCAGGCTCCTGCTTAATTGAAAGGATTCCGAGGAGCAGCAGGCACCCTCCTTGCTCCCTTCCTTTGAATTCAACTAGGAGAACTATCTAAGGGGGGGGGGAGGTCTCTCCTCCTGGAGAAGTCTCAAAGCCAAAGTCTCCTTAACAGTGATGGATCAGGACCCACAATGGTGAAGACGGGAACCAGCCGGGGCTTGAACTCCCAGGGGCCTTTGGGAGCTAATTAGTTCATCTGGAAAAGCAGCAACAGTCTCTGAAGAACTCCCCCCAAACCCAGCTCACTAAATGCAAAACCCCAAAGAAAACAGAGGCTCCACTGGGTAGAGCTGAACTCATGAGATTTGCTGAAGGGAGACAGAGTTGGGAGGAGCAAATCAGAATTGTGGAGAGGGAGCAATAAGGGCCAGCGCATCTCCAGCACAGATGGATTGCCACAGACAGGCAGATGGATAAATGGACAGGCAGACAGATGGATGGGCAGATGGGCAAGCAGACTGATGGGCAGGACAGGGAGGCAGGCAGACTGATGGATGGACAGACAGGGAGGCAGACAGACTGATGGATGGGGCAGACAGGCAGAAGGATAGACAGAGCTCTCAAGGTTAATGATCAGGAGATGGACCCTAGTTTTGAGGAGGGGGAGAGGGGCGGGATACCTTTGTTTCCTACCCTCCCCACAAACTGCTCTGTGGGCAATCTAATGACTGATTACTTAATTCCCTCCAGTACCTGACACTCCTACAATGCTTGGGGTGTGGATATGGGGGGAGCAGGTGGAGATGGGGCATCTGGCCACGTGAACCCCCCCCCACACACAAAGGCTTGAGGAGGGGGGAGCACTGGATCTCATTAGAACCTGAGTCACTTGGCCTACCTTGGTCCTCTTCAGGGCCTCCTCTCACTCCAAACTGTACTTTTAGTCCCATCTGGAGCTTCTTCCAGTGATGTTGACTTGGGGGGGGGATAGGGAAGGGCGTCTGAAAGGTCTTGGAGGAAGACTTGGACTTGCTCTGCTTGGTCCTAGAGAGGAGAGCTGGGAGCTGGCTGACTGCCCCTAAGGGGAGTGTGAGGGGACTCTCAGTCTGGTCTGGGTGGTCTCAGAGGCACTTTCCAGCTGGAGATCAGGAGGGGGTAAACCCCTCCATTTTCTTCTGAGGGGCTCAGGAATCTGCTGGCCTGCTTCCTTTTCCCTCTAGCTTCCATCATAGGTGAACTGGTCTCACCTCCCACTCAAAGTGAACTCCACCCCTCAGCTACAGTCCTCCCTCCCCATCCATGTCCTAGGCAAACTCCTGAGGGCTCAAGGCGATTTTTCTGGGCTCCCTTCGGGCGTTTTCTCTCCACTAATGAGCCCACTAGCTCCTCAGTTTCATTTAACCAGTTAATATCAATCAGCATTTACAGACTCCCTGATTAGAAAGTGAGCTCTTTGACTGTTTTTTTCTGAGTCCCCAACACTTTCCAAAGTGCTTTGAACTTCTGTTGATCTGACTCTGTGACTCCCATTTGGGGCTTTCTGGAGTGCTTTGCCATTTCCTTCTCCATCTGTCTCTTTTTAACAGATGAGGAAACTGAGGCAGGCAGGTTAATTGGCAGACAATTAGGAAGTGTCTGATGTCAAATTTCAACTAAAAAAAAAAAAAGATCTTTCAGATCCCAGGCCCATTGCACCATCTAGCTGCTCCTAACTGGAAAAGCTGGAAGGCAGAAGGCCCTGATTGCACGGGAAGAAGGCCACAAGACAAATGAATCTATCCCCAGGGAAGACACTGCTTTCCCACCTCGGTCCCTGCCCATTCATCTCCAAAAGGTTCCCCAGGAGTCTGGGCTGTGAAAATCGAATCACCTCCAGCAATAAAGGGAACTGAAGGAAGGAAGGGGTTCTAGAGCCAGAGGAAAATGGTGGTTTGTCCCTGCCTAGAGGCGGCAAAGAGCTTGGAGAAAGTCTGAGGGAACAGGCTTTTCCCCTCCCCACAGAGAGCTCTGCAGCCCCCCCACCTCAGCCCCCCCAGCTAGCTTTTTAATGCACCCCAAGGCTGACGTGCTTGTGATATCTTGACTTGAGAACACAATGATCCCTGTGTGTGGGGAGCACGGCAGCTGAATGTGGCAAAAGGTCGCCGTGGCCACTGAAGAGAGCCCAGAAGCCCCGTCACCCAGAGGAGACCCCACTGCAGAGGGGTCCCGGAGCCCAAGCCGCCTGCCCAGCTCACACCGGCAGTGCAGTCTGGGAGAAGTGGAGGCCTTTCCCCACCCTATGAGCTGCCCAGGACCAGCCTGGCCCATCTCGGCACACATCATCCCCTGCCACATCATGATGCCCTCCAAGGGCCCTGAGACCCTGAAGTTTGAGCACAAGGGCTCCCCACACACGTACCTCGCAACTCTTCCTTCTGAACTTCTGGCAGATCTGTGGAGGAATAGAGTGACAAATGGGGTGCTTCCTTTCTGAGGGTCCCTTTGCTAACTATTGGGGGTCACATCACTAGGAGCTCACGAGTCAGTGTGAGAGAGGATGACAAATGGGGTGCTTCCTTTCTGAGGGTCCAACTTGACAGGGTCAATATGAAGGGGACATCAAGTCCCAAGGGGGAGGGGAGGAGGCATTATGGCTGAACTGGTCCAACAGATAGGCAACACAAAGCTTTTTCGAGGAGACAACACGTCCGAGGAGGCCGAAATGACCATTTCAGAAGACTCCCGAGTCCAGGAATGAGGGTGCAGCAGCGGCAGGGGAAGGGAAGCATTGTGGGAAGGGCGCTCTCCTCCTCCTCAGCCCCCTCCTTTTACCCTCATCACTGCAGGGGCTCTCCTCTGGCCCTGCCCTGAGGATCATGAGCAAGGCCGCACGGCTCCCGGAAGAAGAGTCTGCCTCCTCCTTGGGGGGTGGGGGGAGTGGAAGGATGCCCTGGGTCTGCCCCACTTGCATTTTGTCCTCCCAGAGACTATAAGCTCCGGAGGCCAGGAGCTGTTGGAAGAAACTCCATTTTATTGATCTGGGGCTCAGGAATATGCAGGAGGCTCAGGTTGCATGAGGGTTGGAGGCTGCTCAGGGCTGCTAGAGGAAACCTGGGTGGGGGCGAATTGGGCCAGAGAGTTTAGAATCGCCCGGGACTCAGGTAAGTCAGAAATGAGGGTCCACGTCCCAGCCTCCATCATGGAGGCTCCTTTGGGATATGGGTTCTTCCCCTGGGAAGCAGGAGGAGGCTCTGTAGAGGAGCTGCCATTTGAGCGGAACCAAAAGCAGGATTGGGAGACTTGATCCTTTTTTCATCTTCTCCTGGATTCTCCTTCCTCGGGGTCCAATTGCCTTCCTCTGCTTTCAACGCCTCAGAGCCCCTGCAGGTGGCAACCCCCCCCCCGGGAGCCACCCTCTGACCAGGGACATTGGAGCTGCTGGGCTTCTGAACACAGACCCACGAGGGGCAAGAGTGTAGAAGCAGAAGAAGGGCACAAATCCCTGGCTGCGGGGTGAGCCACAAATCGGGAGGTGATGCTGAGTAAATGATAGGACGTGTGAGGGTACCGATGACATCAGACAGCATAAAGAAACAGGAGATCCCTGAGCAGGATGCAAAGGGAACACTGACTCCACAACCCCTAAAAGTAGAGCCTCAGAGGGGAAAACGAAGCAAAACAAGGACTTCAAAATTACCCGGAAGAAACAGAGCAAGAAATAAAGACCAAATGACAAGTGAAGTTAAAGCTCTGGAGCAAGCAACGGCAGGACAAGAAATCATTTAGAACAGAACCTGCCACAAACCACAAAAAAGAACTTTCAGAACAAAACCAAACAACTGAAGAATAGAAGAAAAATAAGTTAAAGATGGGGAGGGAGGAAAGAGCTAATAGAGGACCTGATAAAGGAAATCACACAAGCAACATTTATAACAGGAATGAAATGAACTCACCAATAAAAAGGAAGAGCAAATGAATCAGAAAGCAGAATGCAACAATGTTTTCCTTTAACAAGAAACACACTTGAAAAAAAGAGTTAAAGTGAGGGGCTGGGAAGAAGGAAAACAAAAGCAGGGTTAGCAACAATAATTCCATGAATGGCAACAATGAAAATGGACAGGATAAGGGATACACAGGCAGGAAAAAAGAGATATTAGCAATACTTGATACACATATAGACATATGTGTATAGTTGCCTAATGGCTTAAGAGCTAAGAACTTAAAGAAAAGGCAAAGCAAAATACAGTAAGAAATAGCAAAACTATGAGACCTAAATATATCCCCTTTCAGACCTAAACAAAATCTAACAATGACAAACATGAACAAAAAAGAAGTTGAAAGATAAATAGAACTTTAGAAAAATTAAATGTGATAGGTCTCTGGCGAATATGAATAGGTATAGAAAGAAATATTAATCTTTGTCAGCTGTGCATGGTTCTATTTTTAAAAATATACATAGAAAAGCAAAAATATTAAGTAGATTTTTTTTACTGTTTACAAAGTAATATAATTATAATCTTTGAAGAAAGGATTCAAAGTTAGAAATAAAATAATTTAAATAATTTAACTTAATGAACCAACCACAGAACACTACATAATTTTATCAGTGAAGATGACAATCATAAAACAATCTACCAGAACTGTTGGGATGTAGCCAAAGCAAACCTGAGGGGAATATTTACTTTTCTAAACACTTTCATCTTAAAAATAGAAAAAGGATAGATCAATGAATGTACAACTGTTTTAAATGTGAAAAGCAACATAATAAAAACACAACTGTAAAAGATAATTGAAAATCAAAGAAATTGTTGACAAAAGTGAAAGCAAAAAAAATGGTAACTGAATTATTCAATAAAATTAGGAACTTAAAAAAGCAAATAAACCATCAACATGATTCTTAAGGAAAGAAAACCAAAACATCAACATCAAAAATAAAAGAGAAAGTCACCACAAATAAAGTGGAAATCATGGGAATTCTAGAAACATTTGTCCAATTGTTGCCAACAAAACATACATTTTATCAATTTAAATGAAATTAATGTCTGCAATTTATTTTTTAATGTTTTATTAAAGCTGTTTATTTTCAAAACATATGCTTAAATAATTTTCAACATCCACCCTTGCAAAACCTTGTTTTCCAATTTTTTCCCTCCCTTCCTCCACCCTCTCCCCTAGATAGCAAGTAATCCAATTTATGTTAAACATGTGCAATTCTTCTATAAATTTTCCCACAATTATCTCACTGCACAAGAAAAATCAGAACAAAAAGGAAAAAATGAGAAAGAAAACAAAATGCAAGCAAACAACATCAAAAAGAGTGAAAATACTATGTTGTGAACCACCCTCAGTTCCCACAATCCTCTCTCTGGGTGTAGATGGCTCTCTTCCTCACTAGATCATTGGAACTGGTCTGAGTCATCTCGTTGTTGAAGGATCCACGTCTGTCAGAATTGGTCATCCTATAATTTTAATGCCTGCAATTTAAATGAAACTGATGAGTACTTACAAAAATGTAAAACTCTCAGGTTAACAGAACAAGAAATAAATGATTTTAATAAATTAAACATGTCATAAATGAATTCTCAAAGAATCTTTCTCCCCAACCAGGTGGATTTACAAGTGAAATAAGTTACCAAACACTCAAAGAAAAAATATTTTCAATAGAACAAACAATATGCAAAAAGTAGAAAAGAGAGAGTCTCTACCAAATTCTATGGTACATATTTGATCTTGATATTTAAATCAGGGAGAGATAAAGCAGAGAAAGAAAACTATAAATCAGGTTTTTAACCTTATTTGAGTCATGAACAAACTCTTGGCAGTCTAGTAAAGCCCACTGAAGCTTTCTTAAGAGTGTTTTCAAATTGTAAAATAAAAGGAATAGGATTAATTAAATCAATAACAATAGCCATATTGAAATCAAAAATGAAATAAAATTATATTGAAATAAAGATTTTTCTCATCCAAATTCATGGATTCCCCTTGTCCCCCCAGGTTTAAAACCCAAATCTAGACTTAAGGAAAGCACTCACTTGGGTAAGGAACACCATCCATGGCGTGGAACTCTGGGAGTTGCCCTGACCCACCAGGGAGAGGATGTAGTCTGACCCTAGGGGAAGATGGGCGAGGTCAGAGCACAGGGAGAGCTTGTAGAGTGCTCTCACCTGAGACTGAGCTTGCACCTGAAACTGGAGGACAGGGTGTCTCCTGCCAGGACAAGGAAATGAGGGAACTCCCTTCTGCACCATGGGGACAGGACTTCATGCCCTGAAGTCTGGAGTCACTTGTGATGGAGCCTTGCCTGGGAAGCCCCATTGGCCAGAGACCTGCAGGATGGGGGTGCAATGGCCCCAGGGCCAGTCTCCCCCCCAGACACCATCCTGCCCCAGATGCCTGCCCTGTCCCCACCCACTCCCCAAATTCTGTGACCTGGCTACCTTTACCTTTCCAAATTTGGCATGATCCCATTCTGGATTTTCCAGTGCAGGCAGACTGATCCACTGGGTGCTGCCTGAACCCCATGTGCCTTCTCTGCCTCCCTGGGCCTCCTTCCCTCCCCCCGACTCTCCTTTCTTAGAATCCTGCTTTCCTCCAGGCTCCCCTCAAGGCTGCCTTGTGGGATTCCCCTAATTTTAGGGCTCCTGGCTCCCCACGAATCCTTTTGCATTACTGATCTATTTGCTCAATCTCCTTGGTAGAGAGCAGGTGCCCAGAGCCTGGCAGTGGTGCTTACTGGCAGAGAAGTGGCAGAAAGACTCATTGACAGCCACAGGGAGCCCTGCCTGATCTCTCGGTGGCAGAGTTCTCAGCAGGGTCTCTGGGGGACAGAGGAACATGGCTGGCTGGTTTCTTTCTGTCCCGGAGATTTCTTTCTTTCTAGATCAGACCTCGGTGGTCCTGCTTTGGTCAGAAGCGGGGGCATGTGAGGAAATAGGAAGGAAGTCCAGTTCCCAAGGGCACCCAGTGGCCCCATTCAGACACTGCCAGGCTGCCCAATGGGTACCCACCTCACCAGATCACCACATTCCTCCGGCAGCAAGGAGAACTTCCAGTCTGACTGGGAGGGCAAGGGTGCTGAGTCAGAGCCTGTCTAGACTTCTATCTCTGCTCTCATCTCCCCCCCACAGCTGCTCAGGGGGAATTTCCGGCTTCCTCCTGATACCCCCCAGCCCCTCTCCCCTCAGTCTCTCCTGGAGGTCCTGCCTGCCCCCAGCCAAGGGCTCTTCCTTACGGGGCTAAGTGGGCTCCAGCACTGAGCTCCCCACGTCCAGATTCAGTCTCCACAGGGACACTGGCCTGAAGGCTCTGGATCAGGGGTCCCGGCAGGGACTTCAGGGGGCTCTGGCCCACAGGAGAGCAAGGATCAGGAGGGGATTCATCTGATTTGCCCATTGGTATCATCCGGGACAAAAGAGATGGAGGAAGCACTGATGTCCATGTGCTACAGTGGCAATGGCCAGGGAGGAAGCCCTGCTGAGAGGGTCAGGGCAGCCGAGGGGGGACAAGGAGAAAGTGGGTCAGACCAAGCCAGAAGTTTGGGATCTCAGAGCTGAGAGAGCCCTTACCGGCCTCTGGGTCCCAACCTGACACTTTCTGATTTACTAAGTGATCAACATTTATTAAGCACCTACTATATGCCCACGCTCCTAAGCACTGGGGACACAGAGGCAAAACCCGGTGCCTGCTCTCAGTGCCCCCTTGGCAAGGTGTCAGCCAGCCTCGGCTTTGAGCCCCTCAGGGAGAGGGACGGACCCTGCCCCGCTTGGGACGGCTGCCATGGCTCTCTGCAGACACCGAGCCTCAGTTTGCCACCTTGCAGCTCCTCTCCCTGCCTTGCCCTCCTGCTTCTGCCAGGTCAGGATGGAGCTCCCACAAGACAGCCCTGCAGAGGACTCACTGGCCCCTTCCCCCAAGCCTTCCCTCCTCCAGCCCATCTTCCTATTGCTCAAGGTGCTTTGCCCTCCTCTGGAAGCCCTCCAGCTTACCCGTATCCTGCTTAAAATCTCGCATGCCCTGTGGTCCAACCCAAATCAGGAGTCCTCCCTCCCCTGACCCCCGGACACCTTCACTTCTCTCCCAGGGGGGTGTGGCTGTGCCCACTGGCACCTTGTTGGGAGGACAAAAACAGGGGCAGCTGGTCAAAGGGGCAGAGTGCCAAGTCCAAGCGGGCCCCAAAGGTGAGGGCAGCAGGGCAATAATGGTGTGAACACGGCAGGCGGGGGCAATGTGAGCCAAGGGAGTCCGGGGGCCATGTCACCCAGGGCCACCTGGAGATGGGGGTGGAGGGGCCAGACATCATGGGGGTGGCCGCCAGGACCGGGCCGGGTCCCCGGGAGCTCAGAGCTTCATGGCGCCATGCCGCCGCAGGGCGGGGACCAGACGGAACCTTAATGAAGACCCCCGTGCCTTTAGTGACCTTCACTCAAAACAGAGACATTTAATAGCGCAGGGAGAGCGCTTGCAACAAGCCGTGCTCCCTCCAACCTCCACCTGCCTGAGTGAAGCTGAGTGGCAGGAGCAGAGCCAGGAGATCACGGCCCCCGGCCACATCAAGACGAGCCAGTTGTGACGCCTCCAGCGGGCACTGCCCCGCGCCTAGTGTCTACCCTCACGGCTGCAGGGAGACCACAGGGGCAGGCCCAGCCTGGTAGGGAACGGAGGCCAAGTGCCATCCAGGAGAAGCGCGGGCGGCTGGCTAACAAAGCCAGGAAGTCCTCTGAGGCTCGAGGGAAGTCGCCTGGATTCCTGCGGTGGCAGCCATCTCTCTGTGGGTTTAGGGATCCTCCCTGAAGTGCCCCCAGATCCTCCGGCTTGGCGGAACGAAAGGTAAGCCACGGAGCCAAGGACGGCATCCTCCACCCGCCTCGCCGACTCTCCCAACTACGCGTGGGGCGCTTTATTTCGGGCAGCAAGAACACTCGCCTGCCTGCAAGCTCATTTGAGAATTTCCCCAGGAATCAAAGTCAGGCTTGCTGGCCGGTGGAGAGTCCATGAAGCCTAGAGTCACAAAGATCCGAGTTCAAGTTTAGCCTCAGATGCTCAGTCATTGCACGACTGTGCCTCGGTTTCCTTATCTGTAAAACAAGAGCAATAACAGCCTGGCTCAGTTTCCTTATTTGTACAAGAGTAATAACAGCCTGCTTCAGTTTCCTCATCTGTAAAACGGGAGCAATAACAGCCTGCCTCAGTTTCCTTATCTGTAAAACAAGAGTAATAACAGTCTGCCTCAGTTTCCTTATCTGTAAAACAAGAGCAATAACAGTCTGCCTCAGCTTCCTTATTTGTAAAACCTAATGCTGCACTTGTGTAATAATGCACAAGCAAGAACTGCTCCCGCCCGGCACCTGTGCCCAGGTCCTCACTATACACAAATGAGCATGTATTATGTGTCAGAGCATACACTACTGGAGCCCAGGTGGGCATGTGGCTGCTGGGAGAGCCCCCCTCCCACTTTAAGGCTTTCAGATCTGAGCCTCAGTTTCCTTATCTGCAAACTGAGACTAATAATGCCCTCTACCTCCCCCTTCTTCTCTTCCTCCCCCTCCTTCTTATTCTCTTCCTCTCCTCCCCCTTTCCTCTTTCTCTTCTTCCCTCTCCTCCTCTCCCCCTCTCCTCTTTCTCTTCTTCCCCCTCCTCTTCCCCCTCCCCCTCCTCCTCAGGCCTGCTTCCCAAACTCTTTTTTAAGCTGCTCTCATGTGTACCCCAAAACCAAAAGGAAATGCAACCTCCTGCCCCCCATGATCCTCTCACCCGATCTCAGAGCTGTCTTTGGAGGGTCTGTGGCCTTGCTCCCGGCCCAGACAGTGAGAGCCGTGAGGGTCACCTGCTTCAAGGTCAAACGGTGAGAGCCAAGCGGGTGCCCAGCTTTTCTCTGCATCCCTGGCACCTGGCACCGGGTCCGTGGCACTAGGAAATGCGCGCTGCCTGACTTTCTAATGGAGAAAACTGAACACGAGGAATTCAACGAGGGCATGAAATCAGGGCCAGGAGGGACCTCCAAGACTCGAGAGCCTTTATGAAGTGCCCACTGTATGCCCGGCACAAGATCAGACTTAGCCCGAACTCTTCATGGTGCGGGTCCAAAGTCAGAGCGTGCTGGGTTTGAACTCCCCTCCCCCAGATCCTGCCCCACACTTGACGTGACTTGGCAGTCACTGGAGCTGAGCTCCGGGGGGACCGCGGGCAGAGAAGGGGTCGCCAGGCCTCCCCCGCCCTCCCGACCGCTCCCCCACATCCGCGGCAGACTCACCTGCAGCCCCGACTCCCCTCCCCGCGGGCTCACCTCCTCCTGGGCGTGGGGCTGGGCGCCGGAGGCCGGCCGGGGCGGGCGAGGAGTTGGTTGTGAGGGGAAGTGGGAGGTGAGAGCTGGGGCCTAAAGAAGCCTCAGCCTCAGCAATCACCTGCTGCCACTCCCCCCCACAGGGCAGGCTTCCTCCGGAGCGGCGAGCTGTGGGCGCGCTGCCAGCTGGGTTCTTGCACATAATGGCAGGGATAGGCTGAAGCTGCAAGGACCATCAAGCCGCTCACAATGCCATAAGGGAGCAAGCGCCACAGTCAGGGCTCTTCGGCCGGACCCGCAGCTGGGGGGCCTGGGTCTCCGGGGGAGGGCCGCTCCTCGTCCAGGCTTGGGAGGGCCGTCTCCTTCCCAAACAGGAGTGTGCCCAGGGCACTCCCGAGGGCTCGTCCCAGCGGGGGCCCACCAAGGACGGAAGGGAGCCCAGAGCGGGAGCTGGGGGCCCCCAGTCCATGGGAGAAAGGAGGGCCCAAGGAAGGAAGGGAGGGAAACCAGCAGAGAGCAGCTCAGAGCGGCCTTGGCGCCCATGGCTGATGCCGGGCCCTCATGGTGGGCACTAAGCCTTTACGGTGGGCGCCAGGCCCTCACAGTGGGTGCCAGGCCCCCATGGCTGATGTTGGGCCCTTGTGGCTGACATTGGGCCCTTGCAAAGAGGGCACTGGGCCCTCATGGCTGACATGCTTCCTGTTAGAGAGGAGAGTGGCCACAGATGCAGGAAAAACGGGAGACAGAAAGTCCAAGACAGCTTGGGGGATATACCTGGAGGGAGATAATACAGAATAAGCCTGGGCACACAGATACCTGGGCACCGAGATGCCTGGGCACACAAACACCTGGGCACACAGACGCCCAGGCACAGAGACAACTGGGCACACAGATGCCTGAGTACACAGATACCTGGGCACACAGATGCCCGGGCACACGAGCTGTGCCCTCTAAACTCCTGGACCTCGGGCTTTGCTGAAGAGCCCCAAGGGTCCGGGGAGCTGCCCGGGATGGCTTCCTGGGGTGGCTCATTTTCCCTTTCCTGCTGCCAGACCGCTGCCTCCACCTTCTCCCCTTGGCGTGTGGAAGCTCCACTCCAGTCTTACAGGAAGGGCAGAGAACCCCCCCTAAGGCAAAGCCTGGAGACAAATGGGGGGCGAAGAGCCGGGGAGGGGGGGAGCCAGCTCTCTGAGAGCTGGAGAGAGCTCAGGTTTTCCCAGAGCTCCCCCATGCTGGGTGGAGCACATCTTAGCTGGGGATGACTGAGGATGCCATTGGGCTCTTGGAACAGCAGCGCCCCCTGGTGGTGAAACAGAAAGCTTGCACAAAGGGCCCAGGTCTGGGTGGGCACCCCCAAGATGTCCCTGGGGAGGATCTTGAACGCTCCAGCCTCTCTGGACAGCTCCAGTGTCCTGGGGGAGGGAGAGAGGTTCAAGCCGGTCAGTCTGACTCCCCCAGCCTCTGCCAGGGAAGATGCCCAAGGAAGGAGGCGGCACGGGGGCTGTGCCCAGGGAGCCACGTCCTGCCAAGCCACTAAGGCTCCCATTTCTGCGGCCCCGGGGGCTCCTCTGGCCCTCACAATCACCCTCAGAGGACCCTCTAAAGTCCCCCAGGCCAGTCCAGGCGGGGAAGCAGGGAGCTGTCCAGCGGCTGAAGCCTGAGCCGGAGGCTCCTTGATGGGCTTGGTCCTTGCCCCAAGCAGATGCTGGCGTCTCCCCGTCTGCTACCAGAGCCACTCAGATGGGGGGATGGGGCAAGATGAACCCGCCGGAAGGGGGTTCGAGTCTGGCTGTGGGGTCCTTCCGGGGGCTCTGTGACTCTGCGCTGGCAGAGGGGATTCCCCAGCAGAAACCACAAGGCCAGCTCCTTGTCCTGGCCCCAGCTGGCTCCCAGTGTGCCTGATCCATCAACATTTATTAAGCACCGTCCCAGCACTGCAGCGATCTGGTCCCTGCAGCACTAAGCACCCAGGGCATGGCTCCTGCCCTTGAGGAGCTTACACTCTAGTGGGAGAAGCATGAGACACGGAGGCCATGGAAGGCCATCGGAGAGAAGGGGGGGGAGGGCGATGCCAGAAAAAGCTTCCCACAGAGGGGCAGCTGAGCTGGTTTCAGGGCCCTGGGCTGGCCACAGACTTGCCTGCTCTGCCCTTTATGCCCAGATGTGCCACGTTGCCAGTCTGCCTGCATGCAGGCCCCCCACACCAGCTCGAGCCAGCCACACCTATGGCCATCTCAGTCTCTCCACCTGGCCCCTCCAGAACCACCCACATTTCTATGGCACTGGAAACCACACCAGGAAAGCCTGGCATCCAAGGCGTGGGGGCAGGGCAAGAGGGGCCCTGGCAAGAGAGACCCGTGGGCCCGGACCGGACAAGGAGCACAAGGCTCACGGAAATGGGCAATGCCAGACACAGAAAAAACCCACCCACACCCTGAACTTGAGCCTGAGACAATCACGGAGAAGCTACGGGGCTCACTGAGAAGAAAGCCTTGAATGCCGAATGCACCTTGCCAAAAAGGTATTTTATGGACTCACACGTGGTCAGCTAAAGCAACACAAGGACAGGCTCAAGGTCTCCAGAACTTTGGAACTGACTGTATGACACGGCAGACCCTGGCACAGGACCACCCAGCCCGGTCAGGGAAGGCGCCGGGCCCCAGGAGCAAGGCAGAATGGAATTAGCTCCCAAGAAGTGGAGATGCACAAAGTTAGAGAAGCCCCCCAAAAGTTACAGGGACTTTTTGTGTCCCACCTGGGCCAGAGCACCCCGAGCTCCTGTTGCTCTGAGTCAGGAACCTCATAATGCAAAGTAAGAGAAGCCCCCCAAAAGTTACAGGGACTTTTTGTGTCCCACCTGGGCCGGAGTGCCCCAAGCTCCTCTTGGTCTGAGTTGGACACACTGTAACTCAGCTCTGACCCAGGGATGTCATTCTGGTCCTCTTGGGGAACAAAGGACAACCACCAATCAATGGCAGCTTCTGTCAAAGAGCTGGGGGCCCAGCCTGACATGGAAACCCCAAGAGCCGATGAAAGAAAGTGGGAGCCAAGTGGGAAGAGTTTATCTGGAGAGGGAGACGTGGGGAAAGGGGGCCCCAGAGAGATCCATCGGCAAGCATCTAGTGAGCTCTCCCGTGGCCACGTGGACGATGGAAGCCCCTCCTGTGGTCCCAGGGGTCAGAATGAGGAGCGACGGACGGCGAGCAAAAGGAGGGGAAAGGAGGGCCAGAGCCCTGACAAGGGCAGACGAGGAAGCCGAGTCTCAGGCCAAAGTCCCCCCGGCAGCACCTTCGGAGGACAGCTCCCAAGCTGGAGTACTGCTTTGGGACGGGGAGCAGACCCCCAACCAGAGGAGAGCCTTTCTGCAAATTCTCTGCCAAGCCATCGTCGGTCACCATGCTCTCCCCCCGGGGCAAGGCTGGCACCCGGGCCGCTGGCACTGGCTGGAGAGGCCCGGAAAGGATCCGTGAGAGGCTTGGAGAACCTCCGAGAAGATGCTGCACAGCTGGCAGAGTGACGGGCAAGCAGAGAAAAGCTCCCAGCCTTCCCTGCCCCAACATATGGATCACACAAGACAGTTTGGGGGGGGACTGGAGGCTTATGGCAATGGGGGTGCAGAGATCAGGAAGGCTTCATACAGCAAGTGGGACCCAGCTGAGTCTTAAAGGGAGCCCTGGAGTCAAGGGGGCTGGAAAGGGAGGGAGAGGAGGAGCAGGAGAAGGAGGAAGAGGAGGAGAAAGAGGAGCAGGAGAAGGAGCAGGAGGAGGAGGAGGAGGAGGCAGCACTGGCACTGGAAGTGACCAACGTGGCCCACAGGGGGAGATGGGCCCAAGGAATGGCAAGGCACACGTGTCCTGGGACGTCACAGAAATGGCAAACATGGAGAAAATGAAAGGGGAGAGCCCCGCGGCCGAGGCTGAGACGGCACAAAACCCCACGGCCCGAGACCCAAAGTCACGCGGCGAGGGTTCGGAACAACCGTCCCGTGTTTAAGGAAACGCAGCCAAGATGGCGGTTCCGGCAGGATTAAGTGCTTTTCCTTTGGAATAAAAATGAAAAAAGTGCAAAGTGAGGATGGCAGCTAGACGGAAGCCCCCTGATGCCTTATGGCCCCACTGGGCTCCACATTCAGCCCCCTGCCCCCATTTCCTTCTCTCTCCAACCTAACCTCCCCTCGGCTGCTCGAGGGGAGCCAAAGCACAGATCTTGGGCCCTTGGTCTCTGTCTGTCACGATCTGGAACCCACCAGTGTTCTAGGCTCCTTCCACATTACTGCCTCCCCACATCTCTGCCCAGTGTCCTCCATGCCTGGAACGCCCACCCTGCCACCGGTGCCCTTTGGCATCCCCGGATCCTTTCAGGCTCAGCAGAAGGGCCCCCTCCTACAAAAGCCTGATAGCCACCCGTAACAGCGGGCACTCTGCAGTCCTGTGCACACAGATGTGAGTGTGAGCACGTGTGTGATGCACACTCACAGACAGAAAAAGCCACGTCCCAGCTAAGTGACACAGGAGAGAGAGCCCAGGCTGGAGCCAGGAAGACCCAAGTTCAGAATCAGCCTCAGACCCCGGGGGGAGGGGCATCTCTTAGTGCTGTTTGCCTCAGTTTCCCCATCTGTAAAATGCGCTCAGGAGAAGGAAATAACCGACTAGTCCAGTATTTTTGCCAAGAAAACCCCAAATGGGTCAGACATGAACAAGTAAACATTTATCTTTTCTCTCTCCATTCATCCATTCTCTCTCTCTCTCCATCTATTTAGCTACTATATTTGCCTCCATCCATCCATCTCTAATTCTCCATTTATCCATCTTTCTCTTTATCCATCCATCCATCTCTAATTCTCCATTTATCTTTCCCTTTATCTCTAATTCTCCATTTATCCATCTTTCTCTTTATCCATCCATCTCTAATTCTCCATTTATCTTTCTTTTCATCCATCTATCTCTAATTCTCCATTTATCTTTCTCTTTATCCATCCA